>CM067222.1:32564543-33086826 GCA_034190945.1 Octodonta nipae
AACAGGAGAGGGAGATAATAAAGATATATAAAAAAATATAAAAAAGAAGATGTTTGAAAATAGTGATTTATTCCAAACGATTTCTAAACTGTTTTTATTTTAAGTCAGCTGAAGTCGGTTCTTTTTTAAATATAAATTATTTGTATCGGACTATAGAAGGGTAGCTTATAGTAGGTATTTGAAGTACATCTGGATTGTTGAAGTTGGCAATTGCGAAATTAATATTAATTTAACTGTTAAACGATGTTTCTTTTAAAATTTTTATTAATAATACATATTTTGCTAAGAGATGCATCCAAAATAATTTCCCTGAAGCAATGAAAATTACACAATTAGTTGATTTTGAATAACTTACTACATGTTTTCGATGTGAAATTTTACAAGGAATACGATGGTCGAGTTACTTTTTCATATTCATTGTATTTTTCGAAAAAAAAAACCTGTTTTGAGACATTTCCCCCCTTACTGCAAGCTTTCGGTAAAAAGTAATTGCAGATTCGTATTCTGCGTCATCGAAAACATAGATTTCCTATATTAATTATCTCCCACCTCATTTTGCAGATTCAGGCAACATTTCAATGGGCTATGCTGTTGTAACAGCGTTGAGTGAACAAATAAATGTTTGGGGTTAGGGTACAAAACATTGTTTATACATCTGTGACAGACCAAAAGATAATTATGACCGATTTCTGGAATAATTCTTCAACGAATTGTTTGAAAATGTAAACAATTTTCTTAAAAAACGTTTTAGAGGAAAATGGAAAGGTCGGGGTGGATCCTCATATTGGGCTCCAAGATCAACTGACTAAAAGCCTGTGGACTTTTTCATTTGGGGCCATATGAAGTTTAGTATACCAATACATCGTCGAAAGTAAAGATCGAAATTAAGATTATCAATTACCCGTGTTTCTGGAATGAATAAAGACAGATACTGTAAAGTTTATCAAAACACTGACCCGCGCCACGTCGTCGGGAAAATTAAAATACAGATCGTAATTTATAATGATCTACGTTCTTGAATTTTTGTTAAAAGGAAATTTCATCCAAACCGTTCATTTTCTTAGCTAACAATGAACAGATAATTTAAATAAAATACCCAGTTGTTAAACAATAGGGGGATGTCAAAATATTATTTTAACAGCATGATAAGGACCACCAAGTTTCAATAATTAATATTTAAAGGTATATGTCAATTATGACGAATTTCAGATTTAAACATTTATCAGCCTGTATCTATGTACTAAGCACTTTAAGGGTTCATGTTTGAGTTTTTAGTGGAAGGTAAAAATGGGAAAAACTTTTATAGATTTTGCAATTTTTATTAACAGTAAAGAATTTATAAGGCACTGAAATAAAGTCATTATTATAATAGTCACAGAAATTATAGGGAAAATATTTTCCAATAATTTATACAATAGAATAAGACATATTTTTGCTACATGAAAATATACTAATCTCAAATTGCAGCAAATTGAAGTTTAAGTATTACACATGTTTTGAAAGTTGATATACTGAAAAATATAAAAGTCTTAAATTAATACATACATAACTGAACATTTTAGTTAATTTAGATGCTGTTTTCTACTTTATTGGAATTAAAATAAATCAAAATTACATTCGATATTGATACATTATTAGTTTCTACATCATATCAATAAATCATGCTTCAAATAATATTTATAGTATATTTAAAAACATCGAAGATATCATTTAAAATATAAATAATACAATAAGAAATAGAATTTCATTTAACAGATAAACACAAAACGTTTTAATTTCATAGAAATATTAATTCAAATAAGAAGTCAATCGAGCAAGACCTCCCTTGCCTAGCAAGAGTTAGGCGTCGATCTAGAGAGACGAAGCAGAGCCGGCAACCACCGAGTGTACGGCGCAAGCGCAAAGCGACAAGCCCGTCGAGCCACGCGACATAGAAAGCGAGGAGCAAAAAAAGCATGCAGCGAGCAAACACCGCTTCGAGAATGGAGTCGAAAAACTTCTACACAAAAACAGAATTGGACAAGATGATTGAGAAGGCAGTAAAAGCAAAAATCGCAGAAAACGACCAACTGATGAGAGACAACGCTGTAATGAGCGACACAATCAGATCGCTCAACATCACGATCCAGAATCCTTTACAGTCGAAAAAACGACGACCGGGCAGACCACAGGCAGAGGCAATAACTATGGAAACCGAAGACAACACAGACTTCACCGAAGTAAGCAAGAGGAAAGCCCGCAAACGGCCCGCCCCCGCCAACGAGGAACTCACACCCCGCTGGCGAAACATCCACAGCCATAGCCAACAACCAGCAGGACCACAGTTCCTGCGGTAGAACCGAAATCGGAGAGAGTCCCCCCAATCCTCATCAGGAACAAAGATCAATACAACCACATATCCTTTGAACTGAAAAAGCTGAAAATATACTTCGGACAGGCTAGGACTGTCGCGGAACGAGTGAAAATCCATCCCAGCACGAAACGACCAAACAAATCGAATTCCACACATTCCAGTTCCCTGAGGACAAGCTACTGCACATTGTCCTAAGGGGAGTCCTAGAGACGTGGACGGAGGCAAAAATCAAAGACGAACTACAAGCCCTGGGATTCAACCCGGTAACAGTCCAGAGGTGGTATAGAGCCAACAAGAAAGAAATTTTTAACGTCAGAGCTCTCGACAATATGAGAATCACGGTAGAGAGCCAAAAAACTAAGACCAACTCAACACAATGCCACCGCTGTCAGCTCTTCGGGCACTCCCAAAGGAACTGTAACGCCTCTCCGAAGTGCCTAAAATACGCTCAAAACCACCTAACCCACCTGTGCACAAAGACAAGGAACACCGAAGCACCCAATCCAACGGCCCCACCCCAGAAACCACAAACTTCAGACAACCACATCCACAACAATCATATGAAATATTCAAGGCAGTAATGGAAATGAATAAAAACCTAAACAACTTCATTGTGGCCATGCAGGACTAAATAAAATCAATTACTGCTCCCCTAAGCTTCCTGAATGAATAAAGGCCCCAAAGAAGCTAAGTACCTAAAAATAGTCAACTGGAACGGTAACGGCCTAAAGGACAAAAAACGGAACTGCAAGACTTCCTGGTACGAAACCAAGTCGACGTATGTCTAGTACAGGAAACCCACCTCAAACCCGCCAACAGATTCAACATACCAAACTATACAACTACTAGAACCGATAGAACGAACAACCGGCAAGGAGGTACCATGATCCTAGTCAAGAATTGCATCAGCCATTTCCCCTCGCAAAACACCTCCCCGAACCTCGAAGCCACATTTGTTTCCATCAAAACCACCACCGGACTCCTAAAACTGGGATCTCTGTACATACCGCCAGGCTACGACCTCCCCAGCGACGACCTTAACATCCTCGTCACCAACCACCCAACAATCATAGGCGGCGACCTCAACGCTAGACATGTCAACTGGGGCTGCAGGTTTACAAACAGAAAGGGCCTAGTCATCCACAACACCTCCAACAGCGGACGTTTCCTCGTGGTTTCCCCCCAGGAACCCACTCACTGGGGATCCCAAGGTATGCCAACAACTTCTTGCTGATAAATACAGGACAAACGTCAACTCCAAAGGTCCTCCACGACCTCTCCTCCGACCACCTCCCAGTCGCCTTAGAATACGGCGACCCAGCACACAAGAACTTACTATTTGTCACAAAATACCTAACCAACTGGAAAAAGTTTAAACTTCAGCTCTCCTCGGAACCATCGCCACGACCAAACTCCAACACCTCCGAAGAAATCAAAACAGCAGAACTCATTACAGCAAACATCCAAAAAGCCATCCAAGACAACACCGGAGAGAAAACAAGAAGAGCCTCCCCGTTAGATACACTCCCAACCTACATCACTGACCTTATAAAACAGAGAAACAGAACCAGAAATCTAGCCAAGTGTACCCTTAACCCTGCCACAGACAACAAGCCATATGAAAACTGGCAAAATCCCTCACCAAAGGATCCAAGACACCAATCCCGCCAATAAAACACGGAACCACCATCACCAAGGACACCGTTGACAAAGCGGAACTCTTTGCAGACCATCTAGCCAACCTCACTCCACTCCCAATCACCGAGCCAGACCGGGAAGACAGAAACAGCTCCCTTATTAACATATTCCTAAATACCCCAGCCCCATACACCCCAGCAACTCCAACCATCACTGCAGACCAAATCCAAAACATTATCCTGAACCAACCGGACAAAAAAAAACCCCGGCCCAGATAACCTATCCTACAAAGTGCTTAAACAACTGCCAGACAACGTCCTACAACAAACAGCTGCCATCACAACAGCCATCCTCAAAACAGGTCACTTCCCATCCTGCTGGAAACACGCAAAAATCATCCTCATCAAAAAGAAAGAAAATCCCTCCAATATCACAAGCTATCGACCAATCAGCCTTCTGCCCTGCCTAGGGAAAGTGGTCGAAAGATCGATCCTAGAAGAATTCTCCCACCATGTCGAATCCAACAACATACTCCCACCTGAACAATTCGCCTTCTGGAAAAACCTAGGAACCACACTCCAAGCCACCCGAATGGCAGCCGAAATAATACTCATTCAACCGGAAAATGCACACCGGAGCCTACTCATTCAACCGGAAAATGCACACCGGAGCCTACCTAGACGTGAAAAAAACCTTCGACAAAGTCTGGCACCAGGGGCTAATCATAAAGCTCATAAGATGCAACATTCCTCCCTTCCTCGTCAAGACAATCTTCAGCTACATATCTGGCAGAACATTTCAAGTCCAAATCAACCACATCCTCTCCACACAATTCTCAATGTCTGCAAGAGTCCCCAAGGACCCTCCCTCGCAACAATACTGTTCAACATCTTCACAGCCGACATCTCAAAACACAGATTCCACAGATTTACCTCTACGCCGACGACACAGCCATCCTAGCCAGCAGCACAAACTCAGACAAAATCAGAAATCACTTACAAGAACACATCTATGACCTAGAAAGCTGGATGGCCAAATAGAAAATAGACATTAATCCCAACAAAACTCAAACCGTCCTGTTCACCAAGTCCCTGCTCAACAGAGAACCTCACCCAATCTACATTAAGAACCATAACATCGCATGGAGCCCCGAGGCCAAATTCCTAGGAGTCGTCATTGACAGGAAACTAACATGGAGAAGCCACATAACTAACACTCTCAAGAAAACTAATCAAGCCCTCCACGCCTTCTATCCACTAATCCACAGAAAAATCATGGAAGCGGCGACTACCTGTCTGCCGGAGAACCCTTGGGTTTTTACGGCAATTAGTCCTTCTCAGGATTAAATATTAAGTCCCGTTCGGGACTAAAAGAATTCGTAGGTACTGATAAAGTAGTTCTTGCAAAAATGAAGAGGAGGGCCAGAGAGGCTTGCGCCAAACTGGAACGGCACTCAAACCTTCACCTACGACAACTAATCGACTTTGGGGCCAACCTACCAAGCAAAGAGAAGACAGAACACACACCCACAAAACAAACGAGATAACGTGCACGCCCACAGAAGGGTACAATAAGCTATATATCATAGCAAAGAATGAGCCACGAAACAGTTGATGTAATACCAATAAGGTAAAGCAACAGAACCAAACCAAATCCAAGCTATCCCAACATGACGACAGCGATTATGCAGAAGGAAAACTGCGTTAGCGTGAAGACTTGAGTTAAGTCTCAGAGGGGGATGGCAAGGAGGCTGGAAGTGCTCATCAGTAAAATTTTCAGAAGGGCAAATCTAGTTTCTGGGCTCGCGCATGGTTGAGTTCTCAGTTCACCGTAACAACGCATTGAGAATGCCAAGTGAGACCTTATATATATTCGTAAAGAATATTTAGAATATTCATATGACAACACCGTTGAACCGGTCACATGAGACGTTCACAGTTCACATGGTGTCATATTATAGGATATAGCAATTCCCAGGAAATACGCAAACGCCCATCGCACGTGTAAAACTGCTGACAACGCAACCCGTAGCCCGTAGCTTAAAAATGCACATGCGATGGCTGTGAGCGTCATTAAGTGTATCGCTATCATTTCATTTATATTGTTTAAAGTAATTTTCAAGTAAAATAATTAATTTGTGTTTTAAATAAAACCATTTTATAAAAATTGTTTTTGTTAAGAATATATATAGGAAATTATCGTTTTTGACATCGCTACTACACAGCTGCAAGTAGTGGTAAAGAGATGGGGTTCCCTTACAATAGAGCAGCGCTGCATACAGCGCGGTTTGTTCCGCATGGTGAATATGTTATGGCGTCACAGGGTATTCACAGCTTATTATTTCGATGTCATTTTAACATTGGTCTGCAATGTGCAGTCCAAGCCTGAATACAATCCTGTGATTGAACAATTATGTAACTGAAAATATTACTAATTAGAAGCCGTCTGCCATAGAAGTACACCTGTCGTTCTCGTGATGTGACTTATACGAGTTATATTATAAAAATATTTTATAAGATATTCGCACAAAGTCTTTGCTGATGTAAAATTTATTCTAGCATCAACAGAAGAATGTTGGTTTTCATGGATGGACTCATTGTCAACAAAAGTGTTGTTAGGTGTATCTGGAACACCTTCGGATTTCCTGATGTAGTTGTGTAGGACGCATGCACTTGCGATTTTGGATTTGACTATATTTTTTTCGTAGCCACCACCACAAGAAAACCGCATCCTCATCAAAATCTATCAAGAAACTGATGGAAGACCGTTTCTTGCAACCCACTTCATGTAACAACCCATTTCATGAAACAAGTTTCATGGGATGGGTTTCTTCAGTGTTCATCGCGCTTTAAACAATACAAACCGAGTTGTTTCAAATTGAACTAATAGACAAAATACACAAAAAATAAAGACATTATAAGAATTAGTTGAAAATTGCAATTCCAAAGTTACACACAATTAGGAAGATTTTGACAACAGTCTTAAATTAATTAAATTTAACTTAGTATACAGATCACATGAACTAAAGTTGTCCTTTGGTTGTATATACACATTAATTATAAAAATACTAGAATATTTTACTTGTTAATGTCAGTTACAGGGCCGGTTTTACATAAGGGCACTTCGGTCACTGGCCCAGGGCCCCGACCAGCTGACGACCAAAATTTCAAAAAATATATATATGTGAAGAAAAAAAATCGAGCAAAAACTGTAAATGAAAGCCAAAATCCAAAAAAAGTTTAGAATCAAAAAATTGTTTATATTGTATGAATATTGATTTCGAAAATTTGTTAGTACGTTTTCGTACTCTCAAGCATTTATATAAATTATATTTAAGATTTTTTTTATATATGTGGCAACCCTATTATTTTAAAATCTTTTTTTTAATATGTGAGCAACCCTAAGTCGGTAACATAAATATGAAATGCAATTAAATTTAGCAGGTAACTGTAGATAAGACTGAGAAAAATATCTAATTTAAGCCAAGGAGAAGGGCTACTCAACCAAAACTAAGCAATTTTCAAAATAATTTTTCTCAAAGAGTTTATAACCGATTTATTTGAAAATTTGTATATATAATTTTTAAATATTGTTTTTTTCACTTGAAAGTGTTTGAATGAATATATATTTCGCTTAACTTTATTTATTTTGACGTATTTTATATAAGTATGTAAAAATCCTTTTAAATGACATGTTTATATAAAAATAATAAATGTAAAATACAAATTTGACTGCCAATTTTGAATTCCTTAAGTAGGCCCCCTCTAGTTTTGTGCCCCCAACTTAAATGCGGCCCTGGTCAGTTATTTGACAATGTATAGATTTAATAAATTTTCTGAAAAAGAAATATGTAAATATGTAATACCAAAACCAATTTCAATTGTGCAAAAATAAGATTTATAATTTATGTGTATTATTTAAATTTAATGGAAATTTAAATATATCCTAAATATTGGTGTTACTACCAGAAAGTGTTAAAAGATATTTTTTATATACAATAAAATAAATGTATACACCCAGTGAATATTAAAGTATAAAATATATAGTTAAGAGTTAATAGTTATCAATTTTTACAATATACTGTTTCTAACATTCTCCATTCTCTGCCAAAATCAACAGTAATTCTTTATCAATATTTAAATCCACAGTAAACAGATTTTCAAACATATAAATTGTCCCCCTTTTTAAACATGCTTTAGGTCGCAAATTACCAAAATATTCATTTTTAGCATTAAAAACTGAACATGCAAAAGTATGCAATAGAACTTTTTCAAAGCTAATTGTTATAAAATAATTTAGAAATGGAACAACAACACAGCCTTTCTCTTGGTTTTCAAAAAATTGTGTTTTTATTAAATGATTTTCCAATAAACATACATCAGAATGTTTACAGATATGATCAATTAAATCCCTATAATTTAGTTTGATCATGCAATCCTTTATGGGACACGATTGATAAATTTCTGAAGGACATGTAAACATATGCGTTTTTAGTTCCCAGCTATAAAATTGCTCATTGCAACCAAAAAAACAGTCATACTGAACTGTTTTAAAAACTGCAGTCTCTTCAGCAGCAAAATGATAAGTTTTACCATTCCCATTTATACATAATTGTATCCCAAAAAAGTAACACTTTGAACATAACAGATTATTGGACATTGAACATTGAGTACATAAACATTTATAAATACTTTGAGTTTCGGACTGCGTCAGGAATAAGTTTTGACAGTTACTGCACAGTCGTATCTTTCTATTTAAATTTAAAATAAACTTTCTCTCCGCATCTAGGGTGTATTTAGATGACCACATTGTTTTAAATTTGTTCGTCATTGATAACTTGATATTCTCGTTTAACGTGTCAATTGCTTTGGAATAACTACAGCTTGGAGTTGGATTAGTATTGTCAGAAAAAGACGGCAACGACAGCAACGTTAATCCATTTCTGAAATCTATTTCAAATTCAACTTGTAAGCCGAATGATGGATCTATATCTAAATTGGTTATGATTCGTCTATTTCTTAGACTATTGGAATAAGAAGAGCAAGCCTTTCGTTTTGTAACAAATGTACTTTTGATTTTGCCATCTTGGAGAATATTAACTGTATATCTTTGATAAATTTGTAAAGAAATATATTTTCCTGTCAAAGGAATTGCATTTAAGGCAATCAGTGGTTTATTATTTAAATCATGTATGACAGCAATGCTGATCATAGCTAAGAAATTATTGGTTTTGTACAAATAAGTTCGTGATAATCTTTTACCAACTTTCGGTATACTAAACTGTTTTGATGTTAAAACATATTCCTTGTGATTTTCTTTAAAATGATTTAACAATACGAGGGATCCCATAGTCCCAACATTCGGACAACGAATACACCAGAACTCACGTGACACACATCGTTTTTCATGTTCACTGACATCAGTATATAGCAATACTTTGTTGCAACCTTCATATCGATTAATGCAACGGTATAAACACTGCTCCGCAAGAGAATCATAAATCGATGTCACGCCATTTTGATCCTCCAGTGAACATCGGCCACAAAGAATGCTCCTATTTGCATAAACCTTTATGGGTCTTACTGACAAATATTTCTTGCATTTTCCACAAATCAAGTTCTCCAGAATGTCTTCTGGTATCAGGAACATTGTATAGAGTTACACCTAGAGTTACAAGAAAAAAAGATCTCTTTATTAATCATAACATACATACTTTCATTTGCTTCTGGTTTTTTGAAACTTCAACTCACCTAATTTTTCATTTGCTACTGAGTTTCACTTTCTTCAATGCACTTTGCCAAAGCCATAATTATTCTCTCAGAGTAAATTCACTATTTTATGTGTCTCACTGTGTCCATATCCCTCATGTTTCTGCTGTATCCTTGTTCATCAAAGACAGACTCAGAACTTATCACAACACTACAGAAATTTAAGAATTATCAAATTACATTTATTTATATTCTTTTACATTATATATATATATATGTTTCAGGTGGTTTCCGGGAATTCATCCGCGTAGTTGATAACTGATCCCTGCCGGGATCGATAGTAAAATGACGACGTTTCGGCAGAGTCTAGTTACTCGAATACAGTATTCAAGTACCTAGAAGCGAAAGCAGAAGGCTATGAGAATTATGCGAACCGACCTGAAGAGGGCAGATTTGACTCTGCCGAAACGTCGTCATTTTACCATCGATCCCGGCAAGGATCAACTACGCGGATGAATTCCCGGAAACCACCTGAAACATTTAGTGCCCGCGAAAACATAAAAACAAATATATATATATATATATTAAACAGGGTGTAACATGATGCAGAGTAAATATTTTCATAGTTGTCTATTTTAATAAGGGCCTAGTACATTAATTTTTGGAAATTTCTAAATATCTGGCATTCTTGCCATAATGTGTTTGTTTCCTGTCCTTAGTGTCCTATTCACAAACAAACCAGAATTTTTAAATCTCCACCAATCTTTCATTTTTATCTTAATGGACATTTTCCATGCATATTTTCATACATTTGCACTGGTTCAAATTAGAAGCATGACTGATGAGTATAGAGGGTAGTTCATTATCAGTATGCTTTGAAAAATCAATGAATAAATATACCTAATGGGCTTGACTTGCTGGACCATACCAACTAAATAACAAAAGTGGTGATGTAAGAAGAAATTCATGCTTCTTTGATAAATGGCATGATGGATGGTTTACTTCCATCCCATTAACACAACAACTACTAGATACTTATAAATTGACAATAGTGGACACTTTATGAAAACAAATGTTAAAATGCTGGCAGAATTTCTTACTTTATGAACACATGTTAATGGTGGTATGTTTGTTTTTACCAGAGATATGGCGGAGAAAATAACAAACCAGAAATAATTACCATTTTCTTCTTTAACATCAATGATAGACAAAATGTTTATAACATTTTATAGAAGAAAAAAAAATACCTGAAGGAACTTGAAAGTTAGAGCTAATAACACACATTTTCCAAGAGATATGAGATTAAAATCAGCATAGTTTTTTTAGGGACAACAACCTTAGTTGCACCCTGTAAGTAATATTAAAGTATTTACAAGATTTTTGTGTTAGTTCAAATACAAAGGTAATAAAAATTAGTAATATGCATTTGAAATATTCCAAATGTATGGTTACTTTTGAAAAGAAAATAACATGTAGCACTTCACACCCAAGCCATTATTTTGTGTAACTACTTCTCACTCATTTACTCCATGGCTAATGAAGTGATACACTGCATCCACAATAGCTAATCTATGATTATTACAAATTTATCACAATCTAGAAGTAATCTAATATTTGAAAAATAAATGCTTTTTTAAAACTTATCAATTCAATGTAACTTAATAACCAATTGAACTGAAATAACCAGTAAATAAAAAAATATCATTAGCATCATCTAGACCCATGTCTGAGGGATCATAGATCCTTCAGATTAGTCTGACAGCTTGAAAAAAAATATAAAATCACCCAAATATCTTCAGTCATTATACTATAAATTAGATACAGATCTTCCAACTTACAAAAGAAACAATTTTAGGAAATAATAAGCTATACATGCCGGGTCTGGGAGCTTTGTTTACATTATCTATTTATTTTAAGCCTTCAAAGAGACTCAACTTCCAAATCTATAAATTAATTATTTTTCTAATATTACTTTTTATATTGTAAAATTTTATTTCTTTAAATATTTAATATAACAAGAATATTGAAATATAAGAGATACGTTATTAGCTGAGGATATTAGTGTTTATTACCTTATTACAGATTAGGTACAGCTGTATTCAATCACTCTTCTTTATTTTATTGTTATATTTTATATTAATAACTTAAACTCCCAGGCTTGTTTTGGCATTTCAACAACAGTAAACATAACCTTTTTTGATAGCCAAGAAAGCACAGATCACAAGAAAGTTATATTTGTTCGGTGGACAGTGTACAGAGCAAGGATAGTACACCCCAAGATTCCTTAATCGATATTTGACCTGTTAGCTACTGACGGTTGGATTAGAAATTAATTTTATCTGCAACATCTTCAATATTTATATTGATATCAAATTAATAAGTATATTTATATGTGTTGTAATATTTATATGGTTTAGGAATTAATTTTATCTGCAAGATATTTCATATTTATATTGATATCAAATTAATAAGTACATAATATATTGATATAATAATGTTTTTATTTTCACACTCGGGTTCAGTTCAGTTCTCGGATTTATTTATTAACACAGTCCAACTCACTATAATTTATTGCCACTACTTTAATTTACTATTTACAATTTATCTTAACTATGCGGCAGTCGAATACTGAATGAATGCTTCCTCAGCTCTTCGTATTTACATCCCGGTTGAAAAACTCCCATAGATTCCAATAAAAAATTGTATGGGAGTCTAAGGCCGGGCACAGACCTACCGTTTCTGTTCTATTCTTATAAGAACAGAACAGAAAAGAATTGTAACGGAAGGCTAGAACGCAATGCAAAGAATATCACTCGTCACATACCTACCGATCGGGAACGGCAAGAACGCCCGGTCAGAAAGCAACCGGCCAGCGTCCCCGGTAAGAACATTCTCACCGGTAAGAAAGAGGCATGGATTACATACAAACTCCATATATCGGCACACACAGCCCGGTTGCAACCCGGCGCCGGCGATATTACCACAGTAGTCCTACAACCAATGCTGCCGGTTCTACCGATTTTTTACCATTTTCAAATTATTCTACCGATCTACCGCAATTCATATGAAATTTAGCGATTTTTTATAGTAACCATAAATTTATCATTTTTTACCTATTTTGTCTAGAAATTATAACACTTGTCTAATAACTACTTGAATAGCGAATAGGAGATGTAAACGGTGGTCAAGTGCGAAAATGATTGGTTCCAAAATAAATTGTTTTACAAACTTTACTTGTATAGTCCTTGTCCTTAAAGTATTAAAAGATATTATAACTATTTGAATGATTGCTTAGAATGTAGGCACATTTAATGATAATTAATTAATAAAGGTATTTACTCAACAAGACATTTTTTTGAGCAGTAAAAAGGAAAATGAAACATCAATAAGGGGTTATAAATATAATTTCGGATTATATGGATGGGGAAAACCCATTTGCAAATAATGAATGTTAAAAAGAGGACCATAACATAAACAAATTCATGGAAAACTCGAAATAACTCAACGGCTGTTACTGTTTATATTTTCGGAAGATTGCCATGATTTTATAAAAGATCATCATAAAATTGTTAGGCATTTTTAAGAGTCTACAAAATGAAAATGTAATTTCTGTTCTTCAGTGATTCATCTCGATTCAGTCAATTTAGTCATTTAGTATTGGTGATGATGTGAAAGTTTATTAGGTGTTCTTATTTTTATTATTATTATTTTAAGAACATTCATACTATTTATTCTCCTAGCAAATATGTCTCTTAATTTTCTATATATCACAATTAAACCAGCATGAAACTTTTCAATTGCTACCGAAATCTATCGAAATTTATCCTTAGATGCTACCGATTTCTGTATTCTGGGTCCTGGGATGTGGCAGCACTGTCTACAACGAATTATCATATATTAGATGTGTCTACCACACAGAGTCTACCACAAGCGCTAGATTGTATGATCTGTGCGCTAGATAACGACTGAGGGCAAAACAAGAACGCCCGTCGACCGGAAAGTGTGTGACGACGACCCGGATTCTCTTCTGTTCTTATAAGAACAGAACAGAAACGGTAGGTCTGTGCCCGGCCTAATGTGTTTTTCGCTATCATTCCTCATTGATACCCATAAGTTTCCAAGAAAAACAAAAGACCGCTAATTTATCAGAATCTATATCTGCCAGTCTACTATCGCGAGTTTTCTTTATTGGAATTAATGGGATTTTAATGTACCTCATAATCGTATGGATTTCTGTATGCACGTAACCTATGGGAACGTATCTGTTTTATTGTAATCTGTTTAGAATTACGGTGATTATGCTTATTTCCTAAGAGAAACAAAAGACCGCTAATTTATCGGAATTAATCTGCCAGTCCAATATAGCGAGTTTTCTTTATTAGAATTAATGGAATTTTCTGATTTTCGAATTACGGTGCTTATGCGTATTTCCTAACAGAATAAAAAATGTTTAGAATAGTTTGTCCATAATGAGTAATAAGTTTAATGTTTTTGGTTTGGAATAGCTACATTGAAAATATAAAATTTAACGTTTCGCTTAGAAACTTCTATGGTTGATATATGTGGATTGTCAGCGACAAAAACCCATTAGGTTCCCATAGAGGTTAAATTGAAATCTCTATGAGTTTTGATCTGGGTTACCGCAAGTGAAACACAATTATAACAATAGGTTTCTATTGGCATATCCAGATATGAAATACAAATAATTTTATGTCTTTATTTGTGAATAACTGTTAAAAGCACCACAACATTATTGTAGTGAATTGAATTAAGTGGATTGTAGTTTTGTGTGGTTCTATTTTGATAAAAAACTCAATTGCCCTTCATAAGAAAACTCTTACCTTGTCTACGAGTTAGATCTAGTAAAAGCCTTGGGAAATCTGCCATCCATGTATTTGTCTGCATTCGGCGCGGGTAGCCGGCCTTAACCCTGGGTTTTTAGGCACAACTAAAGTTTATATTGTTGGGCAATGCGCACTCACAAGGAGGTTTACAATAAGTAAGTATGTGAGTAATAGCTGCACACGCCCTTTGTGCACTAGTGGGCACATAGGGAAACGTTTTTTCCTTGGAGAGTTTCTAGCGAGGTCCATACTAGACGAAAGGCGAACAGCGAGTCTTCTTTTCTTCTTACTGCGATTGCGCTTAAGACAGAGTTTTTCCAAGCAATTGAGAATATACATATGTAAATATAAAGGCTGTCTCTTTTAAACCCAAAAAAAAAACAGAATGTTCCGAATAATTATAAGATATCAAACGGTATATCCAGATTAAATTAAGGTTATATGTTAAAGTTGCTATAGCCAATTCCATATGTGAAACTTAATGTTATTAGTAAGTAGGCTGCTATTGGACTATCCATCTTTTACATAACTTTGATTGTTAATTGTTTCCTAAAGGATAGTTGTGACATAGTTTGTCAATGATTAAGCACTTTGGAAATAACACCACAATTCATGAAATTACTGTATATTTCCAAACGTTTCGGGGTCTAGGTTAGACTGCGTTGTCAATCGCAAAAAAACTATGAAAAAAGGCACAATTATAAAATTTAAAATTGAAATTTTGACAATTGTATTTGACTCATGAAGTAACTAAGAGAATTTAATTTAATAATATACAGGGTAGCACAGAAACTTCTAACGATCATGTATTATTAAAGTTCCTTTCAAATTGGAAAAATTAGAAAGGGGTGATCTTCAGAATTTTATGTGGCGCTCTTAGGTGCGATTTTGTTATATGATAGTGCATTCGCCAAAAATGGAATCAAAGAATTTTGTTGATTCACTAATGCGATTAAAATCATAAGGGAAACCCTAGGAAAAACCCTATGAACTATTGTTCACAAAGACATGACCATTACCAATTTCTTCCATAATAATCGGCAGCAAGGAACGATTGAATTCCACGGATGTAGTAGCGATACAATCGTTTTCATTTAACAAAATTAAAACAGACTCTTTTAGTTTTCGTTTCGTGTTGTGTTTTTCTTTGTGTACTATAACTGAATTTTGAAATTGTATTTCATGACCAAGGTCCCAAGCATGTTCAAAAATTGTGTATTTTTCAAAGGGTCGTTTTTTAACATAATTTTTGTGTTGGTCTAGAGGTTTCCCCAATATAAAATTTATTACATACACAAGGAATTTTATAAATCTGTACCTTAGAAGCAAACTATGTTAAGTCACAAAACATAGTTTTGAGAAAAACGATTTCAAAGATATGTATTGAAGAGAATTCAAAGTTATTTTTAAACCTATGGTTTTAATATTTGGCATAAGAGTAGCTTATTTGGTTACCTAATAAATTGTAGAAGATTTTTTTTATAAATAAGAAATTTGTTTTCTAAGTGACCTATCATAGTTTGCTTCTTAGAAAAAAAATGTTTTACAGGACTTAACTTATGTTAAGTCCGTAATTGGGTTAGAATAAATAAACTCAAGCCATGTTAAGTCCAAACAAAGGTATTTATTATTCTTAAAAAATAAGCATTTAACGAAAAAATGTAGAACATTATTGCCAGTTGCATTTTAAAATGAATGTATTAAGCCAAAGGAGTTTATTTCGACTAACATATCAGTCTTTTGCATAATATTGGTTAAGCACAACAAACAATGTATTTCCTTTTTAAAAGCTAATAGCTCTCTGTTAATCAAGTTCTACGTCTGGTCCATCACCATGCGGGAGATCTGCATAAAAGGAATGGAACTATTTGGGTTTCCATTTCAACAGTTTTTGTAAATTCTTAAATATTTTGGTTGACATTATTTGTGTGTTTCTAATTTGTGGCAAAGATTCAGTCAGGTAGGTACATTCTAAAATAAAACAAAATAAAATGGAGTGTTTATTTCCGGTTTTTCGTTAACGTTATGGCTTTTCCGGGTGTTTTTGTTTAAGTCATGACGTGAAAAATCATCCCTTAATTTTGTTTTAAAAAATTAAATTCCTGGTGCATCTCGCCTTACTCGAAAGTTTACAACTTGTGAAATAAAAACAATTTCCCTAGAATCAGTTTTCTTGCATATCATAAAAGGTGTATATGACTTTCTTCACATAAGCTTTTAAAATACAAAAAGTTTTTGGTTTCCAGTTCTGTCACATGAAAAGACTTTTTTACACCAACTAATCTAATAAGCTGCTACCAATCCCATGGCCTAATTATTTTCAACTAAGGATTTTTTTTGTTCCCTTTCAATTAACGAATGGTCGCCATCGGCCTCCATGTTGGTGTGGCCTCTTGCTAGAAATTTATAGTTAAGGACATTATGGCTTCTATTCTTTTCAAGGAGAAAAAACATAAATCATGTGTGTTTCTGTTTTGTGATGGGCAATTATCTGACCTTATGGTTAATTCATTTACCTTCTCAGAAATTTTATTATCTTCAGACCATTTTATCACAAAGGATGCCATTTCATTCCCCCTCGTCCAGAAATCTGCTCGCCCCACATCATACAATAGGCTTCTTCCATGGTTGAATCATGTATCACTAAATTGTATGTCCAAAGCTTTAGGCTATACAAGCTTTGTGAGTTTTGAAGTTCTGGGGTTACTAAACAGTTTTATAAATCTATAATGTCTATTTTTGCTGTGTTGTTTTCTCGTGTGCGTTTCTTTTCTTCAGCTTTAATTTTATGTTTATTTCCTGCATCTTGCAAATGATCATCAAACTCTTTCTGTATTGAGGATCTAAGTTCCTGCGTTTCAGCCTCTTGCAACTTTAATGAAAATATATCGCAAGTATCACAAGTGTCATTGTCTGGGTTTTTAAACCCATAATTGAATTCATAGTTGAAAATCTCACCATAAAGCCATTCAGTAATATTGTGTGGCGGGACTCGTGACACCTCACAATGCTCTTTATAGAGTCAGTACATCTCGGCGATGTTTAGATGATTTCCAAGAAACTTTTTTTTGATCTTTCCCGCGAGTAATGCGACTCATAGACAGGAAACTAAACTAAAATATCCAGACATTTCAGACCCAAACTGCGATCATGTGACTTAACCTCGTTTCGCTCAGGTCCGACTTCGGAGTTAATTTAATTTAAAACAAGCTATTTTCGTTGTTTGTACAGATATCGCAAAATGGAAAAAAACAAAGGAATAAGCATGAAAAGTTAAGTAACCTAACATATTTAACTAAAATTTGACAGTTTTGGACTTAACATAGTTTGCTTCTAGGGTACAAAAATGCAATTTTCTGTATTTTAAGTTGGGATGTTTTTTGTTTTTGTTTTTGATATAACTGATTTTAGTGTATCTCTTATTTACACTCTTTTAAGTCTTTCTGAGAGACCCTGTATGTATAGTATAGTTAATGTAGTAATGTGATTGTCTTGGGAGACAATGTTGGGGAGTTTGGTAGCGATCGTTTGGTATTCGATTTTGTATAACTCTTTATTAATACATTTTTCAGGATAATTATTGGTAGAGATGCACATTTTTTATAAACGTTTTTTCTTCATTAAATTTATTGGTGCTAGAACAGTTGGTTTTTGCTCTGTCATCTAGAGATTTGATGATACTGAATTTGGATGATCAGAGTAAAAGTTGAGTTACCTGTTAGGGTGAGTCGGTTTTCTGTAAACTTCTGTTTCAAATGTCGATTGTGTTGTTGTTATTAAAATGTCTAAGAAAGATAAGTTGTTATTCTGTTTAGGTTCTAGTGTAATAGTTTGTTCTTTGTTGTTTATGTCATTAAGTAATTCATGTAAATCTTCAATTTTAACTTCTCAAATAACTAATATGTCATCAACATACGCCATCAAGCCAAAGGTCTTATTTGTTTTGAGCAAATTATTTGTTCATCAAATTTTCCCATAAAAATGTTGCTTAATGCAGGAGACAGACAGGAACCCAGCGTCATGCTAAAATATTGTTGGTAGAAGTCATCATCAAATTGAAAATATGTTGTTTTTGTACAAACTGTTAGTATTTCCATTATTGTATTAATGACGAATCATGTTCTAATAGTTCTTTTACTATGGAAAGTGTTTTGGTGACAGTAACATTATTGTATAGATTTACAATGTCAAAATGTGCTATTGTGAAGGTGTTTTTTTATTGTATATGTGATATTTTTTCTAAGAACTGTGCGCTGTTTTTAAGGTAAAAGTTAAGGTACACTTTGAGCTAAGCGACCGAGACTAGCGACAGCGACAAGAGACAGGAGACACGAGACCCCGACAATGGCGCTTGTCGCTTTACCTATTTGAGAAACGCGACCAACGTAAGCGACATCCAGTGGGTAGAATAGTATGCCCTGAAAAAACCACATGTATTCCAATTTTGAACTCAAAAATGAGTATCAGTTTTGGCACTCTAATTTTGCATCTTTACTTTATTTGTATTTACATATACCTACATTTGTATACATTGTATTTCAAAAAATTTTAATGTGCGAAATAAACTATCATCATTATTATTATTTGTACATATTGTGATCTAATAAGAAACAGTAATTACTATAAGTGATAGAGTGTCCACTTTCTATAAGTTTTTAATGTTTTGGCGCTCTAATTTTGCATTTTACTTTTTTGTATTCTTTTAAATTTATACCTACTCTTTTTATTATACTTACCATATTGTATATAATATAAATTTTTAATGTGCAAAATAAACTATTATTTTTATTATTAAAATGGCGTCGAAGCAAGGCCAACATTTCTTGAAGAAGTAATTGTGAAACAAATCCATTAATTGCACCAGATGATGCAGAAGATGTTTATTCTCTATTAATTAGTAATAACTTATGATTATTATCTATTTCTGCGATGAAATGAATCAGAAGATTCACTTCTTCACAAGAATATTTTAAATCCGTCATTTTTTAAGCTTAAAACCAGACGCGACAAGCGACACTACTGCTTCGGAAGCAGTGGCATCAAAGTTGTCTCTTGTCTGCCGTCGCGGTCGCTAGTCTCTGTCTGTGGTCTCTGTCTCGTGCTTCAAATGTTCTTCATATAATTGCACAGAAAGCAGACGTGTCACGTGTCGCGTGTCGCAACCTCCTGTCTCTTGTCTCGGTCGCGTAGCTCAAAGTGTACCTTTTTAGAGTTACCAGTAAGTGGAGAAATAATTTTTAAAAGAAATTTTGAGAGTTCACTGCATGGAGAATGTATAGAGCTGATAATTTGTCTTAATCGAATGTTGGGTTTATAAATTTTATGTAACCCACAGAAATATGGCGGTTTCAAATAGTGCCCAGTCAGATTCTTACATTCTTCTTCTGCCAATTCATGTTTGGGATTGTAAAGTAAGCGGTATATTTTGTTTTCTATAGAAGTTCTTTCTTTGTTAAATTTTGTATATTGTTATTGGTTTATTAGTTTTGAATTTTTAAATCGTAGTCAATTTTATTTAAAATTACTGTGGTATTGCCTTTATTTGCATTTAAAATCTTAATAGTAATGTCATTTTTTTAAACTTTAATTGAATGTAATTCCGATTTCGTAAGATTATTTTTGATATGTACAGGTTTTCCTAGTTCAATTTTTGGTCTTATTCGATATTTAAACAATAGTGAAGCTCAAGAATATCGAATAAGAGCAAAAAACTAAAATATAACCTTATGAAAAATGAGTTATATTCAATTAAAGTTTAAAAAAATGGTAGCACTATTAAGATTTTAAATGCAGATAAAGGCAATGCCAGAGTTAATTTAAATAAAATTGACTACGATTTCAAAATTCAAAACATAATAAACCAAGAACAATATACAAAATGAAACAAAGATCCAACAACTTCCATAGAAAACAAAATATACCGCTTACTTTACAATCACAAACTTGAATTTACAGAACAAGAACGTAAGAATCTTACTCCACACTATTAGAAACCGCCACATTTCTATGGGTTACCTAAAATTCATAAACCCAACATTCCATTAAGACCTATTGTCAACTCTATAAATTCTCCATGCAGTGAACTCCCAAAAATTTCTTTTAAAAATTATTTCTCCACTTACTGGTAACTCTAATTTTCACCTTAAAAACAGCGCATAGTTCTTTAAAAAATTATCACATGTACAATACAAAAACACTTTGATATTGTAAATCTATACAATAATGTTAGTGTCACCAAAACACTTCTCATAGTAAAAGAACAATTAAAACATGATTCTTTACTACATCAACGTACACAATTGCCCATTAATACAATAATGGAACTACTAACATTTTATACATAAATATATTTTCCACTTGACGATGACTTCTACCAACAAGATTTTGGCATAGCACTGGGTTCCTGTCTCTGTCCTGCTTTAAGCAATATTTTTATGGAAAATTTTGAAGAACAAACAATTTGCTCAAAACAGATAAGACCTTTGGTCATAATCTTGAAGACTTACATAAATTACTTAATGACATAAAAAACAATTAACAAACTATTCAGTTTACACTAGAACTTAAACAGAATAACAAATTATCTTTCTTAGAGATTTTAATAAGAAAAACACTATCGACATTTAAAACAGAAGTTTACAGAAAACCGACTCACGCTAACAGGTATCTCAACTTTTAGTCTGATCATCCAAATTCAGTATCATCAAATCTCTATATGACAGAGCAAAAACCAACTGATCTAACACCAATAAATTTAATGAAGAAAAAAACGTTTATAAATAATTTGGTCAAGTGCGAGTTGGACTCGCATGCTAAGGGTCCCGTACCACCTTCAAGATTCTAATATTCCAGTTTCAGACAAGCAGGGAATGAGTGCATTTTCTTATATTTACCCTAATATTTTTTAAAGGAAACGTTTTAAGTTTATAAAAAATATACACTTTCATTTTCCACACATATACATTTTATTTTATAACAATACATATGTATTTAATTTTCTAATTTGCCCCCAAAAATTAACATTAGAGTTATATTTTACTACTAAACTTTCAGGGAAGCCTTTTATAATCTACTGTCTGAATTTTGAGGCTCTGTAGATTCGAAGATAAAGGGCAAAATAGGACAAGTTTAAAATATAAATAATTAAATCTGTTATTCAAATTATATAAAAATACAAATAAAATATATTTTCCAAATTTAAATAGTGTAGTTTCTAAAGTGGGAATTAAGTCGACATTTAATATTTTTGTTAATATCTTTTAAACAAATGATTTAAAAATATGATATATTTGTTATTTTATCTGATATAGGTATTACATGATGCGTTTGAAAATTGAATTTTTATTTTCCATTTAATTGTATTATTTGTCCCTAAAATTACTATCTGTTTTCGTCATAATGAGCCCTTTCATTTTATATATAACATGATGCCTTAGAAACAATTTTAATTTTATATTTTCCATTTAATTCTGTAATATGCCCCCCAAAATTAAAAGTAGAGGTTTCTCTTTATTTTTTCAGTAAACTTCGTTTGAGACCCTATATCTCTAATTGTTTCCAAAATTTTACGTTTCATAGTTTCGGAGATAAATGGGAGGGGGAATGGGTAAATTTTGGTATATTTTCGTTATCTTTTTAACAATTTTTTTTTAAATATGAAAAAAATATATTTGTGTTCGTCAGAATGGGACCTGTCATTGATTTATTACATAATGCGTTTGAAAAAATTTTTATTTTTACATTTTTATTTAATTTTATAATGTGCCCCCCAAAATTAATATTAATGGTTTCTCCTTATTTTTCCTGTAAAGTTCGGGCAACGTTCTATATTTCCTATTTTTTTCAAAATTTTATTCTCAGTAGTTTCGGAAATCAGGCGGGGCGTCGATTTTTTAGTCCCCCCCCAGAAAAACCCCTAAAATCAAAATTTCTTCTTTTACAATATGTACTGTTCACGTCACCAAACTCTACATTCATACCAAATTTCAACCTCTTCCGTCAAGTAGTTTAGGAGAAAATTGCTGTTATGTGACAGAGGCAGAAATCCGGAGTGATATTATAAGGGTTTCCGTATGTTGTATATACGGAACCCTAAAAATGTTCATCTCTGCCAATAATTACCCTAAATTTTTTTAATAAAGAGTTTTAGAAAATCAAATACCAAACAAACGCTACCAAACATCAGCAAACAACACTGTCTCCAAAGATAATGACATTACTACAATAACTATACCATACATACAGAGTCTCTCAGAAAGACTAAAAAGAGTGGGGCACAAATATAATATTAAAACATCATTTAAAACAAGAGATACACTAAAATCAAAAACAAAACCAAAAAACACCCCAACTCAAAATACAAAAAATTACATTTATAAAATTCCTTGTGAATGCAATAAATTTTTTATTGGAGAAACCTCTTGACCTCTAAATGTTCGAATAAACCAACACAAAAATCACGTTAAAAAACGACAGTTTGAAATTGGTCATGAAATACAATTTCAAAATTCAGTAATATTACACAAAGAAGAACACAACACGAAACGAAAACTAAAACTGCTTTAATTTTGTTAAATGAA
Organism: Octodonta nipae; assembly: GCA_034190945.1. Taxonomy (NCBI): domain Eukaryota; kingdom Metazoa; phylum Arthropoda; class Insecta; order Coleoptera; family Chrysomelidae; genus Octodonta; species Octodonta nipae. The sequence continues at coordinate 32,587,666 of CM067222.1, forward strand.
AACTATTGCATCGCTACTACCTAAGTTGAATTCAATTGTTTCTGGTTGCCGAAGATTAAGGAAGAAATTGCTAATGGTCATGTCTTTAGAAGTTTCGGTACTACCCTGTATATTATCAAATTAAATTCTCTTAGTTACTTCATGAGTCAAATATAATTGTCAAATATTTTAATTTTAAATTTTAGAATTCGTGTCTTTTTTCATAGTTTCTTTGCCAATTACAAAAATTTTCTGGCTACAGCATTGATTATGATTTAAACGATACTTATACTTGAAAGAATGAAAAGTCACAAACACTTGTGTTCACAATACATCCTTAGAGTCTTTACAGATCACACAGTATACTAGAGAGAACGTCTTGAAAAATTCGCAGATAACGCAGTAAAAATATGATCACCACAACTGAAAACAGATCATACAATAGTGAATAGACAACTCAACAACTCAACTAACGAATGAACAATGATCCCACAAAAATTAACCCACAGATCAATAGGGAAAATTAACCACCAATGAACTCAATACACAATGAATATTAACGGCCACAGCTCAACTGCTAAAAGTCTACAATATATTGGCGTAAATCCTAATTAAACGACGATCTCTTATACGAAAAAATATATTGAAATATTTACAGGTACAAAAAAGGCCAACAAAGGGTTATTACTGTGACAAAGGGATTCAAAACTGCTAATTTAACTATTTAATCTGGCCCTTTTAGTATTAGGTAGAGATTGTTTTTTATTGGATTCTCCAATCTAAGACCGTTGAAAATATGAATTTTCTTTCCACATTTTCTCATAAAAACTTGTGCTTACACCATTTATTTAATTGGAGTTTATCTCTAAATTCTTAATGATTTGTCGTAATCTAAACTTTTAGCTTAGAATCTCGATTTATATGAGTATTCCGTTAAATTTCATACAATTTTAGTGTATATTTCATATGTATCTACAGATAAAGAGATATAATATACATTTAATTGTATTTGTTTGCTAAAATTCTGTTCTAGAACCATACTCTTTTGCATGATATTATAGGTCCAGTTTGTAAGGACGTACAGATTATGACATAATTTTAGAAACCTATAGAATATCATAGCAAATTGCTTGTATGGTTTGGCTGTTAAATCTCAATGGCTTGATACTTGTATTGGATGATAAGAATTTTTTTTGTGTGTTTGTCGCTGCATTTCCAAAATTATTCCATGAAGATTATGGCATCTTTGATGTATGGTTTGGCTGATAGAATCTTATAGAATTCGATAGTTGTAAGGGATTTTATGAATTTTTAATGTTTTTGTCGCTGCAGTTCCAAAAGTATTCCCATAGGCAAACTATTTTATTGTTATTGTAGCTTCCTATAAAAACATATAAACACAATTTCATGCTATTGGTGTTTGCAGTTAGATTATATGGTTCGAATTTATATGGAATCTCCTATTAGTTTATAATTATATAGCTGTTGCAAATAGGAAACATTAAAACTTACTGATTATGGAAAAAACATTAGAAACATGTTTTATTTTGTAGCAGGAAATACGCATAAGCGCCATAATGTTAATGGTATACATTAGAAACAGATACATTGCCACAGGTTACCTACATAACGAATCACATAAAAAACCTTTAAGCTTTTAAACCCTATACCCAAACTTGGTTTTAGCGTGCGGCACGCAGTCGGCTGACACTTTCTCTGACCATAGGCTCGTATTTGCCGAATTAAATTTAAAATGGAACCCAAATGGGTTACATACCTATGTTTTAAAAATTTTGTTATAAGTGATTTTTTGCGTGATCTGAAATTCTTACCTTGGATGAATCTTGTTTATGAAAATAATATAAAAAAGTCAAAATTTTTCACGACTTAATAAATATAGCCTTCAATACACATTCGCCAAGTGATCCGAGTGGCACTGACTGGGATAGATATAAAGAGCTGCGTAACTTCACTGTAGCTTCGGTCAGGGCTGAAAAGAGGGCCTATCTTAGCTTTATTTCCAGGCACAATAATCCAAGGCTAACTTGGAAAGCACTTGACCTATTAAATGTGCGTCCTACTCTTAGTACTTATTTACCACAAAATCTGTCTGATCCCAATAATATAAATAGACATTTTGCTCAGTTTTTCCTAAATATCTCATATAAATTCAAAGTTAACCTAAAAACTTACTTATTGAATAGACAGACCAGTTCACAGGAGCTATATTGCTGAACGTGATTTTATTTTCCTGTCTTTCCCGTTACCTTAAGCCTTAGCATAGTATAGTAGTTTATAAAAATTTACTTTTAAGTGCCATTCATTTCATTTAGTACTAAACACTATGAGGGTTAAGTATGAGTAGCCTATGGCTAGACTTGGCCCTCTGATCATCTAATTCTTTGAGTCTAAAATGATGTTAATGTAATATTATTTTTAATAAAGTCGATTTATTATTATATATTATATATAGAATCCATACGATTACAGCATCCGTTAAAATACCATTAATTCAATAGGGATATTTCTGTCGGAATTCTCTAGTAAGTCAACGAGCCGTTGGAAAATTTCTTTCATGTGTTCTCGAAGATTCGAGGAAATTCCACGAATGTCAGTTAGAGCCAGGCCCCTCCCATTCCGGAATGTCCTAGAATCCTTCCTGGTGTGACGATATTTGCAAGACTCTCCATTTCGACAACGGGAAGTTTGGTGGAAGTAATAGTCAACGGTCTTAGAATCTGGGCTGCGAATATTGAGACAGCATACAAGGATGTCGATGCCACTGAATCGAAAGATAATTTCCATCATACTTCTCACCACCCTCCAATTCAATCCATCCAATCCACAGGGTATCTTTGGGATTGCCAATTTCAGCAGGTTCTTCTCCATCATCACAGTCCTCAATTGTACCTGTCTTCCAAAGATATGTTGGCTTGTCCTGCGAGAATGTTTTCGTTACCAAATAGAAGATGTTTCTGGTACCAACTGGTTGTTTATCTTCGAGATGAAGGACCTTCCCTACCATGGGATCTTGCTTCCTTAGCTTCTGGAACTGGCCGTACTTCTTGGCAAACACCTCGCTATTCCTCTGGACATCCGGAGATCTCGAGCCACACAATGAGCCAGGGCATATTCTATGTTCACCTTAAACATGACCCGGGTTTCCTCTCTCGTCACGTCGTGCTGCACTTTCTGTCCATCCGAGTACAGTGCCATAAACTGTTCGAACGTCATGTCTTCATCAGGTGATTGGAGGCTGCGGACTTGGGCTTGCTCAACTTCGCCGTCATGACTTCCGTCATAAGGGGCTAACCTGTTGAAATGTACCACTTTTGGTTTTCCTCGAGGTAGCTTCCTTATCCTGTAGGCAACATCGTTAATCTTCTTTACAATTTGGTACGACCCCTCCCAAGATCTCTGTAGCTTTGGCGTATATCCACGACGACGTTGCGGGTTATACAACCACACAAGATCATCAACTTGGAATTCCCCGCCTTCGGCTTTGATGTCGTATGCTTCCTTCATACGGGCACTAGCATTCTCGATAATTAACCGGACTCGTTCATGGATGTCGTTCATTCGTTTGTGGACTATCCTGTCGGCTTCTTCTCCTTTAGTTAGAGGTATTCTTCTCTCCTACTGTCGAATAGGTTGAGCATGCCCGGTATTAATTTTATGTTTCACCAGGTCAGTCCGTCCCCTTTTTCCGTTCCCTACATCGAAGATATCCTGGTAGTTTCTAACAATGTCCCTCAATTTTTCTTTCTGATTTAGTTTTAAATTCCTGGAAGAATCGCTGATGAGTCTTACCAGTTCCTCAGATAATTTACCTGGTGGTATTTCTGCATGCTGTGTGCTTCTGACTATAGAGGAAACTGCTGAACAATGACCCAAAAGTGTTCCTTTCTTTAATGCAAACGAGTAATGATTCAGGTTCATTACTCTTGCCGGCACAAGCCCCTTGGCATGAAACAAAGTCTTTCCCCGTGCCATTCCTCTGCCTACATTTACGTCGTTAAGTTCGGGATCAAACATCATCACTGTTCCAGCTTTAGATTTCCCTGCTAGGCAAGCATCTACAATAATTTCCGCTCTATCCGGAACATTTACAATCTCCGCTAAGATTGTTCGAAGCAATATGTCGCCTTTCCCATGGAGCAGCACTTCTTCGTCATTCACTCGCAGAATTCCATCATTAAAGTTTAATACGAATCCCTTGAGTCTCATGACATCCATTCCGATCGTGACTTGGTCTTCGATGTCCGCCACTAATGCCCAATGCTGGAATGTTCCATTTCCCAACCCAATTTCAACCTCTATTTCACCATGGAGCTTAGCTGCTTCTCCTGTCGCTGTTCGCAGTTGCCACTTTGTTGGTTTCATCATTGTCTCGTCTAAAACAATGTTCGGCCTTATGACTGTTTTCGTCGCACCAGTATCCAGCAGCATTGCTCATTCCTTCTTATTAATAAGGCCATCTACAAAGACACTGTTAACGGGGTAGCGTAGCGAACTGACATATGCGTTGGGACTTATTGGCTACAGAACGACGATGGTCCCTTAACATTGACCTTCTTTAGTTTCCCCGACGAGGAAGTAGTACTCCGTTGCTCTCCGTGCAACGACTCTGGATATTACGACACTTCCGACATCTCAGTAGTCTTTTTCGGTAAGAACTTCATCTACTATCTTTCTTACAGAAGCTTCATCATTTTCGCTATCTTCTGATTCTCCGTCCATGATTCTGGCTTGACCTCTGCAGGTATTTTTCGCAGCCTTGAAATATAGCATGTAAACATTTCTATTAAAACTTATCACAATATTAGTACGGATATTAAAATTGGTTCTACCACTAACTGAGAAGTGTAAACATACTGAAGCTTTTAAAATCTTCGCGAGCAAGTGCATCCACTAATTCAGTCGGTCTAGCTAGTGTTAAAGCTTGTACTGCTAACCTTTCTATCACATTTTCCGGTGTGGGTGGATAGGCAAGGAGAATCAGACGGGCAATATCAGCTTCAAACTATTGTAGGGAGTCATTCGATTTCTGGTGGCGATTTTTCAGTTGGCTGTGGTAAACGTTCTCCAAATGTGTCTGTCTATATCTCAATTGTAAATGTTTCACTAGTTGTTCGTAGTCTTCCTGCTCCGAGGTATTCAACATTTGCAAAATATCCCTCTTAGGGCGAGGGTTAATGCTATTGCCTTATCCTCTGTCGACTATTCGTTTAGCTTTGCTGCAGCCTCGAACTGGCGCCGATAATTGGTCCATGACGATTTTCCATCAAATTGTGGAGGTTTCATTTTGTGTCTTATTTCCTTAAGGCCAATTTTTGAATTCACCACTTCCGGACTGTTTCTGCTTTTGGTCTTTGGTGGGGTTTCACCCCTTTGCATTGTGACTACCTGTTCTTTTATTTTGCTGATCTCAACCTCCGTTATCTGTTTTAGCTCTTTCATCAACGTTTTATTTTCGACCACTGTCTGCTTCTTAGCTCTTTCATCCCAGCTTCATTCTCGACTATTTTCTCTTCTAACATTTATGAATTTTTCTGTACCAGATGCTTTTCAAAATTTCTTGTAAGGATTTATAATTTTCCTGTAAATAAGGATTCTTTCAAGGTTTTAGAATATTCTAGTACTTTGTCTTCTAGGGTTTTAGAATTTTCTTGTAATTTTTGTACTAATTTGTCTTCAAGGGTTTTAGAATTTTCTTGTAATTTGTTTTCTAATGATTTAGAATTTTCTAGAACTAGGGTTCCGTATATACAATATACGGATACCCTTATATATCACTCCGCAATCACCGCAATTTCTCCTAAACTACTGGACGGAAAAGGTTGAAATTTGGTATCAGTTTATAGTTTGGTGACCCGATGAGGAGTACAAATTGTAAATGAAGAAATTTTGATTTTAGGGGTACTTCGACCGTTCCCCCCCATATCTCCGAAACTATAAGAAGTAAAATTTTGAAAAAAATTAGAGATATAGGGCGTCACCTACAAGAGATACGACAATCAATCCCTGAGCCAAATATACCAGGTGCAACTCATTGGAAAAACGCAAAAATTCGGTGAAAGCTTCCAAGAATTCGAAGCATAGATTAGACGTTTAGTGCACTTGTCCTATCCAGACCTGCCAGAGGAAACGAAAGAGCAGTTGGCTACAGAGAATTTCATAAACGGCATCAGAGATGTGGAAGTACAAAGAAATTTAAGACTGAGTGGCGTCAAGAAGAGTAATGAAGCTCTACTTCGGGCTTTGGAAGTAGAGGCTGTCATGAACATGTCCAAGCCGAAGGTCCGAGGAGTTTCCTTCAACCAGGAAGGGTCAGAGTCACCATTTCAAGCGCTGCTGGCTGGTCTGAACAAACTATTAGAACGGTCACAAAGAACTGGCACCAGAGGGGCCTGTTACCGTTGTGGACGAACAGGGCAATTTCAACGCGACTGCAGAGTCAGGCTACCTGACCCATCACCGACCAGGGGTAACCAACAGAACAGCCACATGTCCAGGGACCGTCAGCCAGTCAGCATAAGGGGGCGAATGCTGACTAACCCTCCACCAGCCCCCAAAACATTATCCATCCGGAGATTTTGCCGAGACAGCAGCAGCCTAGTCATTAGGGGCACCATCAATGGCCGAGCAATTACCATCATCATCGACACCGGCGCCGCTGTGTCCATTGCCAAGTCCAGGGTCTTGGGGGCTTCGGAAATCCGGCCAGCTAACAACAACAACCAAGAGGCAGCCACGGTAGCGACGGTGCTAGTAGAACAGCTATTCAGCAGGTTTAGCGTCCCGATAGAACTACATTCAGACCAGGGGCGTAACTGGAATCGAATGTATTCCAGAAGGTCTGCGCGATGTTGGGGATCAGGAAAGCGAGAACAATACCATTGCACCCACAGTCAGACGGAATGGTGGAAAGATTCAACAGGACCTTGGAACAACACCTATCCAAGGTCGTCAGCGATAACCAGCGTGATTGGGACGAGCATATTCCCCTATTCCTGTTGGTATATCGCTCAGCCGTACATAATAGTACAGGCCTGACCCCAGGCAGGGTCCTATTCGGAAAAGAGCTGCGATTACCCTGCGATTTGGCTTTTGGATCCCCCGAAGAATCCTCCCAAGACATCAACGATTATGCCGACCATCTCCGACATAACATGCTGGCAATACACGAATTAGTCCGAACGCAGATGTTAGCCACCAGTGACCGGATGAAGACGCGGTACGACCACAATCCGTCGAAACCTCAGGGCTAAGTTGAAGGTCCACTTAGATCGACTCGCTCCCTACCATGGAGAGGATGTTTCTGACCGGGACGATCAGAATTAAGGGGGGGCAGTGTTACAAAATTTACCTAAGCCGGCCCTGTTTCATTCCAGTACGACATGGATCGCTTTTAGGACAAAAAAAGATCTCGAAATGGCTCGGCAGCTGTAGAATTGATAAAGAATTGTACGAGAGTTTTCGATGCTGGTGTTAAAAGGAGCGACCCATAATCGCAGCAGTTAGTTAGTGCAGCGAAGAGCTTATGTAGAATTGTTATTGTGATATTCGAATCAGCTGTTGTATATATATTGATGTAAATAAAAGTTCTATAAAGTGGTAGTGAATATTAGTTTTTTTAAGTTTAATTGAACCCAGGGAGTATATAACAATATCAAATGAAAGGGCTCATTATGGAGAAAACAAATATATTTTTTAATATTTTTAAAGTAAATTATTTTAAAGATATTAACAAAAATATAAAAAAATTACACAATCTCCCCTACCTTGTCTCCGAAATCATAAGCCGTAAAATTTTGAAAAAAAATTGAGATGTAGAGCCTCACCTGAATTTTACTGGAAAAATAAAGTGAAATCTCTAATATTAATTTTGGGGGGCAAATTACAGAATTAAATGAAAAATATAAAATTAAAATTGTTTCTAACCCATCATGTAATATCTCAAATGAAAGGGCTCATTATGGCGAAAACAAATATATCTTTTTCATATTTTTAAAACAAGTTATTTTAAAAATATTAACAAAAATATAAAACTTTTTACCCATTCCCTACCTTATCTCTGAAACTATAAGCTGTAGAATTTTGAAAAATGGAGGTATAGGATCTCACCTGAACTTTACTGAAAAAATAAGGAGAAACCCCTAATATTAATTTTAGGGGGCAAATTACAACATTAAATGGAAAACATAAAATTTAAAATTATTTCTAACGCATCATGTAATATATCAAATCAAAGGGCTGATTATGACGAATACAAATATATTTTTTCCATATTTTTAAACAAATATTGTAATATCTGAACAAAAATATTTAAAAAATCTACCCATTCTCACCTTTATTCTCCAAACAATAAGACCGTTTTTTTTTGTTTGCAGGAAAAATACGAAGAAATCCCTAATATTAATATTGGGGGCCAAATTATAGAAATAAACGGAAAATAAAAATATATTTTTTAACGCATCATTGTTTTCGAAACCATACTACCTAAAATTTTGAAAATAATTAGGGGTACTGGGGCTCACTTGAAATTTATAAGAAAAATTAGTAGAAAAGCCCCATAGTAAATTTAGGGACAAATTATAGAATCAAATAAAATGCTGATTATGTGAATTACTAATATATCATATTTTTAAATCATTTGTTTAAAAGATTTAACAAAAATATTAAACATCGACTTAATTCCGACTTTAGAAACTACATTATCTAAAATTTTGAAAAATATATTTTATTTGTATTTTTAAATAATTTGTCTAACAGATTTAATAATTTCTTATTTAAAACTTGAACTATTCTCAACATTATCTTACAATTACTTTTACACCACAATAGAAATAAAACTACGTATATTGCAGGAATACCAAACGTTTCAAAGTCTATTCTGACTTCGTTGTCACTTTATATTTATTGATGTGATTGCAAAATGAAAATTTGATACATTTAAAATTGACATTAGCTTTCTAAAGATCATGAATTATAGTTAACCAGCTTTCATTAGAAGAATTTGAAAGAGTTGTCTTTAGAATTTATAAGTGGCGAGAAACATCGAGACCATTAACCGTACGAATAAATGAACACAAGAATTACATAACGAAACGACAATTTGAAAAATCAAAAATTTGTGAACATGCTTGGGACCTAGGCCATAAAATAGACAATTCAACTATACTTCACAAAGAACAACATAACACAAAACGAAAAATAAAAGAGTCTCCCTTAATTCTTTTGAATGAAGACGATTGTATCGCTTCTACTTCTGTAGAATTTAATCGTATCTGGTGACCGGCAATTAAGGAAGAAATTATTAATGGTAACCTCCTTTTGAACAACCCAATATCGGGATAGTTCATACGGTTTTTCCTAGGTTTTCCCTTATGACGTTATGGGATCACTGAAACAATAGAATTCTTTGATCGCATTTTTGGCGAATGCGCTATCTTATAAAAAAGTCGTACCTAGGAACGCCACTTATAAATTCTATCTTTCAAATTCTTCTAATTTGAAAGCTAGTTAACTATAATTCATGATCTTTAGAATTTTTTGTGCTAAATCTAAAAACAACAAATTTTCTAATGAATTTTAAATGTCAAATCAAATTTTCATTTTGCAATCACATCAATAAATATAAAGCCATTGACAACGAAGTCAGAATATATTTGGTATTCCTGCATATACGTAGTATAAAAAAAAAAACATAAAAGTAATCAAGAATATGCCACAAACAACGTTTAGAAGACAATTATCTTACAATCTACAGACCCTCAAAATTCAGACGGTAAATTATAAAAGGCTTCTCTGAAAGTTTATTAGTAAAATAAAAACTCAAATGTTAAATTTGGGGCCAAATTAGAAAATTAAATACATATGTATTTTTATAAAAATCACGCGAATCATCAAGCAGATTAAATAAAAAGTCTATGTGTGGAAAATGAAAGTGTATATTTTTTATAAATATAAAACGCTTCCTTTAAAAGATATTAGGGTAAAATATAAGAAAATGCACTCATTCATTGCTTGTCTGAAACTGGAATATTAGAATCTTGAATCTTAGTATGCGAGTCCAACTCGCACTAGATCAAATTATTTCAAATAGCATACTCATGTCCCCATTGCAAGAAACTTCAAAAAAAGAAGTATTGGGATCGTTACCTTCATTTATTAAGGCATCTCGTAGCCGTTGCATTAATTCACTTTTCTTCCCACCAATTTCTAAATCCCTTTCTTCAAGTCTTTTTTTAAATCCGTCACTTTCAATTGGTCCAGACTCATCGCTTTAAACATTTTCAGTTTATTTATTTATCACTTCTAAAGTTCCACAAATATACCAACACCTGTCACCATTGTAACGTTTTTATTACTCTTCGGGTTCAGTCCAGTTCTTGGATTTATTTACAAACACAGTCCAACTCATTATAATTTATTTCCACTACTTTAACACAATGTATATTCATAGAACTATTTACAATTTATCTTTACTATACGGCAATCGAATACTGAATGAATGCTTCCTCAGCTCTCGGTATTTATATTGTTATATACTCCGTGGGTTCAATTAAAATTAAAAAAAATTTAACTCTCACTTTCTAGAAACTTTTATTTACGTCAAATATACAGAACAGCTGATTCAAATATTACAAATATAATCCAACATAAGCCCTTCGTCGCACTCACTTACTGCTGCGATGATGGACTGCTCTTTTTAAAATCAGCATCGAAAACTCTCGTACAATCCATTATCAATTCTACAGCTGCCGAGCCATTTCGAGATCAATTTTTTTGTCCTAAAAGCGAGCGATGTCATACTGGACTGAAACCATGACCGGCTTAGGGAAATTTCGTTACAATATATTTCTCTCGGAATTCTCTAGTAGGTCAACAAGCCCTCGGGAAATTTCTTTCATGTGTTCTCGAAGATTCGAGGAAATTCTATGAATGTCTGTTAGAGCCAGCCACCGGCCTTGGGTCGACAGGCCAACATTTCGACCTATTGCACCAGACATTGGATGAATTCCCGTCACAATACAATGTTGGATGATGGTTGTATTACTATAAAATTACATTGTTATGTCGTATATAAGTCCATCTTGATTAACGCGCAATATTTCAAACAACTATTTAGCACATGGCTTAAAGGAGACGGCAATGGAGATTGCAAGAGGCTATTTCACCCTATTAAGAGCTGTATCCAATGAGCTACGTGCAGTGTTTAGTTTATTCGCTGCACCTCCCACTCTAGGAAAATAGCCTCATGTCATCTCTATTGCGCTTTCTGTCTACACTTGGCACGATATTGGTGCATTGAAAGTGAGATAACCAGATGCTTTCTTGATTGCCCTCTCTCTCTCTCTCTAGTATTGTTACGATAGTTGTGAATTGCAGGCTAGCTCCAGAAGACAAAGGCGTATTTTTTTGGTAAAGGGGCGAAGTTGCATTCGTAAAATGTTGATAAATTCATTTTGCCCTCCTACACTGTTTTCTATTTTTCTTAAGTATTTTTCTTGTTCTACAATGAAAGAGCAATTCTATTTTTCATTCCTCCCCTTCCCCAATGAAAATGTTGAAGTTAGGCCTCTGCCAGAGGTATATGCTCTAAGATGGTAAATTTTTTATATTATGCTTAGAGCATGGACATGTGCATCGTGCATGCATCGTGTTTACAACTTTTTTATGATTTGTGGTTTACAGCATTTCAAATTCAAAACTCTTCTTATCTATGTTCAAAACCACAAATTTGAGTGGATATTTTTTGTGTGATTTTGTGTTCAAAATACTTCAAAACAATCAAAACAAAAAACAACGTTGATGACCAGAGTTCTACCTTTTCTTACACCGTGGTTCTACCAACGAATATAAGACTCCTTACTATAAATAAGAAGACTCTTTACAGATATATAATCTGTGATACAGATTTCACATGCCCTGCAAATAATTTCTCGTTTGTGATAAGTTTTTAATGGAAAAGTTTACATGCATTGGCAGTGATGAAGATTATAAATGCTTTTCAATATGTTCACACAGTTCTCAGTTAGTGGTAGAAACAATTTTAATATCCATACTAATATTGTGATAAGTTTTAATAGAAAAGTGCATGCATTGGCAGTGATGAAGATTTTAAAAGCTTTAATATACTCACACACTTTTCAATTATTAGTAAGAACAATTTTCATAATCATACTAATGCAGGTAAAATAATTTAAAATTCCATTGTAAAGAAATTTACTGTAATCTGAATTGTAGATTTTGCTTGATATGGTCATATTGAAATATTCACACAATTTAGTAGACAAAGATTTACCTGTGCTTCTCTGGTGGACTCCATTTATTCCATACTATGAAATAATTGAATGTAGTCATGGAAAATACAGATGTATAATTACGAGCAACAGAACACTTAGACAAAATTTTGATGCAAGTTTGTGTTAGCTTATTCTAAATTAAAAAAAAAACAATATTGTTTTATAGGCATACTTATTTTATGGGAGTCAAATTTTAAATCATGACTTTCCATTGCCAAGAAATCAGAATATTCCTTGGGCACTATTCATGAAGAATCTCCAAAAAACTATGCCCCTATCATGTTTGGTGAGACACAGTCTTTGTTCAATGTAACTTCCACATTCAGCCAAAATAGTGACTTTCCAATAACTACACAGTATTTAAGCAGTGCAGAAGTTGACCTATTATCTGGTAAGTATTTCAAATCAAGTTGTGTATTATGAGAGTTAAAATAATGTAAACAATGGCAGTTAATGGAAAATTGAAAAAATCTGTATTAAATAGGTAACCCTAATTTACAAACTATATAGCAAATTACATTTTTTTTGATAAATAATAAGACAAAACTTTAATAAGTACATTGATAAAAAATAAACAAAAACCAACTTAATAACATTTAATAAAATAATTATATCATCCAGAAAATTATTATCAATACTTAAAGACAGCTCTCAAATTAGTTTTAATAATTTGAAAAGTCTTGGAATTCTTAATGTATTCAGGGAGCACGTTAAACTTTATTAACCCATTATGAAAAATGGAACTCATGTTCAACTATAATGTGTCCTTGATACATAGGAGTTATTTGCACCTCTTGTATTGTACTCATGTACCTGGTGATTCGCTAATTATATTCTCATTTGCAATTAGCATGTATAATTTCGAATGAGAATATAATTAGCAATATATATTTTCTTTTATATCAATGCTGTTCCTTGTGAATTACCCAGGGCTGATCCCAGTTCATGTTATGGTGTTTGGTCCATGTATGATTAGCTAGTCCAGACTTCATTAGCTCCGCTCTTTGACTAGCTATGTGGTGTTCCTTAACACTGGTGTCCAGCAGTCGCTTTGTCTTGCCAATGTAAAGATTGCCACATTCACAAGGTATACTGTATAATAATAATTATTTGGTATTGCAGGAGCATCTGGCCTCGTTCTTGTAATCATGCTCCTCCGAAAATATGGTTGTTTTTCTATGTGGATTTTAAATGCAACACTAGAATTGTCTATAATATATAATCTTAGGAATATTCTAGAATATCTTTAAAATAAAATAGATAGCTATTTATAAGGGAGTGAGAGTATTTGTTAATTGTTATTCACAGTAAACTCAGAAAAAGTGGCTATTTGTGTATGTGGTATTTTCCCCTTTAGCTACCCATTTTACCACTCAATTTTTCCCCCTTTAGTTTACTTCAACTATGTGTTAAATAATGGCATGTATCTCATGTTTATTGCTATTTAAAGTTAGCTTCAAATAAATATAATTATTTTTTCGTCATTGCTTATTCTAACTTGCTGCTCACAATTTGCTGCTAAGATTTTGCTGCTAATTTCAGCCTCATTGCTTTTGAAGATCATTCTGATTCCATATCTATGTGCAATTCATCTAAGTTTCTCTGACAAGCCTTTAGTATACAGTAATAATAGAGTTGCTATCGTGGTTTGCTCTTCATGCCTAGGTGGTTTGTCCAGTTCATTCACCAAAAAGTTTTCTCTAAGTTTCATTTGTTCTTCTTTGAGAACTTCTGGTGTCCTGCAGAAATTTGTGGCTCTATGGAGTAGAGTTTTGATCATGCCAGTTTTCATTGTTGTTGGGTGGTTAGAATTATAGTGTAGGTATAATCCTGTATGTGTAGCCTTCCTGTAGACTGTTGTTTAGATTCTGGTCTTAGTCCTTTGACACTTTACATCAAGGACTGGTAGGCACCAGCTTTCTTCCATTTCTATGGTGAATCTAATGGATGGTTGGGATCACTTTAGGTGTTCCAGGAATGCCTGTAGTTCTGTATTTCCGTGTTGCCATATAATGAAGGTGTCATTGACATACCAACCATAGTTTAGGCTGCTTCTTGTACTTCTTCAGTGCATGTTCTTCAAACCATTCCAAGTAGATGTTGGTGATAATGGGGAGTCCATAGGCAATTCATCTTCTTGCATGAAGAACCTGTCCTTTTGAAAGTAGCAGTTCTTGAGGCAACATTAAGTAAGTACTAAGTGATGTTCTGGCCCAAGTTTCATGGATCCGATGATTTCGACAAAATGCTAAGAATCCTTGATGTACAATGATGTTTTACTCTCCAAAGGTTGGATGATTGATAGAAGGGATTTTGATAGTTCTGCTGATGGAGAGTTGCGTGAACTTGTAATCGGTCTGAGAGATACTCCAGCCTTGTGTACTCTCAGAGATCATGCTGAATACATTCCACTCAAGACAAGGAGAAGATTGACACAACATCACAGCAAACCACCACATTTTTATGGAATACCCAACCGCCAGGTACGACGACGCTGATTGGACCAGATAAGAACCAATGACCATGACCGGCGACGCATGAAGATTATTGTTGTTATAAATTGAGTTATTGCTAAAATACTGAATTTTGTCACTAAATTGCTTACGTTAATTTAGCAAATAAAGAGCTATTTATTAAAAAAATATATATTAAGCTCATATTTCTTGCTGTGCTTTTTGCAATTGCAAAGCAACAAAAGCAAATAGGAAAATGTGTCGATTGTATTCCATAGATCTTGCTGTTACCTAGATTTTTTGTATTCACATGTTTCCATTACAAATTATTGTGTAGACGTTATCAAGGAAACATATTGATTTTTTAGATTTTACTAATTTCTATTTATTACAAAAAACAAAACCTGATTTTTTTAAAATATTTTCGATTTTTCCATTTACATTAGAAGTGGCAGTAACAAGGGAAGCATAGTGTTTACATTCTCACGCTGCCTACTTCTATGTCCAATTCCCTGCTCACTTCGGCATAATCTAAATGAGGCAAAATATATAGTTGCCATCTATATGCAAGAACTATCCTTATGAAAGTTGCCATCAATCATGTAAATGCCAAATATATAAAATGGAAGTGTTAGTATTTTATATAGATGCCATCATGTTAATATTTTCACACAACCCATAATTATAAAAATAATCAGGTGACGCAATAATATATCTTATGTGCACACTACTAATTATTTAATGAAACCTAACGATTAATTATTAATGACATATACATACATTAGATTATACAACTATTCAAAATAAATAATATTTGGCACACTGGACCCTCATACTATAAATAGCTCAGCAGTCAAAGTATTAACAAAATAGATACTCAGTGTAGTGAAAGACTTCCTTGAAGTGTTAATGAATCTAGTAATTATTCCAAAAATGTCTCTCTCACATGTACATAGTTTTGGAGAATTATCAATTTTTTTATGTATGAATGAAGAAAAATATCTTTTTTCGAAATAAAGAAATTTATATATGAATATTTCTCATTTCAAGAAAATTATAATAAAACCTATGAAAACACCAAAAGACCAAAGTTTAAGGCAACCCCTACCTAAAATTAAATATACTTGCAGTTCTTGCTTAAATATGAACTACGTGAGCATTGTTTGTGTAAAACATAAGACTGATGTCATCAGTGAAATGCAGTCATTGGCCAAGAGAGACGAGAATATTAGAAAATGTCATTAGTATTGCACATGTTTCATAAAAACTCTCAAATAATGCACCCAACGTAAAATAGAAATCTAAAGCATATGATCTCAACATGACCACAACAATGTTAGCATGAAAGCGGTAGACAAAGAAACTTGTTCCTCAAAGTTTCCTTGGACAGTCATCGGTGGCGTGTATCCTAGACCAGGGCTTCTTAAACTTTTTTATATAGCGACCCCCTTCAAGCTTAGCAAATTTTAAACGACCCCCTCCTCCATATAATGAAATATATATTAACCGTAGATGTAGATGTAATATCGCACTATTTTACAATGTAAATAAAATAAGGATTAAAGAATACGTACCCATTCATTTCACATATATATATAATTGGAAACGTTGACGGGATATCGGTCTTAATAAAACACAATAAATAGAATGACATAAAACTATATATATATTTATTCAATAGAAAAAATAATAATAATAAGTATTTTGTATGATTTTTATTTGCATTTATATTTGTACGTAGTGTGTATACTAATTTTAAAATTTTATTTATAATGATTGAAAAGTATCAGATCTTTGCGCCCCCCTTTCAGTAGTCTCGCGACCCCCAGGGGGGTCGCGACCCACAGTTTAAGAAGCCCTGTCCTAGATGATAGCCTTAACCATAGCCTTAGAGCATTGACAAAGTTTGTGTTAGTGCAAACGTCGTCGTCGTGGTGCTGTCGAATACTTTACATTAATTTCGTTATCATATCGAAATGGCCCGTACCAAGCAAACCGCTAGAAAATCGACTGGTGGTAAAGCACCTAGGAAACAATTAGTGACAAAGGCAGCACGTAAAAGTGCGTCCGCTACAGGCGGTGTAAAAAAAACACATCGTTATAGTTCCGGAACAGTAGCTCTTTGTGAAATTCGTCGCTACCAAATTACCGAATTGTTGATCAGAAAACTGCCATTCCAATGTCTGGTTAGGAAATCGCACGGGATTTCGATTTGTGTGCTATCAACGCTAATCGACAAACCGTCATGCCACATACAGTTGGCAAGACGTATACGTGGCTAACGCGCCTAAAATTTTAAAAGATAATCTATTTCTCTAAAACAGAGATATCAATCACCACCCTGCCTCTTTAAAGAAAAACTGGAAAAGCTCATTAAAAGCCAGCTAAGCTGGCAGCACAGGTAATTCCAGTGCAGCAGAAAAAATATACAAACTATGGTTTCCAGATATGACAATGGTAGTGATGATGGATATTTTAATCTTTTTTGCAAGATTTTTTGGTTTTTAAGTTATTTACGGGGTCAACATGTGATCCTAGTAATTTTTTTTTTTTTGGATTTTCCAAATTAACATGTAACTCAGTTTGTAAACATCGTACTCGCCGATTTGAATTTGTTTTCGAGATTTCTACCAGTTCCTATAGGCAGACACCTGTTTCGGATTTCTTTTTCTTTTGACTTGCTGAAATTGAATAATTGTAAACTGCCTTCAAACAAAAGTAAAAGTGGAATTTATAAAATATTTTCAAAAAATTAATGTAGTACAGTCACTTGTATCGGAGATAAATGTTCACCGTAACTAGACAGATTGGATTAAAGAATTTCTATTACAAGACCTATTCTTCCATTCCTTGAGGGCTCTATTCCAGTTTGTATTTCATATGTCTCCCACATTTTTGCTGTTTGAATTTGCCATGTATTTGATAGTGTGTATATTTTTTGCTATTACTGATTATTGATATAGGCCAAATGTTTTAGATACGAGTTATTATTTACCAGTTGTGATGAAAAATGAATACCTGGACTCTATTTCACCTGTACTTTATATTCAGTCCGATTGTGATACTCCTATTGGTAGAGATTATCTTGTTTTGGAGCTGTCAAAGTATATTAAAATTGATAGCTATGGACAATGCCTGAATAACAAGGAGTTTCCCATAGAGTAAGTTCTGTTATCTGAATATTTTGTATTAGTCTGATTACTCAAAATGTAGAGGGTCTTGAAAATGACTTACAAGAAGAATAAATTTGGGTTGACTCAATAATGCTTTCCCTAGATTGGAATTATGGTATCATTGTAAAATTTTTTTGAAAGGGAGATATTACGGAATGTAGCAAATGGAAGAGCCTGACCTTAAAATACGAGAGAATTATTCTCGCTATGGGTGTAGACATAATTTTTAGCTGCAGGTATGTAAAAATAACGAATTCTAGAACTCTGACAAACCACTGAAAAGTTCTAATAACGTAATCCCATTGATCAAGGACAAATATGACGAGAATACCAAACTTCGTCAAATATGCCATGGAAAAAATGGGCAGATATTAAAATTGTTAAAAATGAAATTAATGGCAGTACCTACTGTTGATTAATTTGCTCTGCAAAAATGAACAACCACGATGCTGATAATAAGTAGTCCATTATAGATTTAATTAATTTATTTGGCAGTTATGTAAAATGCAGTGAAGTTATTGATTAGACGTGCTGAAGAATTAATGAACAGTGCCAGATGAGAAGAGAAAATTTGGTTCTTTTCAAGTCCCATTAACTACTTCTAAATGTGTGACTAAGAGATGAAAATCAAATTAATTTTCTGGTATATATTTTTTCAAAGCTTACACAACTGCAACGTTGTGAAAGTTAAGTTCATCAAAATTCAGATTTTTTCTCTACAGGACCCCCAATACCGCATCGATATTTGATTGACCTAAGGAAGATGTATAAATGAAAACCCCCATGTTACAAGGGAATGTTGATTCAAAGAAAAGTTTAGTTTCGATGTGTTTTGTTTATTACATGATAATAGGTTTAGTTATTTTATTTATGATGAAAGTTTAACTCTTAAAATTAAGTTAATATTTTTGAAATAAGGTGAGATGTTTTTCGATTTTTGGCTTTTCAGACTTCTCCAGTTTTTCTGAGAGAAAGAGATGTCTATAAAATGACCAACCAGTATATATAAGTTAACGTATTTTCAACTCCGATCTGGATTTGGGTATAATACAAAAAATTTGAGCAAAAAATTCAAAATCCAAGTCTCAACAACGACTCCAGACTCGGATACCTGATAACAATTTCTAAGCTGGTTGATCATATTTTTGAAGAAAGAATCTCTGTACAGACTAATCCGGGCAATTTTATAGTTGTTACAGGAAAAAATTTGGAGGAGAGAAAACCCATGAATAGACAAAATAATTCAAGACCTCCTCAACAATCTTTTCGAAATTTCTTAAAATTAAGTTAATATTTTTGAAATAGGTGAATTTTGATTTTTTTTTCGACCTCCCCTGTATAAATTAACGTATTATATTTGGGTATAATACGAGCCCCAAGTTTTTGCTTTCTATAAATTGATACTAGAGATTTTTGCTCTATAAATTGAAATTGTTGGAGACATTCAAAATGGTCACTGAAGTTACCTTAAATTTTTAAGTTTTATACGGATTCCACGTAAAAAATATACCATTTCATTTAAGGTAAAAAGTCATAGTCAACTTCCGGAATTTGGAAATATATTATTTTTGTTTCTCTAGAACGTCTAATGTATCACCTCGTTTGAATATCCCTCTATATTCACTTATTCGTAGCTACATCATTGGGCTTATCATGAGTGGGACTATGTTATAAAAATCAGCTGGCTTACTTATTACCTGATTTAAATTGTAATTGATACTTACTACCAAACTATTTCTAAATTTCTCTGGGTAGGTTTATTGAAAACATTTACAATTTACATGAATTTGCAGACACTTTTCTAATTCAAATGATATTTTACAGGTTAATAGATGTAAACCCTTTAGACTTATACAACGAGAAATATCTGCAGTTCATATCAAGGTACAAATTCATTATTGCTTTTGAAAACGCCGTTTGTGATGATTATATTACAGAAAAATTGTGGAGACCGCTAATTGTTGGCGCTATTCCAATTTATTTCGGCTCTCCTACAGTGGAGGTAAGTAACTATCACTTTATACTTGTTGGAATTTATTTTTTGTTTTCTTTTAGAACTGGCTTCCTAATTCAAATTCGGCAGTTTTGCTTAAAGATTTTGAAAATATCGAAGCTCTTGCAAACTTTATTCACAAGATAAATACCAATGACACATTATATAATTCCTTTTTGACACATAAAAGATTTTCAAACATCTCCAATGAATTTCTGAAGAAACAAGTTAAATCTGAAGATTCAATTGCAGCTTTTCAGTGTTTTCTATGTGAAAGCATTCATGAAAATTTATTTAAAGAGAAGAGTACTGAAAACATTTATAACTGTCCAGCATCAGGTATAAGCAACAAAACCACTTGGCATCAACACTGGGAAATTGGCAGGTGTCAGTCAAAAGTGCTGAAATTGTTAATAGATAAAGGTGTTCAATATCAGAGTGAGTATTTTGAGCAATTGTGGAAAGAGTTATTAATTGAAGGCCGGTGTTAAATAGCAATGTATAAACCAGAAAAATAGTCAGGGTAATTAAATTGAGGAACAAATATTAAATATAATAGTAATAGATAATATGAGCTGTTGGAAAATAAGCGGACGCCTCCTGCAATTTATCGGTGTCGTATATTTTCTCACAATATTTAAAGAACCGTTACAACAAAATTTGTTGAAAAAACGTATATAACTGTGATAAAAATGTTTATATAAATTAATTATTTCGGTAAATGTTATTAAGAAGGTGTAAACAGAAACAAATTGAATTGAAATTATTAGGTTATAAGTATGTAGTATTACATTCATGATAATTTAAGCTATTTTTTCTCTATTATATACCCAAATTCTTTTTTGGTAGGGTCTTGCCTTCATTCAGTGAGTTCTACACCAGTCTATAGAGTAAAATTGAACTCATTTATAGAGAATAAGTGATTTTTACTGCAAATTTGTAGAAGTAAACTATTTAAATAATAAAAACCCACAAATAAACAAATTTCTTTTGTTTTTTTTGCTTATATAATGAAAAGTAATGAAGGAATCTTAATGCTGCCAATGGAATAGTTGTAGAGAATCAGATATCCTTAATCAGGGTTTTTATATATCCTGATTAGATCATGTTTCACATAGAAAAGTCAGAAAAACGGTAAAAAGTGGATTTTCTTCAAACATTAATAACTTTCTTGAATTGAAGCGATTTACTTATCGAAAGATAATACACAAAACAAGATAATATATCCATATATATATATATATATATATATATATATATATATATATATATATATATAAATATGTATACATATATACATATACTCATATAGGCATATACATACCCACATACATACACATATATAACATACATATACACATATATAATACACAATCCATATTATAATACCTATGAGTTCTTACTTACATAAAAAATAACAAAAACTATTCCACATACATGTACATGATAAGTAGTACAATGAATTAGATTGGAATCTGGCTATTACTTTTCACGTGGTTAATGATGGCTTTCTTGAAAAGGTGTAAACCCTTAATTGATGAGGCTGATGACTGAACTGAACCAAGCTTTTATGAAACAAGATGTTCATTGCACTAGATGTTCTACTGGTACTAACGTAAAAGTTAATTGAACTTGCCGTTCTAGTGTCGTGTTGATGAATATTGGCTATTGGAATTAATTGGCAATTCAAATATTCCGGTAATAACTTATTTATAATCTTAAAAATAAATGTCATTGTTTTTTACATATAGAAACTGTTGCACATTTAACCACTCAGAGTACTTAACATAAGTTGAATGCTAGTATACTTATTGCATCGTAATATATCCCTCATTGCCTTATTTTGAATAATTTGCAATCTGTCAAAGCTTGAATTGGAGCATCCTGTATATATAAGAGAGGAACAACGAAAAAACAATGAAAATGTGGTAAAATAAGAGTATTGTAAACTGTAATTTTTGTTGACATAGACAGATAGGATGATATTCGGCATAAAAAACAATTTTTTTACCTATTTTTTTACATATATAATTTACATGATTATTAAATTTGAGCTCAGTATCTAAGATAAATCCTAAATATTTTATCTCATTTACATTTTCTATATCTTTACTATTTATTTTAATCATTAAGTTTAAATTCTTAAACTATTTACATATCGTTGAATTTCCTATAAACATATATTTTGATTTTGTTTCATTTACTTTCAATTGATCCCTTTAAAACCATTCAGAAAGCAATTGCAGTTCCCCATTGACGGTATCAACTACCCCCCGTAAGTCTTCACCATAGTAGTATATCAATGTATCATCAGCAAAAAAAATGGACTTTACACTTACTCAATACATTCCCCAAGTCATTAATATATAGTATGAACAGTAGTGGCCCAAGCACACTGCCTTGTGACACTCCAAAGGTATTAAGTTCTGCATTTGACAATACATTATTAACTCTTGTAGTCTAATATCTGTACGTTAGATAGTTTTCCAGTCATGCGTACACTGTTCCACAAAATCCATACCTTAACTTTACTAGTAAAATATTTCGATCAATCGTTTCGCAAGCTCTTTTAAGATCAATAAATACTGCACAGATACCAACTCCATGTCTGTCAAGTACCTTTTTCATATCTGACACAAGTTGAAGAGTTGTTTCACAAGAATGTGAATTTCTGATGCCAGATTGATAACTATTCAATGTTTTATTGAAATTTATAAACTCAATAATTTGCTTGTAGACAACTACCTCCAACAACTTTTCACAGAATGGCAACATATTTCGCAACTCCTCAGCTTTATTCGTGTGTAATACTTTTGTATTTTGTTGACATCTTAAAACTAAGAGGGTCAACACCCTTTTCTAAACTCAAGTTTATTAAATGTAGTAATGGATATCCTACAACATGAAATAAATTTTTAATAATACTTATGTTGATATTATCAGTACTATTCCTTTTCTTTTGTTTATTAACAACCTCATGAAGTTGTTGAATATTAATGATATGAAATTTGTCCATTGTGTTATTATTTACAGGTACCGTTTGCATCGTAAACTTTGACTCATTATCTATCAGTACTGATTACAATATCCCTTATGCTACTAACATAAAATTTATTTAACACATCAGCTAAATCATCCTTATAGATTGTATTATTACATTGTATGCTGTCAAATTCATTGATTGTTTTATTATTTCCTACAATTTGTTTTAAATGTTTCTACATTAATTTAGAATTTCCTTTGTTCCTATCTATATATTCCTCATAGTACTTTATTTTTGCTTTTTTAAATATTCTTAGTTGCATTTCTAGACTGCTTATATTCATTCCAGTCATCCACCTCATTGGTAAATAAAAATCTCTTGTATTTAAGATTTTTTTCTCTGACTGCTTTCCTACAATCTTTATTAAACCAATTATTTTCCGCATTATTATCGTTTACTGTACTAAGAGGTGCTACCGAATTCAGAGATGTTATAACATTAGTTACAAATATATCAGCCACAATATTAACATCTGATAAGGAATAGCCCCAATCTTTTTCAATTAATAAAATTTGTCATTTCTTCAAAGTTTATCTTTCCACGAACTTGTTTACTTTCTATTTTTAATTCATCTAAAGTTTGGATATTAATCTGTACAATTGAATGGTCAGTAATGATATACCTAATCTTTTTCCACATATACTGTGTACTGAAATATTTAATTTGGCCTGTTACATCCTGTGTCAACAGTGCATTCACATATCATTTGCATGTCCTTTTCATGCCTGGTCGTATATCCCCATGTATTCAGTTCGGTTTTTGCGTTCCTAACTATTCTTGTCATTGCCCTCCATCTCAAGCCGGCGCGACAGTGGTCCTGTGTAGTCGAAGACCAACTTGGCCGGTATGCGCTCCCCAATGGCCGCCACCTCTTCCTTGATCGCCTCCTGATTTGCCTGGAAGGTTTGCATTGCTCCGATTAGGCTGCCGGAACTGCTGTATTTGTCGGCCCCGAGAGTTGTTGCCTCGGCGTAGCCACTATCAGACCGTTGGAGTCTGCGCTGAATCTTGTCTTCACTCCAACCCCCCCTCAGCCTAAGCCGCTCGGCCTGACCTTCCGTCCAGGGTCACACTGGGCTAGCTTGATTTCCACCCCAATTGCTCTCCCTGCTTTCACCATCAAGGAAGATGCTACCTGCCCCATCAATATCGCACTCCTCCCCCTTGCCCGCGCCAATAGGTCCTGCATGTTGCGTGAGAATGACTCAAAGTAGCTCTTCTGCCACGCCACATCAGCACGTTGACGCAAGCTTCCATTTACATCCATCCACACTGCGTCCAGATCTTGTGCCTTTCCCTACAGGCGGTTTATGTGCGTTTTCCCCGCACCGTTCCCTATGTACACATACATCATTGAGTCTGGCAGCAGTGACCTTCGGTTCCCATGGTATGGAGGGAGTGGTTGCGTGCTCCAGCTGAGCACTGCCCTTAGGTTCACTTGCAGGCGGTGGCCTACCGCTTATCGGGATAAATTGGTCACTGGTGGGACGGAACTTTCCCCAGCGCTCAGGGGCAATGTATTTCCCGAGTTCTTCTGTTCCACCTAACCGCCGCGCAACAAAGAATGGGACTCCCATTCTGTCTGCAACATCCTCTTCTGTGAGCATCTCATCTTTCCGGGGCATGCCGTAACGGAAGTCTACCAATTCCACCCTGTCCCGCACTGCTCGCTCCCAGCTAGCTTGTTGTTCCACCGTGGTTGCAGCGTCTGACTCGCGAATAGGCTAATACTTATACGCCCAGCTCTTTGCTCTCTGCTGCTGCCTGACCTTGGCCGCTGCCTCTATCGTCGATGTGAGGCAGGTTTAAACCATCTCATCTTTGATTCTAGGCGGCAGATTCCTGTTCATGTCCACGTACGCTGTTGACGTCCTCCGCGGCCAGTACTCATCTGCCTCGATCAGCGTTTCAAACCTGGGTGGGTTTTTGATCGCCTCTCCCGGCGTCAAAGGAAAGAGTGGTGGCATCCCCTTACCGTGCCTAAATTGCTACCATTCCAGCAGCTTCGTTTCCTCGCCACCTCCTTCGGGAGTTCTCTTAACCATCATCACCCTGTCTAACGTCTCCACGGTCAGCGCCGAGCATTTTGGAGCGGCATTCCACGACAGAAACATTCCCAATAGTTGGCTAAAACGCTGCTTAGAACTGACTGAATCCAAACCCCTTTTTGCACGTACCAGTTTCCTGTCGCGAGGGTAGCAATCAGAGTATTCAGCGACTTCTCGACACGAGCCTCTTTGGTGTTTACGAACTGCAGAAACTCGTGGTGGGTCGCGCCTCCCGTTTGCTTGATTGGATTGAGAGCAAGGTTGACTCCAATCAGTGTGGTCACATAGGCCCCTGTTGCATTTATACTGTTAAACGCAGTGACTTCATCGTCACCACAGATTGCATACCACAAGATGGTGGCTTCCGCATCCACCAAGCGCAACGCTCGCTGTGCAATCCGCATGTCTATTGCGTGGATTCAGGTGTTGTCGCGCGCTGTTGTTCGGCTGCCACTGAAAAGGCCGTTCACAACCCTCAACAATCTGTCATGGCGGCTTTGTGGCCCGGAAACCTCAGGCAAATAGTCTCGTTTCTCCTGTTTCACTGTCTTTGAAGAGGATAACGCTTCTCACGCGCCCGGCGGCAGCCCAATTGTGGGATGCTGCTTTCTCCAGGATAGCTTCATGATAGTGTTTATGTACTTCAGCCTGTGTCGTGTACCAGTCAGCACATGCCTTATGGAGTTGCGTCAACTCAAACAGGGTGTGTTTGGTGTTGTAGTCGGAGTAATCAGTGGACAGCCACTGCGCCTCAGTTGAGGTGGGCCCCGCCAACCCTCCTGGCGATTCGCTCACCCATTCAAGCACCTCAGCAGGTTTTGGCGCACGAACACACCCTTAGTATTCTTCATATGATTCTAGACCCAACTGTTGCCATAGGCGGATATGAAACTCTCTTCATCATAGGTTGCGTACAGAGCACGCTACTTGTGGTCGGGTTCTGGTTTGACGAAGAAATATGCCCTTTGTTGTGGTTTCTAGTCATACACCGCTGCTAGGGCGTTGTTGTCGAGCATTTCAACCAGAACTTTCTTTCCGGGGTGATCACTCTCCGAGAGGTCCGATACCTTTTCAAGACTTTCCGGTGCTGCTTGACCATCTTGCTCGCTCCTGATGCTCCTCTCATGGCTCGTTCAGCCCAGTGTTCTCTAACCCCCTTGAACTGCAGCTCATCTGGCATGCCGCCGAATGTATCAGCAACGACTTCATGTGCATACGCTTGGAATTCTAGCTCATACTTCGTGTAGGTGCTGACCCCTTCTTCGTAGCTGTTCACCTCCCACTTGTTTTTGGGAGTTATTATCATCCCCCGATTCCAGTCTTCAACGTCCATGGGAGGGCGGTCGGTGGTTCTTATGGTGGTGTTCAGTATTTTCCGTAGTTTGAGGAAAACCGCATGCTCCCCAGCATCAGGGACTTCCACACCACGCTTAGGCTTCCAGCCAACTCCTTCCACCAGTCCTTGAGGGGTATGGCGAATATGTCACTTGCTAAAAGTTCCTTTACACGCTTAGGCAAAGACAGCAGAGCAGCCACAGTTCCGATTCGTCACTGTCGGGGGACCTGTTGAGCTACAACTCCATGAGCGAACTGCTTCCAGAGAAAGCAGCTAGGACCATTTTGGCAGTGTAAGTCACCGGCATGCCCCCTTTGGTCTCTCACCGTACCATGGGTGTTTGATATATCGTGTCGTCCTCTCCATGGACCCGTCGCCGCTCATGTCACTCGCAGCCACTAGGTTTTCCATCCGCTCCTGACGCTCAACATTAATCATCCTTGCACCGTGTGTGTTTTCTCCTTTGGCCACCAGGGCAATGTACAATTCCTCGTGCAAGGCCTGATAGTGCTCCGGCCCGGCAGTTGAAGGATGAGTTAGTAAGATGTAGCGTGCCTGCTGCTTGGCTGTCAACGTTCTGAACCACAACTACTGCGCACCACGGCTATGCCTATATTTCGCGCACCCACGGTTGCCTCTCACTTGTGGCCACCAAACGGCCCAACTAGTATTTCGGGACAGCCGCCAAATGTCAATGTCGTGAGCCATTTCTTTTGGTTTAACCACGCAACGGCTGTGTCAGCATAAGTCCTGTGGCGCACCCCAGCTAGCATGCAACTACTTGCGTCCAGACATGTGGTCTCGGTTTGTTCACACGCCCTCCATAGGGGTGTTTCAGGGGTGGCTAAATTGCTTACTTGCTCCTTGGCCAGTTTCTGCTGCTCGCACACACGCTGCCACATCCTCTCCACAGTTGCCACTTCTAACATCAGCATAGCAATTTCCCTTGCCGATGGTTGATCTTTGTCGTGGGCCACTGCCACACATACAGCCTGAGCTGCGTTTACACTGAACTTACTGTCGAAGAGCAGCTGGCGGGCCTTGCGCAGTATTCTCCTCTGTGGTTCACTGTAGTAAGTTATGTACCACTTAGTCGCCGTCAACGCAATCTGCGCAAGTGCTTCAAGTTCCAAGGCCCGTTTCTCGCCTACCCCGGGCCCTATATCTCCTTCCCGGTCCGTGCTTTCTCTTGCGTGCCCTGCAAGCGGCGTCAAGGGGGAGTCTTCGTCATCGCCGACTTCCCACTTTTCACTGCCGTGGAGGAGGTTGTACAGGGCTGCATCACAACAGTTGTATAGACTGTTTCTCTGTTCGAACGTCATGGTTTGCGACGTCAAGTTCCGCAGGATTGCCTGCAACACTTTTCCCCAGTTGTTTTCCTTCAGCCCCAATTCCTTCAACTCCCTCTGCAGCTGCTCAAAGCTGAATGTGGAGCTGACCTTTCCGCTCTGGTTTCCTACGAGCGTCTGTGGTCCGCTCAGTTGACTAGATCAATTATTGATTTTGAATTGTCGGATACCCTAGTATAGTCATTTATGATTTGTTTCATCCCATTGTTTTCAATATACAGGTGTGGAAATTCGTTCTCTGGGGTCGGGTAGAATCCCATGCGATTTTGAATCAATCAACGCAATACGCACCAGGAGAATGAAGTCGGTGTGACGAGAGTTCGGACGTATTCGGGCGGTAAATACTTTTTTCTTATCACCACATTCCGACGATTCCAATCGCTTAAAAATAAAACATACGATATGTTGTAAATAATTATAAGGTTAATGATTAATTTCTTATTGACAATTTTTTTAACAGTTACTAATTTATTTTATTTTTAAGAGTATCTATTTTATTTCATTTTTAAAACAGAAAAAATGTTAAGTTTTCGTTCTGGCGTAATAGCGGACGGTCGCACTGTGACTGTGACGATCGATGCACGATGGATGCTCGTGAAACAGACGTACTTAAAACGACAATCCTCGTCTCATGCATATAGTAGCAGTTCCGTCCTTGTTTAACGTTAGCATTCTCCGACCCCAGTCAAACGTTTTCCATACCTACTTGAAGTCTCTGCCTGTCAGTCCTATTCTGATCAAAATTGATATTGAAGTCACCAGTAACGATTACACCATTGGCGTGATGTGATTCACAGAAGGCATCACACCAATTGAAGAAGGGTTCATAAAATTCAGATAACTTACCGCTAGGAGATCTATATATACCGGCAATCGCATATGTTGTATTATTTAGTTTTAGGTCTATTGACAATATCCATAACTTCATTTCAATTTTGAACGTCTTAATATTATAACATTTCAAATTTTTCTTACTGAACATTATTACTCCCCCTGTATGTCGACTACTTGAATCACATCGAGCCATATCATAACCCTTTATTTCTAATTCCGAATCAGCTATATCCTCAGTAATACAAGTCTCAGTTAAGCACATTATTAAGGGGTCAAATTTATTTACATATACTATAACTTCATCCCTATGTTTAAGCATTAATACACGAAAGAAACAATTTATTTTTAAACTCGTTAGAATTTTTATAATTATTAACCCTGCCTTGTTCATCAGAAATCGACTTTAATTGCTAAACATCATATTTAATCCTATCCTTAGCTCTACTTAATTGTCTTTGGTAGCTAATACATCTACTATCAAAGACATTATGATCATATTTAATATTTTTCATATTTAGATTATTATATGCGTACTTGCAATTAAAACATTCATGTGTAGCACTTGTACACTGAACCTTTTTATGTGAACCACTACACATAGGACATACTTCAGCAAAATGGCCATATCTCCAGCACTTGAATCACCTAATAATACTGTAAAATTCAGAAAATCTGTAGGAACTCCATCCTATGTATAAGCGATTTCCCTTATTTTCCAAAAATTAAACTGTTCAGGGTTGACTTCTAAGATAATATTATACTTATCGATCTTATTATTAGGAGATTTATACTTCTTCACTAATTTTAAACCATCCTACATGTTGACTGGCAAGTTTTGATTGGCAACTTTAGCCAAAAATTCTTCTGTATTATTCAACTCGTCCTTCAACACATTAATTATTTTTAATAGTCTGAAATATTGGTATGTTTCGGAGTCTACAACTTTCACCCAATTATCAAGTAAAAAGCTACAAATAATAATCAAAATAAGACAAACATACGTTAAACATTATATGATAACTTACATACAGGACTAACAAAGTAACATATTCTCACATATACAATAAATAAAATTATTAAAACTAATACACGTTAATAGTTAAAATTACAATCAGTTCTCGAAAGGTTATCTGTATGCCTTCAAATAATTCACCATTATATTAGCCGGAATAGAAAATTTTTTTATTAAAAAAAAATTAAATTAAAAAACCAAAGAAACTACAAATGGAAAATTTTTGTTAAACTTCAGGTTAATACTGACATCTCTGTTATAATCTTAAAAGTTG
Organism: Octodonta nipae; assembly: GCA_034190945.1. Classification (NCBI taxonomy): domain Eukaryota; kingdom Metazoa; phylum Arthropoda; class Insecta; order Coleoptera; family Chrysomelidae; genus Octodonta; species Octodonta nipae. The sequence continues at coordinate 32,617,471 of CM067222.1, forward strand.
TATAAACATAACTATAGATTTACTTAGACAGTATTTAATAATCATGTACGTAATTATTTTTATTTTTGGATAGACTTTACTACCAGTAGTAACGACATATTCATCTCCTAACTCAGTTTTGGTTTTCAATTTCAAATTATCTAGAGATTTTTTATTTTTTCAATGTATCACCACACACCGGTGTGAGACCTCCTTAACCTTTAATATTGACGCAGAAATATCACCTGGATTAATTTTTTGTTCAAGCATACTTTTTGTTGCTGTACTACTCTGCTTGCCATCTTTAGGTTTAACAAATAATGGTTCCAATTTGTTTTTGTTTTTTACTATTTGTGAATACGTATGCTGTTGCTGCTTATTCATTAAATTTATTATGGTTTCAGTTTTTTCCAATACTTCTTTTGTTTATTTCATTTATGTCCTCTAAGTTAATTTGTAATTTCATTCCAACTTTTTGTACACAGTCATTACAGAACCAGTTAATGTTAACATTTTCTTGTTTTAATTTTATCAGTTGGTCCTTAACTTTTGTACATGCACTATGATACACTTTTTCACAATAATCACATTTAATACTCCTCGAACTTACAATAAAATTATCGGAGCATACAACACACGTCTGTACGCTCGACATTATCATTCTAAAAGGCAACCAACACTGGAATTAATCATCGTCAAAATGATGATAAGTTTATATGGACGCACAATGGATTCTGTCCAAGTAGTTTTTGAATAATTTTGCTTTAAATAATTAGAGAGATATTTTGCATAGCCCACTGTATTAACCAGGCCAGTCCGATCGGAATATACTAGATTTTGAAAGTTCGTATTTTATAACTTTATTTTACGCTGCCACAATAGGAACGCTTCAAGAAATTGTTCATCGCAAATAAAAACTAATTTTGCGAGTAAAACTGTAAAACCCAGTTAAATAAACACTACCGAAAGAAAGGGGTATTTCCGGAAAAGACGATTGATGGTAAAAACAATTTTGAATCCATTCCGGAATTAGAAATTATATTATTATATATGTTAGCATACCAGAAGCAGATGGAGAAACATCTAGAACAACTATGAGGGTATAAAGGCGGTTAACGGATAGGAATAGACAACTTGAGTAGTGGATGTAAGTTTGACTCATCATTATAATATTTATTGGAAGTATTAGTCTACTAGTGCTTGTGAATTTTTGGTATGAAAATAAAGATTTATTTGCGATATTAAAGGTTGTTTCTGAGCTGTCACGGTTCATGGGCGGATCTAGGGTTTTCTTGAAGTGGGGGCAATTATGGTTAATTGAATTATTTAATGTTTTTTTCCCCGCAGTTTATTAAGTTTTTATTTACCTATGTACTATCTGCGCATATGCGTCTTTTTTACCATTGGTTTATGAGGTTAATGGTTACCTGTACACTATTTATTAATTAAATATATTTTGCATATCCCTATAGAACGATCAAGGTTAATACGATACGAGCTGCAAAATATGTCTACAAATTCTTTACATTACAGTTCTGCAAGATTTACTTAACGGACAATATGAATCTTTTATTACAACCAAGTTATGATTTTTTTAAATCATTACTTTGTAAAAGGTTTCCGGATTTTCTCTAGGAAAAAGCAAGGTTTATAAATTTTAAAGATTTTCTGATTCTGTACACCTTTTCCGTTGACGGATTTATCAACACATCATCACTTTCCACAATATAAGCAAAAAACAAAAAAATCCATATTTATGGAAGTTTTTAATGTTCCAATAACTTCTAGGAGTTTGCTGTTAAAGTTATGCCATTTATGGCTTATAAACTATTATTTACCTGATGGCGAAAGCGGCTGACTGCTGGATTTTACATCACTTAAAATCTGTATTGACTGGTGTATATATTTTTCTGTTTTTCTTTTTCTTGTAATGTTTTAACATTTCGTGACTCTAATGGTAACTTTACAAGGGAGCAAAATAACTGTTTAAAATTATTTTGAATAACAGTAGAAACATATATTTTTAGAATAAATATAATAATGAAGAAATTAAATACAGTTTGAACATTTTTTTTCATTTATCAAATATTTCACACTGTTGAAAAAAAATAGTCCTATCTTAACATAATGTTTTAACAGGGTAGGAATATGTTGGACACATCAATCACCAAAATAAAAATATCGGTTGAATGGCGTAAACAGTTAAATTTATTTCAAAATATAAAAGAATGAAGACAATTATACTGACCTGTAAAGTATTATTTATGAAGGTACAAAATATGGTAAGACTACGTTAAACGTTTTTTATAAATCTAATAGGTAAAATCTCACCAAACAAAACAACTTTCACAATTAGTTAAAACCAAATAATTTTAAATGAACGCCTATGGTTACACCTAATATTCCTAAGAGTCAAACTTAGACAAGCATTAAGTTTATTTAAATGACTAAATATTATCTCTGCATTCCTCCAAATTTGTTCCAGTAAATTATTTACCACAGCATGTGTGTAAGGTAAGTCTCTAAATATAAAATTCAATTCAATGGCATAATTATATTATTTTTTTATGGTTTGTTGTGTAAATAGCGCCACACTAATATTCCAAAATCCAAACATTTTAAAGTCTTTATCTAACGTTTTCAAAGGCATTAAAATCTAAATTGAGGCAATACTATGAAATTGAAAGCAGCTTAAACGTTTTCACAATTTTACTTAATATAACGTAGGCAATCAGTATATATTTTTTAAATATTACAGGGTAGCACAAAAATTTCAAAGATCATATATAAGAGTCAAGCTGCTTTCGAGTTAGAAGAATTTGAAATAGTTGTCTTCAGACTTTAAATGTTGTGCTATTAAGGTTGATTGTGTTATAAGATGGTGTATTCGCTAAAAATGGGACCAATGAATTCTGTTATTTTAGAGATCCTATTAGCGCCATAAGGGAAATAAAACCTTATGAACTATCTCGATATAGGGTTGTTCTTCTTTGTGTAGTATTGTTGAATTGTCAAATTATATTTTATGGCTTAGGTTCCAAGCATGTTTTCAATATAAGATTTTTCAAATTGTCTTCATTTAATTCCTGTGTTCATTTATTCGCTCATTTATAGATCTAGATAATTCTCCAATATAAAATTTATTACAAATGCATTTTGTTTTAATTTTGAGTTGTGTTTTTTTTTGTTTGATTTAGATGTAATTAAGTTTAGTGTATATCTTGTTTTGAATGTTTTTTGGACATTAAATCTGTTGCCTAGTCTCTTCAGTCTTTTTTACAGATCCTGTATTTGTGATATTGGTGTTACTGTAATGTAGTTGACTGGAGTTTCAATATTACTTAGAGAAATTTGGTGTTGATTTTCAACGTTAGTTTTGTGTTCATCACTCTTTAGTTCTTTGTTGATGAATTTTCTCAGGTAATTGTTTCCCACAAAAACACTTTATATTAATTTTACTAATAAAAATAATAATAATCTTTACTGTTCTTGGGTGATTTGAATTTAAAGTGAGGAATCTGTTAATATAAGTCCGTTTTCTATAAACGTCTGTTTGGAGTGAAGATTCCTTTTCTGTTATTAATATGTCTAGGATAGAAAGTTTGTTATTTTGTTTAATTTCTAATATCATAATGCCACCACACTAAAGGTTTAGAATTATACCTTCCTTTATCGTTCTTGGGTGACTTAAATTCGAAGTGAGGTTAAGGGATCGTAACCATTCAACGTGCCCTATTTTTGAGATTTTTCCACCCCCCATTCCCCTCGGTGACTACTCGTAGTATATGCCAAGACTCTTCCTTAAATTTTTACGTATTAATTGAAAAATATGATTTTTAATCATTTTGCAGGCGAAAAGTGAAAAAAAATTAGGCCATATACGTCTTTATTGGATAATACTAATGAATAGAATTAAATATTTTGAAGAATCACATTTGTAAAAACATATTGCTATAGTAATTTCGAAAAGATTGTTGAGGAGGTCTTGAATTATTTTCATGCGTTTTTAAGATTCGAACCAAGCTCATTATTTATGTTTCCTTTAATTTTATTTTTTATGCAATGTTATTAATTAACCATGAAATATTAATCATTTAGACTTATACAGCAATTCAGTTGTACCATTTTAAGTTAAAAGAATATATATCCTTGCAAGATTAGTTAGGTATATTTAGTTATTCAATAAATACCACACAATTTTATCATTTAGATAACACATAATGTTTAACAATTATATGTTTAGTTGAATGTTGAAAATTAGTAATATTTAAAAAACATTTTAAATTACCAAATTATAAACTAAAACAAAAGTAGCCCTGGTAAAATCTTGAAATTTCTCAGCACAAAACAGTAATTATGAATAAACTTCACCAGTTACATCATATCTACTTGCAAAAATTTTGTTTTTAAAACTAAGCATTCAATCTAGAAATAACAAAATAAAATCACATTATTTTTTATTTTTTCATATATATACAGGGTGTAAATAGTTTGACTGCGTATATTTTAGGTGCAGATAGTATCCACCAAACAAAACAAAAAACTCTTATAACACTATGGTTTAAAGGCCTTAATAAGCAAGAAAATTTGAAATTCATGTTAAGTAAATTATTGTCAATGTGGCAACGTCGCGCTAAAAATGAGATTTGCTTGTAGCCTGAATAATAAAGGAATGAGTCACCACAAAAAAATGAACACCTGTTATTTTTTTGTGTTAAATAATTTCATAGTTTCGAGTGCCGGTAGATTTATTTAGGTACATAAAATTTTATGAAATATTATTTTAATTTTTTAAATATCTTTTTAATATCTATGTATTGAAATGAATATTTATATTTGCCGATTTATTTTATGCATCAAGTTGAAGAAGGGAGGACACAAAGTTGTTTACATTATGCTACAAAAATAATTCGATACCAAATATATGAAACAAAACATTTCTTATATGTAGTTCTTTTATGTGTTAAATTCTTCGAAAAAAATTGTTAATCATAAAATTAATATTACTTTTGTTAGAAAAATAAATACCCATGTACTTACAGGAAGTTATTCTGATAGAGCTCTGAAGAACAAATGGATTCTTCATAGTAAATATTCAAAATTCAACATTCTTGCTATTACATGTGCTTTTCCGACAAATTAATAGCATGTACAGGTCTTTACCTAATTGTATGATTGTCACTGTTTGTCACAAAATAATACACTCGAACTCACAATTCACAACAGATTTTATTTATTTTTCCAATTTATATTTTAAAATGAAAATCAAATAACTTACGCTATGTCGAATGTCACGCAAAAATCACTTTCACTTTCTTAAAAGAACCGGGCAGCAAAAAAGCATTCGTGGCAGCGGCCAGCTGTAGTACTGAGTATATGCTATGTTGCCACATCTGATCGGAGAAACTTAGGGCAAATTATAACAGAATATTTAGAGTTTAAATAATAATTTTCTTTGTTAATACAGTTATTAAAGGTGTATACGCTATTGTGTATTTACATATTTAGCTTTACAATCATTTTGAAGCCGGAAATAATCTATTATTCACTGTAATAAAGGCTACAGAACTTCTAACTTTTTAATTTTTTTTTGGCAAAACTATAGTTTATTTCTGAAAATGTTATAAAGCTTTTTGATTTGTTTTGACCTGAAGTATTGATCCTCAAAATCTTTGCACTCAAACCGTTTACACCCTGTATATATATATATATATATATATATATATATATATATATATGTAGGTCTACTGAGACTCCTCACAGTACTTGGCCTACCAAAACTCCATGGATATACACGCTGTATTAATAACATTCTTTTAACGGTTCACTCAGCTTCCGTTAAATCTATAGCTCAAGCTGAGCTCTAGTGTATACATATTGAATATATTTTATATCTTAGGCAACATGACATCCCGTGAAAAGGTAATATGTTTACTGGGCTTCCTACAGAGTTGTCAGATTTTATCTAATTTCATTTAAATTCTGAGCTAATATATGTTTTATGAATTTAAAGAGGTTCAAGCAAGAAATGCTTTTAAGGCCATAAATTTAACCTTTGCGGTTCTAAAAAATAGTAATTTAGTGAAATGAGCATTATATGTGATATACATATTTAATAATTTTTGACCTGCATTAATTTCTTTTCTGTGTTAAATATATTAAATCATTAAAAAATATATTTTAATTTTTTCTTTAACTTGAAGCATCTAAATTGAATAAATGCAATGTCAAAACTATAACTAAATTTTAAACCATACGTTAGAGATTAATGCTTCTGCAGGAGCCAAATTAAATATTTAAATAATTTCTAAAGAGCCATGCAAGATATTAGAATCAAAGTTATGACTGACTACAAAAAAAAAAACAAAAAAAGAAGATTATTTTAAATCATAAAGTTAGCAACTTCGAAAAATAAAAATTAGATTAAGGCAAATCCAAACATGATATGTTTATCTTTATTTTAAGAGTTTCATGTTAAAAAAAATACTTTTAGTAGATTATTATCAAGAGAAAAAACACACTCAGAGTACTACAAAAAATATATTTAATGAAGTTGAAAATAAAAAAAAAACATTGCATTTTTATGTAAGTTACTAACAAGTTTTTTTGGAATATTGATTGCATACATAAACTTTTATGGTGTCCCATTTTCTATCTTTAAAAAGTGTAGGATGTAATTCACATAACTTCAAAATTTCAACTTTCTTCGGAGCAATTTTGTTTTTAATGTGTTTCTTAAAAAAAGATTCTACAACATTTTTTTCTTCACAAGTCCACCTTTTCAGCACTCTTTTCTTTTTTTTGCATCTTTACTGAGCTCTCATCACATATATTAGTTTTTTCAGTTTGTATAATTTCTGAACTATTTCCTAACTCAATTTGTATTTCCTCTTCACCTTCTGAATTCTTACCATCTTCTATTTCCAGTATATCACCTTCTATATCAAGTTCATTTAGATTGCACCCTTTGTATTTATCAATACAACTATGCCGAGCCAGAAGTAAAATTTTTGATACTTTTGCAGTGTGATATATGTCAGAAGGCAATCGGTACCATTCATTATGAGTTTTAGTGGAATGCCCCATAAATGTAGCTAATTGTTCTAAATCTTCGTTAGTCATTTTTAATATCTGTGAAATCGTTGCAAGATGCTTACGTAGTTTTGTTGCAGTAATTGTAGCAGTTTTGTTCGAATCTCCAAGAGCCAAACTTACATGTTTCCTAAATACATGATATCCGCTATAACATGTCTCAGAATGGCATGAACCAAATAAATATGGGTTATAAACCCCAAAGAAATTATTTCGGTGTTGTATGGCAACATTTAGACCTTCTTGTGTCAGTTGATCGAATGACACTGGTACTCCTTTGCCTCTTTTACCCCGAATTACAATTCGTTTCAGTTTGTTGATAATAATTTTTTCAGCCGGTGAAAGTAACTTCTCAAAATCCCCTGAAGGCTGATTATTTAGACGCTTCTGGTAATTGTCGAGTAAAATGCGTTGAAGTTCACCTACACGTCGTTTATTAAATACTAACAGGCTACAAAATGTACCTTCAATCAATTTTTGTAAGCTTCTTCACTCTTACAGTTTCCACTTATTTTGACTTTGGCGTTCAAAATCAGATTACCTAAGTACTTTTTCATCTTAGAAACATCTTCTGCAATCGGCAATAAGGTTGGTTTATTAAACCTGTTTAGGTTTAAATTTTGACTAGCCTCCGTGGATACTTCCATAGCCCAGTCTTCCTCTATTAATCTTTTCAAAGAATTTAAAATATTTAAAATCGGCGAATCAATTTTTTTCTGAACTTCCAAAGAATATGCTGCATTGATTGCTTTTTTTAAAAGCGTTCCCATTTGAAGAGCCATAGAAGGTGATCTGAAAGTCGTACTTAATGCATCATAGAAACATATTGTACGAGTTACGTGCACAATTGCTTTTAATTTTGAAGGATGTAAGATCGATAACAATGACAAAGATTTATCGTTCTCACTTTTCCGTATTTCAATAAGAAAACGGGCTAACTGTCTCATATATCGTTTAGCGACTAAAATCATATGCTTTTCTCTATGGGATGGTATTTCCTAGCCACTTAACAAATTATTTGATCACGCTTCGCAATTAAAGATATTTCATCTGCCCTTAATGATTTAAGTACTCCTGATATACGAAGTGGATCATTTGGTCCAAAGGAGTCGGCCATTAATGTATGACCGTCTTCTTGAGGACGTGTGCGTTTGGAGGATGCGACAGTTTTATTAAAATGACAACGTTTGACATGTCTTCTAAGAGTTTTTCTGAAGTAATATCCTCTACAATGAGTGCAAGGCAGTGGCTCACATGTATTATTCTCTTCACTTGCATTGTCTTTTTCTTCACTCTTTGTCTTTTACCTTACTTTTACCAGAACAAAAGTCTCCTTCTTTACGTATTTTAAGGATTAATAGTTTACGGTTTGGATTATGTTTTTCCATTGATAAATATTTTTGCACTTCAATTTCATCACTATGCTGTCTTTCCAAATGGCGAGCAAAATTATTTACCCAAAGATCACAATAAATACAGTTATGCTTTCTTTTCCTAGATTGGATATTTGTTCTTGCGGTTTTCCATCAGATAACCTATCACCTGTAGAAGGCTGTTCATCTATAGAAGGCTCTTCATCTATAGAAGTCTGTTCATGTAATTCTGGTGTTAAATAAGAATTATGCTCAAATTCAAACGTCTCGATATTGCTGAAGTCTTCTACCTCATCACTATCCAGACATGTCGATGGACGAAGCTCGGTATATGTTGGTTGGTCAACTTTGTTTTTTGAAGTCATATAATGCGTCACTATCATCATCACTTGCTGATGGTGAAATATAATCAGGATCACTATCATCAGTCATAGCCACCCCTTCTTGCTCGGAATCTGAAAGTAAAGATTTGCTAGTGTTTCCTTAGAATTTTTTACAATTAAAATATAATTGCAGAGCACTTTTATATACTTAAAAGGATTATATTTTTCATTAATGAGATGTTCTTAAAATTTTTAATTATCAAAATCATTAAATTTGTTTAACGTTTTTTATTTTATTTTAAATGGTATAAATAAATATTTTGTGACTTAGACCATAGATTTATCAGAAACAATCATTTTAAGCCGTTTCTGTAAGATAGTTGTGGCATCTCTATTTTGTATTTTTCTAATTTTTGGTAATAAGATCACAATTGCTCGAAACTCTGCATATTTCAAATAGTCAAAGCGTTTCAGGGTCTAAATTGGACCCCGTTCCAAAGGCAATAAAAAATTAGCAAAACTAAATAAGAAAATTAAAAATTTTAGGTTTGCATGGGCAAATTTAGTAAATCACAATTTGACATTAAATGCTTCACAATAAAACTGATGTAACTAAAAGAACTAACTTTCTGCTAATTTGCTGTATACCAGGTAGCTTTAAAAATTCTAAAGATCATGTTCAAATTAAAATAAAATTTAAAAGGGTTATCTTCAGAATTTCATGTGATGCTCCTAGGTACGACTTTGTTATGCCCTCGCCAAATATGAGATCAAAGATATTCTCATGTTCCAGAGATCTAATTAAAGTCATAAGAGAAAACCTACGAAAAACCTTGTGAACTATCCCGATGCAGAGTTCTTCAAAAGGACATTGCAATTGTTAATTTCAGCCCTGATTATTGGTAACGAGGAACGTCTAAATTCTATAGAACTACTAGCGATACAAACGGTTTCATTTAATAAAATTAAAGCAGACTCTTTCAGCTATCGTTTTGTTTTGTGTTCTTCCTTGTGTAATATGGTTGAATTTTGAAATTGTATGTTATGACCAAGGGTCGAAGCATGTTCACAATTTTTTGACTTTTTGAATTGTCCTTTCTTTATTATATGTTCATTTATTCAAACATTTATAGGTCTAGAGGTTACGTTATTTGGTTTAGTTTCTGATATAATTGGTTTCAGTGCATTTCTTGTTCTGAACGTTGTTTTAATATTAAATCTGTTGGCCACTCTTTTCAGTTTTACTGAAAGATCCTGTATGTATGGTATGGTTGTTATACTAATGTCATTAAAATTATATGTCAGATCTGTTGGCTGTTGCTCTATCATATAAAGATTTAATTATGCCTTTTTTACGGTATTTGGATGAGTAGAGTTAAAATTGATATATGATCCATGTACCGTAAAAAAGAGAATCATTAAATCTTTACATGATACAGCAAAAACCAACTGTTCTGATATCCATAATGATGAATACACAATTATAAAAAATATTCTATCTGCTATCAATTATCCTAAAAAGTTCATCAATAATGAGTTAGATCAAATTGAACAATATTAATACCCTTGATAATCACATTACTACAACAACGTTACCATACATACACAGTCTTTCACAAAGACGAAAAAGAGTGTGCAACAGATTTAATCTTAAAATAACGTAACCCAAAACTAAAAAAAAACATGCGAATGTAATATATTTTATATTTTAGAAATATCTAGACCTATAAACGTTCCAATAAATAAACACAAAAATTATATAAAGAAAATTTGTGAACATGCCTAGAAACTTGGTCATTATTTGTAGTTATACCATACAATTTCAAAATTCAACCACATTGCACCAAGAAGAACACCATTCAAAACGAAAGCTGAAAGAGAATACTTTAATTTTATTAAATGAATGCGATTGTATCGCTAGTACTGTAGAATTCAGTCGTTCTTGGTTATCAATAATCAAGGAAGAAATTAATGATGGTAAATCTTCTTGAACAACCCTGTACTAGGCATAGTTTATAAGGTTTTTCCTAAATTTTGCATTTTGACTTTAATGAGACCTTTAGAACATCAGAATTTCTGTGATCTCATTATAGGCAAATGTACTTATCTTATGACAAAGTCGTACCCATGAGCCGCACCTGAAACTCTAAAGACAACACTTTTAAATTAATTTAATTAGAAAGTAAGTTTGTTTTTCCACATTATCTTTAGGATTTTTAGTGCTACCCTGTATAGATCAAATTAGCTGCAAATTCTCTTAGTTACATCAGTTTTATTGTCAAGCATTCAATGTAAAATTATGATTTACTAAGTTTATCATTGCGAACCTTTTAATTTTTAATTTTCTTATCCAGTTGTGTTAATTTTTTAAGGCCCTTGAAAATGGTGTCTGATTTTGACCCTGAGACGTTTGGACTATTTGAAATATACAGACTTTTCAGCAATTATTATGTTATTACCAAAAAACAACAGAAAAATACAAACTTTAGATATCACAACTATCATCAATGATGAACGATTTAAATAACGTTAAACAAATTTAATGATTTTGGTAATTAAAAATGTTGAGAATATCTCATTATGATTACAATTATTGTCTTAGTTACACTTTTACTTAATAGTTATTTAATATTGGACAGTTAAAATGAGAAAAAAATTGACATACATCCTTTTATTTGAAATTTTCCGCAAATTTATGGAATTTTTATTGAATTAACAGTATTTTGTTAACATTCGGATTCGAATATGCCATCTCAGTGTAATAAATTATATATATATATATATATATATATATATATATATATATATATATATAAGTAGTAAAATTATTGGGTATTGCTCCAATCAAACAAACCAGTTGGTAGAGGTAGTTACATCATTGCTTTATTGAAATTTAGTTAGAACGTTTCGCTGAAATATTATCCAGCTTCATCAGCTAATCTCTAACATTAAAGAACCAGCCTTAACTTATTAAGATTTTTTATACCAATCCTCTTGTTCATACTATTATTACATTGGAAGATGTGGGCCATCTCCAAGAAATGTCTTTTGTAAAGGTTATTGCTAGAATCTAAAATTTCAACACTACTAAAATCAATAGCATGGCCCTCTTGTATTTGGTGTTCCGCCAGTCCACAAGACTTTTTGTTTAGGCGAATATCACTTCTATGAGACACTAAACGGTCTTTTAAGTGTCTTTTAGTTTGTCCTATGTATCGTGCCTCACACTCAGCACATTTTATGCTATAAATGACATTAGATCTGTTCAACAAACCTACCCTATCTTTAATATGTGAAAACACATCTCCAACCTTTTTTACCGGTTTGCTGGTAATACGGATCCCTTCTACATCGTTTAAAATGTTACAGAGTCTGGGAGTAAGGTCCTTGATGTACGGTAAGCACAATAAAACTGATATGTTCAGGAATAACAACCTGTTCTGGTGTTTTTTTTCCTCTGCTAATCGGGGTTATATTAAAAGTGGAAAATAACAACTTATTGACCAATTTCTTTGGAAAGTCATTCTCTACTAATTGTTGGGCCAATAATTTTAGATTCTTTCCAATCAGATTAGGATGAGAGATATTCATGATTCTGTTTCTTTTTTATATTGTGTTTTTGATAGCTGTTAAAATTCATTAGTCTACCCGAATTGGTTTGTTTTTAGTACCAATCTAATACAATGTTTTGATGGTCATCTCTAATGACCCTAGTATCCAAGAAAGAAACTCCATTATTAGTTTATTTTTCAATTGTAAATTGAATATTTTGATTATAGCTGTTGAAGGTCTGAAGGATATGAGGAATGGCTGTGATGATGTCATCCACATATTTAAAAAGGAAGGGCAATGGAAAGTTCAATTTTGGAATACAACTCTCTAATAAATCATCCATCACTATCTGAGCTAGGATGGGGGAAATTTTAGACCCCATAGGTGTGCCCAAAATCTGTTTGTAAAATTGTTTATTAAAAACGCAATAGGTATTGTTAAAAACATAGGTAATTAGTTCTGTGAACTTATCTAAGGTGAGTTTGCAACAACCTTCAATGGCTGGCCATCTTTTTTCGATGCTTCCAACTATCAGTTCAAGTGGAATATTCGCAAATAATGAGACCACATCTAAGCTGATGAGTATGTAGTTGGTAGGTAATTGGACATTGTTCATGTGTTGTGAAAAATCAAAAGAGTCACTAATGTAGTAAGGATTGTTAATATTGTATGATTTAGTAAGGATGTCAATAAGAAGGTGGTTAAGTTGCCTGTAGGGCTATTGTAATTGGCAATAATAGGACGCAAACCCAGAACCGGTTTGTGTATTTTTGGTAGCCCATAAAATTGTGGGGCAGCAGAATTGTAAGTTACTCGAATTCGAGTAACTGGAAGCGAAAGCAGAACGCTACGAGAATTATGCGAACCGACCTGAAGAGGGCAGATGTGACTCTTCCGAAACGTCGTCATTTTACCATCGATCCTGGCAGGGATCAGTTATCAACTACGCGGATGAATTCCCGGAAACCACCTAAAACATTTAGTGCCCGCGAAAACTTGAAAACAAATATATATATACATATATATATATATATATATACACACATCAATATGTGCTATAAAAGTTTATTATATTTATATAAAATAGTTTTCTGTAGTGAACGGCGAGTTCTTGTTTCAAAACTATAAGATTCAGAAACATACCGTTTCAGTCGAGCATTTATGTATTCTGAAATTATGCTTTTTATAATACAATTTCTGTGTTCAAACGCTTTCATTTTTGCTTAATATGGAAATTTTGAAAATTTGTTTTAGGTATGCTATGATAACAAACATTCTTTAGTTTCCGAGCCACACCTATTCTTCCTTTATCTCATTAAATTCGTTAAAAATATTTTCACACAATTTACATATTGCTACAACGTCGGAAGAGGTGAAAACGCGTTTTTTTTGTGTTTATTAATTTGTAATTGTCCCAAGTGAACTCATTACTATCCAAAATCAAATAAAATGGACAAATTAAACATTTCCAATTTCTTAAAATTTTTCTATTTATAAATCCAACAATATAAGTTATAGAATCATTTACATATATTCTATTTATTACATTATTTTTTATCCTTTTAGAGTCTTCTGGTACTGTTAAAGTTTCTATATAATATTGATTATCAATATCACTAGTCTAATCTCAAATTTCATTTTTTACACACCCTAATAAAATACAGTTTGCTTCCTCTGGACTTCAAACAGTATCACTATGTATAAGTAAACATTTAAATGCAGATGAAAATTGCTTACAGGTTGAGTTATTATTATAATCACCTCGACTTCTAACAACACTAAATAAATGCTTGATGTGGTCTTGAGAAAATTTATAGGTTAACAAATAATTTTTTTCGAACAATAATTTTCATACACATCAATTACACTGCGAAATGCAATAATTATACCTACAAATCCTGTTTCTGATAATTACAATTTTTATATGCCAGGGGGCATATATACAATATACATAGTAGTTTTCTATTTTTTCACTTTTTTGAAATTGAGCTCATATTGTAATACATTTGCGTTAAATATGAAAATGACGTAATACTGTAGCAAACTATTATAAATCTAATGCTATCCCAGCACTAGTTTCATCATCAATATTTTGTTCTGGCAACGGTGTATTTCACTGGGATTATTGATCGACAAATTCGACCGTCAAACAAAGAAAGTCACGTGATGATCTGGAATAGCGTAACCCAATCACAGTGCTGTGTGGCCATTTGAGAACCAATGAGAGCCCCAGTGTGGCCAGAACAAAGGAAATGAACTTCGAATTTTGTCAGCATTTAATTACATGGGTTTGTATACGGAGGCTCCGGCCATATATCGTTACTCAATGGTTGTTTACTACACCATCATGCAAATTTGTTCGAATTAAGACCATAAATTGAACACTTTCTTCTGTTGATATCGTCTTGAATAGGTGGACAGTATAAATCATAGGTATTTCTCCAGCCTCTGAGAAATGCAGCCGTAATGTTATAGATTGACGTACAAGCAATGATGGAAGGAAAAATTTCTGACTCAACTTCATCTCTACTTGGTATATGGACAGCGTTTTGTGACATTGGAAAAGGTGCTGGTAAAAAGCCTTGGTACAGAATCTTTTTGAGTGCAGTACGACGAGGAGCACGGCAGCAGTCATCGGAGCACGGCAGGAGTCATTGGAGCAAGGTAGGAGTCATCGGAGCACGGTAGGCGTCATCGGAGCATTTGATGATTTGAAGGAAGTATTGACTTTCACGACCGTGATTTCCATACCAGGTATCGGAAACTTGTGCAGTTTCTGGAAGATCTTCACCAGGAGGCACATATTGCGCTATCACGTTCTGACCGTCAATAACCATCTGAGACCAAATCTCAGCTAAAGTTTCGCCTGAAAATAATACACAGTAAAATTGTAGATAAATTGGTATTTATGTTTTAAATATATTAGCAGTAGAGAAGATATATAACTAAATAAAATGTACCAGCATGTTGAAAGCATTTAAACTCGTAACTCACTGTCGATGTTTTTTCAGTATGACAGTAGCTAATTCACGGCTCAACTCGGTTGTAAGTTGATCGACCTGATGCATTTCTAAACACCTAAACAGCCCACCCAAATCGTACTCTTTAAAGTGCGATAAACACTTCGATATCACTTTATTGCAACGTGGATGTTTATCTGGTTCTCTATCCACCAATAAAATCCAATGGCGGATTTAGACTCATTGTCGCCCTAGGCCCGGTCTGATACGTTGCCTTTTTTGATCAGCAAAATTCTATACATTCTGATTTAGAATTGCTGTTAAAATATAATTTTTATTTTTTTGAATTATAATTGTTATTATAATTATTGTTTAATAACAATACAAAGAAATATTTATTAAACTCTTACAAAAAAAAGGTAAATTTTTTTCTCGATTAATAATGTATTGATCAATTTGTAAACATCTTTTTCCTGGCTTTTGACTGTGCAAAAACAGCAACTGTGTCATCGTAATCCATTTGTTGAACAAGTTGAACTTCAATAGGCAGTAATGCTAAAGCCTTTACTCTATCTTGGCCCATACTCGCGCGTAAATAAGTTTTAACTCTTTTCAAGGTGGATAAAGTTCTTTCTCCTGAACAATTCTTAGCGGGAATACTCAAAAATATACGTAGAGCAATGTCTACATTTGGATAAACATCTCGAAGAATTCGAGAATGCAATACTTTGGCTATATCTTGTGCGGAACGTACATCTTCCGTATTCGCTAGGGAATCTTTGAGTTGACATTGGAGTGAATACATTAATTCCCTAATGTCTCTTCTAAATCATCAGGATACTTCTCGACTAATTTATTTGCAAGACCTTATAATTTATTCCTATCTATTTCAGTTAAATTGTCGAAAAAAATAAAATTTTCGGTAGAGATTTTGTTCTTTGTTTGACATTCATAAAATGCAAAACATTTAACATTAGTTAGTATATGTACTTATTTCTCATACATTTGTTTTGTAGTTTTTGCAATTTTTGAACAATATTCTGAATTAGGTGACTTAAGATACTTGCACAAAATTCAATATGGGAAGAAATGAGGCTTTTATATAATAAAACTTTGCAGTTAATATCTAGGTAAGAACTAATGCGATTAACAAGGTACATGTTTTTTGAAGATTTATGCATTATATAGTTGGCATGCTCTACTACGATATCCAAATTTTCGAACAATACTATTCCTAAATATCTGAAATGGGTTACCCTTGCCAAATTAGTATCATTAAACATTATAAATAGGTTATTTGCATCAATTTTTCTTATATTAAAATTAGAACACAGAGCCGTTCATATATTTTAGTTAGATCTTCATTTATTAAATTGTACATTTGGTTATAGTCGGTACCAGCAGGGTATAACATTTTGTCATCTGCAAACATTTCAACACTAACATGTTTTATATACTTGACCATATTATTTATATAAAATATAATTAATAATGCACCTAAAAGTGCTTCATTAATTTCAGAAACACTGCTGTCATGTTTTACTTTTTGCGGTCTATTTTCAGGGTAAGATCTAAACCATCTAATGACATTATCATCTAAACCTATTTTTCCTAATTTGTTTACCAAAATATTTCTATTAATCGTTTCAAATGCACGTTTAAAATCCAAGAATACAGCTATTACAATTTTGTTTTTATCTAAATTTCCTAACCATATATCACATATGTTTTCTACAACCGATTCACAAATATGATTTTTCCTAAACCCTGATTGGTTCTTAACTATATTATTTTTTTTGCCAGAATTTAAGAGTTGGTTTTTCTCAACCATTTCCAAGAATGGAATGTTGCTTATTGACTAGTTCATTTTTATTATTCTGGAAGTGCTTGATTATTTCACTATGCTGTTTAATTATTTGACCTTGTTTACTGATAGTGAGAATACACTCAGTTATTTTATTTGTCAAACCCACTAACAATTGAACAAAGTTATTGTTGACAGTTTGTGCATGTATAGTGCATATATATTTTATATGATTATTGTTCACTATAACTCTGTTTTCATCTTCTCTTATGTTTCCACACTTTAAATGGTATTTTCGATCACACAAGACACAAATAACTTTTGGGTTATTCCTTTTTATTTATTACAGTGTTTACAGGACATCTTGTATCGCTGTGACAGGTCCTTCGAAGGACAAATACTAACTTGATCATGTAACAAGTTAAACTTTTGATCTTTTGTGCAGCACATACACGGCATTGTCTCTGGGGATTAACTATCCTACCACCAGTAACAATTTTATCTATTTTATTTTTGTTGGTATCCTTTGATAATCTTTCTGGATGATCATGCCTTCTGGGTCATCTATATTTTCTGGAATTTGTTCGCTTATCTATTCTGTTGCGATATTCTACAAAATACTTATTTTTTAAATTTGGATTTAAAGCTTTTGAAAACTCTAAAAGCGTTAAATAGCGCACAGTTGATTAAAAACATCAGAGTTCTTTTTGTCTATTTCTTTGTACGGTATACTATTGTGGAATACGACAATTATTGATCAGCGCGATCAGCTCCTCATAAATTTGTTGGCTTCCAAATTTTTTGCATGGTTGCTCAATCTATATTATGTCTTTCTACACTGTCGGATGAGTGTATTGTTGAGATTTTGCGGACAGTTCTTTTTGATTTCCAATATTGTAGTAATATATTTTGCCGTCAACGAAACATAGACTCTAATTTTTTTGGGTTAACGTTTTGTAAACAAAGAGGAAGGCCTATTTGTACGTATACTATCACAAACTCTGAACCTATTTTCTAAAAGCAGTTGACGGAAATCAACACTACTCTAGTAATTGTCCATATATAGTGTTGTCTGTGTCTGTAATCTACTTCCTTCTCCACAATATGTCCGAAAATTACATACGTACCTAGTTTTGGCTTCACAGCCCATTCTTATAAGAACCCGGTATTTAGTTATTTTTGAACTGTTATAAACTTTGAAGGATAAGCGACCACTACATGGCATAATGCTTTCATCTAGAGATAATTCTCTCTGTGGCTTCTGAAGTTTTTGAAATTTAGGCACCATATAAGAAATAATAGGGCGTATACATTATACAGACAATTCCGATTTCCGATATCGAAACAAGTTTTATACCTATGACATACCGTTAAGAAATCTGGTCGGACATGACGACAACGGTAATTAGGGCTAGTGCGACGATCGCAGCGAGCTACAATCGTCTAGTAAAGTCACATTGTTTTGAGCCTTTCGACTCTCGGAATTTCAAGAGATATCGCTGTCACCTTTGACTAGAAAGGATCCGGCCTTGGAGGCTTTCAGGCATAATCCCACGGATGGTAGCTTCCATTTCGAGTTTCATCATGAATCCCAAATTTGTCGAGAGCGGTCTCTGATCATTACGTGAGAAAAAAAATCCGAATTTGTATTGTAACATTAGTTGTCCAATTAGTATTCATCTTTTGTGTCTTTGCGAGATTGTCCCATTAGTAGCTGTAATCCGAGCATATTTTTTAGTTCCACCACAGATACATTTTTCTATTTTATAGATTTTTGCCGATCCCTAAATCGTTGTACATTTTGCGATTTGTTTCATACATATTCAAATAAATCTTTACACGAATAAAAATTAAAAACTGTTCTATAATTGGTATATTATAAATTTCTTACCAGTTAGGTACTTCATCATCACTTTCTTGATCTGCAGAGTCACTAGACGATATTGGCAAAAAATATATTTCTTCTGGGTCGAAACAGTTCTTCGTCACTATCAAATTCGGAAATATTTGCATCACTTATCATCATCAATTATTATCTGCATATATTTCACTATCACGATCAGCGGTCATTGTAAATATATAACATAATAAAATATCTAATGAGATATCTTGGCATTAAATATAGAAAATAAGGTTTAAGTTATTTATTCTACGTCAAGGTTGTTGGTTTTATTGTGCATTTATAATAAAAAAAAACAACAATAAATCGGTTAACCCTATTGTGGAAAATTATCAAATACAAGTTTGTAGCCTGATGCGAAATACACACTCTTTGAATAAACTGAATTATACAGGGTGGATTATGGGAAACTTAACGAGAAGTATAATTGCCGCAAAAATTGTAATGCAAACTGAATTCTTCTAAGCGGAGGTGTCAAATTTTTCAAACAGAGATGAAACTCAAGTGATACATCATGGAGAAATGTATTTTAAATCTTAATACTGCTGCTTTGTTTTTGGAATTTGTTCTACGTGTTTCCAAGATATTTACATTTCTCGAAAAAGTAAATCGATTTTAACTAAAAAACTTTCAAAATAATGTATTTTTAGAAGCGATTATTGGCATATAAATTTCGATCACGAATGAGAGTGAATCAAACAGAAAAATCTAATAATGTACGGAATGTGAAAATTACCAAACAATTTTTTTTCACATTAAATACGCCGCTTTGTCTAGCCCGTGGAAAGCTAGTATTAATGTATAGAGTGATTAATTTGAAATTTGTTTTAAAATAAATTCTGAAGTTGTTTCCGAACATACTGGCAACGAGCGAGAAAAGATGATTGAGATGATATCAGAAATAAAAGCATTTGTTTCTCCTAAGTCACGACTGGAAATCAGAAATAAAAGTATTTTTTTAATAATACAAACAATTAACAGAAAATTGTTTCTTTAAATATATATTTTCTTGAACAAATGTAATTAAAAGAGACAACTAACATCATCATTATCATAAATTTTTAAAACAAAAATATAAGGAAAGGAATCTTCATTAAATGTCTAACAGTTATGGATTTATTATGGTCTTTTTGATGACCAGGTAGCAGCTTAGCAATGCGTCTATAGTTAACATATCCCAAGTCCCTCAAGGTCATTAAAAAGTTAAATTGTCTTCTACAAGTAATGGAACAACTTTTACTATTGGTGATACATATTCACCACTCCCAGGATGTACTTGCAGTGATATAACCCTGCCATTTTTTCATAAAATAATATTTATTATACGGTCCGGTAAAGACATAAGTGGAGATCCGATTAAAAAATGACTTGGAGTAAGAGAGTCTCGATCATATCGCAATTCATTACTTCACTTATCCGTTGCCAGGCATCTAACTTGTTTATTTTATTTTTATAATCATTGTGAACATGCACTCATGTTCTCGATATAAATCGATGAGCTGTAAAGAAGTAGAATTACCCCATTACATCTTTTACTTAAACTTTAATAACAATCAGAACCGCAAACAAACCAATAGTACTACCTCCCCGTACACTATTAAACTTACTCTAACAATAAGTTAATTATTTCTCAAAAAAATCCTATTTTTTAAGCACGACACACAGGGCCGGATTTTGGTTGGTGGGGGCCCATAGGCACAAAACTGGTGGGGACCTACTTAAATTGACATAAAGGTTTTTTTTAAATTATATTAATTTTACATAAAACATGTTATATGTAACAGTAGATAAAAATTACTCAATAAAAAAATTAAAAAAGATATGAAAAATAAAATATAAAACTTAAATATTATAATAAAAAAAGTCAAAAGATGCTCTTCTTGCTTTTATTGTGGCGAATTTTTCTATAATCTCATCTATGTTTAAGCTTTGTACTATATATATTGCTATTTTACTGATAATAGTAAGACTATTCAGACGATCTTGAGTGGATGATGTCTTCAGACGATTTTTAATAAGCTTAAGCTTCGAAAACGACCTTTCTCCTCTCCAATTGCTCACCATTAATGTTACATTTATTCTTAACGTCAACATTAGGAAATGATTCTATAATGTTTTTGTTAATAATTAAAGAATACATCATTTGTTCTCTTCTTGTTTTCATTTTCCTATCCTCGGAATCATACTCCAATAAATCCGAACAAAGCGCTTGGAATTGAATTAGCTCCGTTTCTAAATTGCAAAATCTTGCAGATGTACAGCGAGTTGTTGTATCAAAATCATTATTTTCAAAGATTTCCGTGAGAGTTTGTTTGTAAGCAGTAAAACCTCTTACAAATGCTTTATTTGCATCTGCTCGAGCAGCCCATCGGGTGCACTCTACTCTTTGGGCTACTAAAATTCTCTTATTATGAACCTTGTACATTTTTAAATTATTAATAAGTAATGTCCATCGAGCATCAAACCCCGACAAGAATACGTACAGACCTTCCAGAAACATAAAAATAATGAGTGGAAGCAGCCGATGCATTCGAAGCTTTTTCTCCGACAAGATGTAGTGGCTAGGTAATCACGCATGGACTGAACACCATAATATCAACTGGAACCAGGCCAGGGTAATTCACAAGGAAGAACACTGGTACAAAAGAAAATTCATTGAGACAGCATATATAATCTCGAACGAAAATATAATTAGTGAGCCCAGCGTCCAAATTCAAAACATTTGACGAGCTCTTCTTCGGCCTCTGCCGATAAAAAGCTATTGAAAGGTTGTGAGATCAACCACTTCAAGACGATGGAAGTCCAAGGAAACTTCAAGGAACGAGTTACATTTTCCACCAGCTTCAGACTAATTACCAAATGATTTGGAAATAATATTTTGTAAATATTTTATTCAAATAATTTATTTCATTGCAAAATATTTTAGCAATGATGTCTAAAATTATATTCAACAAATGTCAGATCAACCATGGTTCAGTTACTAGTAAAAGTCTCTTGTCAATTGTTATTTTATTTCTTTTTTTAAAACTGTGTGTAAAACAACCGGGCGTCCTTATGTAATATATATATTCGGTTCTATCAACTTGAGAGCGTCCTGCGGTGTTGCCGAATAGGAACCGGTTATATCGTAATTGTTATTGATGTAAAGTTCACATTTGTGATTCCCTCAATATTGGAGTCAATGAATAACTTTACTTACGACGATGTCATCAAAGATTTTTGCTTTAGAAAATTACTCAATATAATACTGCAAGAATCTTATAATTTAATTGAATTTATTATTCGAGAACTGGTTATAAGCGCAACGAAGGTGGTGAATGCACATTATTTGCAAGTGGCATACATTACCCCGCCTTATTAATCATACATTATTGATCTTTGGTTAGCTCAGAAATATACAAAAATAATTTCTTATGCAATTTTAACCAAATTATTGGATTCTAAAAATGTCTAGCTATAAACTGACAATTTTAGAAATATGGTTGGCAAGAATTTAATAGTTTTTATTTGGGATATTTTTAAATCTGCTACTGCTACTTATATAATTTATATGGTTTCCAGTATTCTCTCTGCTTTTGATATAGGGTGAGATGTGTTCACCGTATCCTTAAAACTGTCCCTTCATATTCATTCTCTATATTGTATCTCAAATTTATAACATTATTACTCATTGGCATTATTAATACTCCATTTGCTATTTTATCTTCACCGAATGTTTTTCTACTGTTTACTTTTACAAGAGTTTTCTTTCAATTTAGGATCCATTCCTCTTCTGGTGTAAATAATGATTTTTTTTTTTCATTTCCAATAGCAAATAGGGATTCTAAATAGTTTGTTCGTGTTTGGTGCTGATTTAATACATAATTGGAAATAATCAAGTGAACAGGTAAATGAATAAGTTTTTTATTTAATGATTTATTCAAAAATAATCAGATGGAATGTTTTTCTCATAATAAGGATTTAGTGTGTCCGAAAGAAGTTATAACACATAATTTGTGAACCCATTTCTCTTTTAAGGATTTCCATTTATTACTAGAAATATTCAAATATATAGATACTTCTCATAACAATTGTTTTTATCAAAAAAATCAGTTCTGTGAGCACACAATACAAACACAAAGACAGTTGACTGGGATTAATTAAGCATAATACATTTTTAAATATATGAACATATTGAAATAATAGTGGTTCATCCATTTAAAGGTTTTTATATTGATTTTGTACAAATACTTTGATTTTTAACCAGTCTTTATTTGTTAAAATGTCAGGATTTTTATATTTTAAAATCATACACTCATCTTTTTTTGGTGGTTTCTTTTTACGTATATGTTCTGAAAAAAATGTCTTTACAGTATCTTTTTGTTTTTCTGTCCAGGGTTGCAAAACTCTCTTCTTCTTCTTTAATGTCGATTTACATTCTTTATTTTCTGTTTTGGTCCCTTCATAATCTGAATCGATAGTTAAGTCATCAAGTTCCTTAGAATCCTTTTGTTGTTCTCCTGCCATTAGATCTTCATCTAAATTCAGTTCAATTTCCTTTAAAGGTTTTCTTTTGAATTCAGCGGCTTCCCCTTTTTCCATTAACAGCAAAAGTTTGGAAATGTTTGCCGTTTGGTACACATCGATAGGTAGTCTATCTTTATGAACTCCAACGGTATTTCCCATAAATTGAGCAAGTTGTTCAATATCATTATCAGACATTAGAAACAATTGAGTTAGTGTGGCTAAATGTTTCCTTGTCGTCGTAATGGCTTTTGGGTGTTTCGCTCCACAAGCGGAAGCATACTTAGATAAAACTTTATAGCCACATATGGGTTTAAGTGTATCAGGGTTTCCAAAGATAAATATTTCCTGTAAAGTTTTGATATGTGCCTGGATATCACTACTAAACAGAACCGGAACACCCCTTCCTCTTTTACCTCTTATGACCAATCTTTTTAAGCTTTTCAAAAGAATTTTTTCCGTAGGTGATATTACTTCTGAAAACTCTTCGTGATTAGTTTGTACATCATCGTTAGATTTTTCATATATGTACAAAGGTAATCTTTGCAGCTCTCCTGGTCTTCTTTTGTTCAACAAATTCACTCGACAAAAGATCGTTTCTAACAGAAGTATATATTGTTCTTTGTCATTGCCGTTTTTGTCAAGAGCCCTTAAAGCTGATTCTGCCTTGACAACCAATAATTCTTTGAGCAATTTTAAATCACTTGCTAAAGGAACCAGTGTGCCATTTATTAAGATTTAAATCATCAGCAGCTTTACTCGAAACATCGTACTGCCATTGAGATTCGATGATTTGTATAAGTGTTTTCAAGTATGCAAAAACAATAGCCAACTTGGCACACTGCTTTAATGTTATACGCATATTTAAGGCATACGTTGGTGAGTACACATCTCAACAAGAAGATCGTAGTTTGTAGCTTTCAAAACATCGAATAGACATTTTATAGAAGGATCCATATTTTTTTACTTCTGTCATTAACCGTCCTAGTTCTCTCATTTTTCTTGATGCTACATTTATGTGATGTTTTTCCCTGTGAATTTTTATAATCTGGATCACAAATACTCCGGGTGTCAAGTTCGTCATTAGAACTACCCTAAAAATGACATTTCAGTATTATTTTTGAAAGTTTATTACAAAATTGAATAAAATAAGAAAAATTGACACATTGTATTACATTGCAATAAAATGACAACCAAAGGTTCTAAAATATTTCATGTTGGATTTGAAATATTTCAAAATTTATCCGTAAATGTTCTTGAAATATTCTTGTCCCCGATGAAATCCATTTGTACTATTTCATAACGTATTCCTGTAATATTTCGTGTAAATAATTATTTTTAATATTTTATGAAATATTTAAACTTTTTTGAAATATATTTCAGTGAAATTTTTTAAAACACTTTTATAATATTTCATGCTGACTTGAGTATTATAAAATATTAAGAAATATCATATATTCTGTTCAAGGGTATACTAATATTTCAATATATTTCAATCAAGTAGTTAAAAATTGTTCGAAAATTATTCATTTCCACAGTTTCTAACATTTCCGATTCTAGCATGCCTGTTCTCGCTATCTCGTTCCTTGTATTCCTATAAAGTTTCAATGACACCGACTGCATTTGTCTGCTATCCTCCGTTCTCCGGTAATGGAAGTTTGAACGAACGGTACCGCTCTGATAACCCTATTCTACATATATGAGAGTTTGTATACTTTTCTCTATAAGATATATTTATAGACTTCTCCCCTAAGATTTTTCATCCATTTATGGGACAACCTATAGTGTTTCTATCTTTTCACATTAATTATTTATTCAGTTATGTTAATTTTTATTGCCTTTGGAAACGTGGTCTGATTTAGACCCTGAAACGTTTGGAGTATCTGAAATATATAGACTTTAGAGCAATTGTAGTGTCATTCCCAAAAATCAAACTACAGATGCCATGAACATGGGAACATTTCAGCAACATTCCAGATAAATATTTTGTTCATGATGTGTGCGTGCATAAATATTTATGTTAATGAGTTAGAGTTGGGCCTGAAAGACACCTTGAATAGTTCTCGTTTCAGGTTCAGTATCATTTAGAATTAATTGTAACGCAAATGAAGCCTATTTAGTGAGAAAATTTTAACACATTTGAGGTGCATAGGTAAGATTATTAGTATTGGCATCCAAATGGGAAATACGTTTAATTCCAGAAATTCAAATAAAAGCATAATGGATCCAGAAATAATGATTAATAGCAGAAAATTCATAATGAGTTTTTTTAAGATAGTTATCAGTGGCTCTACATTTCTATTTTAGGTGTTATAGTTTCGGATATAAGGTAAGAGAATGGGTCTTTTTATAAGTGCTTACTACAATTAAAAGTCCGTCTTCAGTAAAACTGAATACCTTGAATAGTTAACTATTCTTGATTCTTTATTAAACATATGGAGTTTGAATATGGAAATTACAGCTCCTGAGTCAATCTAAATCGGTTAAGGGGGTCTTTAATATAATTCAAGTTTATTGAACTTACTTTATCAGATCTTACATAATGTTTCTTGGAAGTTTAGATTGGGGTTGATGTCCGTATTGATTAAGTGAATTTGCATTTCCGGGGGTTTGTCTTCTAAGACAAGGGCTTGAAAATTTTCGGTTAGTTCGTTCTGTTTTAAATAGTCATTTTGTTGAATTACTTCATAGTCAATTTGTTCATAATTATCTTGTTGGTAATTATAGGGAGGAAAATCATTTTCAAATTGATATTCGGGGTTTTGGTAATTTTCTTGGTAGTTGTTTTCGTAATTGTTTTCAGCATTAAAATGATGAGTTTTTCTAGGAATTGTTGAAGATATTTATTTGGAAATTTGGGTTTTGCTGAATTACTGGGGTTCTTTGAAATTGAGGTGGTTTATAAGGACTCAATCTTTCTTGTTGTTGTTGTGTAAATGGTCTTTGAAAATTCTGTTCTTGAAAATTTGAGGTAGAAGGTTGTCTTTGGCTATATTGATTATTATTTGAGGTACTTGGAAAATTATTTCTGAAACGACATTCACTTTGTATATGTCCCATGCGTTTGCATACTGAACATACGTTTTGTATTTTCCGTTGAGGGTTGCTTGGAATATTTTGTTTTGGAAATTTTTGCAATTCAAAATAATTTCATTGTAATCCGCGTCTGATCCTGCTTATTGCGGTGAGCATATCGCGAGGATTGCAAGCTCGAATTATCTGATCTAGCTTCGGTCTAGCTTCGGTTTTTAAATACATTCTTTCTATTAATTTTGTTTGTGCAGCTTTTTGTTCTCCGGTTAAATTCTGATTATTAATAGCGGCCTACAATTTTGCTTCATGTGTCTGTAACCTTGACCCGAAAGTGAGTGCTGATTCTGAATTTAATTGTTTCAATCTCTGTAAATCTTGAATGAGAGAAGTTAAATCGCATGAATCGCCGAAATGGGTATCTAATAGAGTTTTGATTGTTTGATTAGCACTTACGCATCACTCTTAATCGTTGAAGGTTCTCTGATTATTGAGATGATTTTGTTTAAAGGTGGTGGCCGGAGTTACGTGTGTGTTAAGAAAAGTGTAATAATGGTTAACGATTTGCTCATTTTGTAATAAATTTCTTACGTTCATTGAAAATGAAGAAACTATCATTAGTTCTATATACTAGTTAATATGCATAGGTCAGCCTCAAGGCTTTTTCATCTCATTTCTCCTGTTTGAAAAGACTGTTTTCATACCTTATTTAGTTTCTCATAATTATTTAGATAATTAAATAATCTTTGATGTGTTTTCACCTACTTTAATGAATTTTCACACCACTATTTTTGGACCTGATAAGGTAAGGTTGATGCTCAGCACATTTTTAATTTATTAATATTTAAATACTGAACAAGCGACTTGTTCAGTGCGTTTACAATTACATCATAAATATCGATAAATCATATACAACAAAGATGTCTAGTCTGAATAAGAACTTAATCGGAGTATATAAGAATTTCTACTGATATGGCAACATCGCATGCAAAAAACGGCAAAAACTTGTCGTTTTGTGGTATTTGGAACGTATGTAGTTTCAGGATACCCAAATAGAGGATTACCCACTACAAATTGGATCGAACGAATTCATTCCGAATTTTCTAGAGAACGCAAACATATTCATCCGTTTGCATTTGGTAATACGTACACATTATCCGAACGAATTCGTTTGTAATCGTTCGTTCGCCTTCGTTCGAAGTATGAATAGGTCCGATGATAAAGAAAACAATGGTAGTGAATTCAATATTGCGCCTATTTCGCAAAATATGGTACTCGTAGCTAACTGTTCAAAGGTATATGCCGATATGTTACAAAGATGTTATCTTACACTTTTGATTGTAAGCATCAACGAAAATTCTGGCATTGCCACTATAAAGGACTGATGGCAAATCTCGTCGAGATATAAATTGTTTGACAACTGCAACGAACACCTCAGTAAGTAGATCGGATACTATTTCTAAATGTACAGCATTAGAAGAGAAACACATAATTAAAGCTAAGTAACACTTTGAAAGTTGAAAATGTAATTGAAAATACGTGCTATGGCTATGAGAAGGAAGCAATATTGGATATTTTTGTTAGAAAATTAACCCTGAATAATTAAAAGGGATACTTGCTCTGATGATTCCGTCGCGTTATCGATAAATAAATTGAATCAATGCCAAGGGGAGTGTATATATAACCTCGGTGGACAGACATTATTAACAAACTTAACACGTTCATCTCCGGTAGAAATCTTGACGTATAGCCAGGTGCCACATAGGATTTTAAAAGATATTGTGGAATAATTATTATGTACACGTTAATTGATGTCTACTGAAGCAAAGCCTGCTCCTATTTTAGTATAAAACTAAATATAACAACTGTACGCACCTAGCGCATTGCTGGCACATTATATAGAATTTCACTAATCCTAACCCTATGTGCCAGCAACGCACCTGGTACATTTAGGGCTATTTATACTACGTCTAAGTGTAAAAAAATTAAATGTAAGGGGTTAACTAGCCCCTCCCAAAATCATCTGAGTTGTATACTTTTTTCTGTTTATTATGCTAAAGCCTCTCAAAGTGGTCTAGTCCCCCCAAACGAAGTCACGCCATTGATGTATATTATTATATGATTAAGTTGATTCAGTTAATTATTATACATGTAAGAATAGTTTATTGTACTATACCTACTATATATGATGATAAGAAAAATAATAAAAAAGAAAAATAGCGAAAAACAAGAATACACTAAACACCATAATGGACATTTGTACTATTTAAGTAGAGCTTTTACCCGCGGCTTAGTTAGTCTTTACATAAATATCAAAGATCATTACATTCCAATAGAACTGAATGAATGTGATTCAGTATTTAAAAATCACTACATACAATGAAGTTACAAAAACTGAAAACATGCTTTATTTGAATAATTTACTACAACAAAAGTTAAAATGTATTACCCTACAACAAAAATAAGTAATTTTGAATTCTAACAATTTAAAAAGAGAAAACGATACAAAACTTAAGCAAGGATATCTCGCTGTATAGTTTTCATAACCCAAATAAGGGCACAATATCTAAACGTTTATTAACTAAATATTAAATCTCTATTATATGATTTTACAATATATATATATATATATATATATATATATATATATTATTTTTATTGAACAAATCTGTTTTTTTATCTTTGCCTTGCGCTGGGTGTCAATTTATTTTGGGTTTTATTTAATTATATTTCTTTTTGTGCCACACTTTGACTAGCCAATTTATTTTGGTTTAATTATATATTTAGCATAATAATATTTTTATAAACTTTATTTGATTAATTTGTTTTCTCAGGGTTTTCTATATAATTGCATACATATACTTTAATTTTCTCAAGGTTTTCTATTTCATTGCATTCATACTCTTACCTTAAGGTGGTTCAACAGGTTCCAAATTTAAAATTGATTCTTACATTTTTATCTTCCTTATAACTTCTCTGCTTCTCTTTTTATTACAGTTATTCAACACTATTACATTTTTATTTATTCAAAACCTCTTTTCTTTTTTTTATTTTACTAAATTGAACTTTTTATTTTTCTTGAAAATAATTTAGATGAAACTCTAAGCATTCAAATGTTATTTTTGGCTCATTTAAATAAATTAACACAACTTTCAATCTCATTTTTCAATAACATTCTTTATTAAACACCAAGGTAAAATTATTAAAACATTAAAACAATAAATCTATAATCAACAAACGAAATCATTCCTAACTACGAATATTTATGAGAAATTTCTCTTTTTATATTATCATATTAAAGGTAAAATTTGTTTTTCCTAATATACTTAACTAGCATAAACATAAATCAATTGTCACTTTATTTACAACATTTTCAAACAACTATTGTTTCACTAACCTTTTATTCCTTGTCGTGATTACAGTCCATTAGTTCCAAATTTGTTCATTGTCCATTCGAACTTTTATTTTATAAACAAATTTTTATTATTGGTTCCCATTCCATATTTGTTTACCATTATTCCATGTTCACCATCTTGTTTTATTTATTATTCATACAAATTAAATTTAATTATTGTTTACCATTTCATGCTTGTTTACAATAATTCAACAATTACCATCTTTGTTGATGTTTTCAAATTTTTATTTAAAATTCCAACCTAATTGTCATTTTCTGTTGGTCAGATATGCACTTCACATGTATTGTACCTTACTTATAAACCTATATACACTGCCAATCTATATGTTATTGGAAACGTTCTGACAATTTATCTAACCGCACTTTTTACTATTTAACCTCTACTAACACTATTGAGGTTATTGCAAAGAAAAACACTCTCTTTGACTTATTTTCTTCAAAAATCAGGAACGAAAGAGAACGCTGACATTTTATTTTTTCTGAAAGTTGTTTACATGATGCTTTGCTTCCTAATTTATTTTGTACTGTTGTAATTGCATGTGTTTTTACTAATTAATATTGTTTTATATGTCTAGCATGGATTTTTATGTTTTCCTGGCAATTTACAATGATTCCTATGGATCTATATCACAAAATATGCCTACTCGTTACAAGATGTATAACCAACATTTTTCAATTACCTTTGATAACTAATTGTGAGTATTTACAGTTTAATTATTATTAAAATCATCTTAATTACTCTACATATTACACATATATTCCCTTTGCCAAATTCCAGAGAGCTTTATTTACAATTTACAAAAAGTTGTGCTGGCTTTTTATTTAGTAAATGGTTTTGCTAAGCCTTTTATATTATACCAAAAATATTTCAAGTATAATTGCTTTATTAGTGTTAATTCCTTTTTTTTCATTAAATGTTACTGATCCTTAGGCAACCAACATGTTCATTACTAATATATTTTTAGTATACAGTCTAATTTTTTTATCTGTTTTATAGATTGCATTTCATTTTGATTTATGACTATTCTAATTCCATAACAATATATATATATATATATATATATATATATATATATATATATATATATATATATATATCTACCCTAATGATATGCAGTTTTGTTAGCTGCTAATAAAAAAGTAATGATTTTTGTTCTTACATTGACTAAGACTACTAAATTTGATTGTGTCGATATTAACGGAATTTATTCATGCCAATAATGAAAATGGTATATAAAATTGATACCTAAAATTAATTAATAACGACATAAAAGAAAAAATATATACATATAGTGGGTTTCGAACCCGAAAACTTAAGATTTGCAGCCGGGCGCCTTACACCCTGGAGCACCCCTTCTATTTAGTGATACTTTCACGATACTGTTATAATGGTAGGCCGGTGCGCATCAGACAGTCTGTCTCTAACGTTCGGTATGACGTCACGTTGGAGTCAAAATTTAAAATTCTTAAAGCTAAACACATAAGAGAGTAGCATTTTCAGATCAGTAATTAGTTTCAAAGACCTATTTTTGATACAACTGAATTGGACATATTATCGATCATGTGTAACAGTTAATGAATGTTTAAGTACTTAGGAAATAACACCAAAGTTACGAAAATTGCTCTATATTACAAACGTTTCAGGGTCTAGGTCAGACCCCGTTGTCAATGGTTAAGAAACTATGAATAAAAATGCACAATTCTAAGATGTAAAATTAAAATATTTGACAATATGTATTACTTGATTTCTGACGTAACTAAGAAAATTTTATTTGTAATATACAGGGTAGCAGAGAAACTTCTAAAGTTCATGTAATCATAAAGTTCCTTTCAAATTGAATGCATGTAAATGTTAGTTTCCACTCAATTATTATAAAATGAAATAGACATTTTTATCTTTGCCACAAAAGCGATTTATTTTTATTCATTTGCTGAAGGAGATCTGATGGTAAAAACATTATCTGTTAACAATAAAAAAATTCTAATTACATTGTATTTGACTTGATTCTTTTTTAAAACGTTAATGTTATCGTTAATAACTAAAATATTCAAGTGGATCTATATACTGTTAAAATGTTAAGGATGATTTGATACTTTTGTTCAACTAATATTTCAACAACGACAGGGAGAATTAATCACAAATAGAATAAATAAAACTACAGCGTCAAATACGAATTATTGTTTATTTGTTAATTTATATAGTTTTTTTCCAATTTTCTTTGGCAGTTGCTGAAACTTATTCTACGGTTCATCTCTCGTAATCTAACAGATAAGGTGATCATTGTATCATTAGCCTCTAAAACATAATCATTTTCGTCTTTTTTATATGTGCTTACAAAAGCCACTTTGATCACTAATTTTCCATTAATATTAAAAGGGAACATGAACTTCCATGTCTTGTCATTGTCTTTTTTCCTAACTTGCCTGGCTTGAGGCCCAATTTCGTATATAATTCTTGAGCAAAATTCTACAGACTTGTTTTTGACATCCATCTCTAAAGTATCATGGTAATCCATGCAGATTTTGCCAAATGCCTTTTTTAGTTCAGCAAAATCCATTGCAGCCGTCCCATGATGTTTTATGAATTCAGCTGGTCGTACCCTAAAACTATTATATCTTTTTCAGTTGTATGACTTATTATTGATTGTGGGAGAGTTCCAGCAGTTTTATAAATATTGGCAAGACTTCCATCAACATCTGTCAGGTTGATCTGTCTTAGTGCATCCTGAAGTGTAGCTGACTTGTCCGACATTGTGAAGGTTGTATATTCTATTGGCCTGATTTTCAAAAATCGTAATAAACTCTTCTATGCTCTCTACGTCGTTATTAACCACCTTATCAATTACTAACGGAGACAAGTCGTGTGAGGTTAAATATAATAGGTACCTACTTGGGTTTACAAATGTAACTTCAGAGTACGGAGTACCACACTCGCACACTAAATAAGCAACTATATGCATTTTTTCACTTGTTTTAGACAAAGTAAATCTAACTGTATTTTCACTGGGCTTGGTAATTTGCAGAGATAGTTCAACGAACATTAGGTCATGCGTGCTGCTATCACAAAAAAAGCTACTCTTGTACTACCTAAACAAAGAATTACTTCATATGGCACTGATGTTTTTGTTAAGCGGTATACGCTCCTTTCTGCTAAACTGTGGAAGATATTTTCCTCGTTGCTTAAATTATGCATTTGATAAAATTCTGCTTCCATAATTTGAGCTATTAGCCAAAGATCATCGTTAGGGCATAAAATAGAGCCATTCGATATTTTGTCTCAACAGTCAGGTATTTTGGAACAATCTAACTTTTCTGTGAAACCCCAAAAGAATATCTCTTCTTGAATTTCTGTGCTACATACCCTGCAACATACTGTAAAACATTCGAGGTTATTTTTTTCTTTAATTTCATAATGTTTCATCACCTCATTCTCAGTGAAATCATCCTGCAAGTAATCCTGTTCTATAAATATAAAGTCTTGTTCTTCATACTGTGATTGAATAAATTCTTTTGGTGCATTCAAATTGGACAGCATTTTTTGTGTTAAGCAAACATCTTCAGTATCTGACACTTTACTTGTGGTTGGTTCTGTTTCATCTAAAACATTCAGTAGACATGAGCCTCCTACTTCCATGGTATTTCTATTTTCTGTAAAAATTATTTCTGAATGTTTACCAAGAATATACCATTTTAATCTATGATAAAAATCCATTGCGGAAGGATGATCATTTGAACCATCCATGCCTCTTATATAAGCAAATAAATTTTTAAGCACATATTGGTTTAAACGAGAACTTAAGATGTACTTACTACTTTACTTTACTACTTTCTTGTCATTCAAATATTCGACTATCTCAAGAAGAGATCTGTTAGTAATATTCCCTTTTGAAATGGGATCAGAATATTATGTTTCCTCACTCTCATGGTTTTTATAAAATCTGACATATGATCATTTTTTGCTGGTAATCTAAAGCCATGCCGAAGAATCCATTTTTTGTCGGACAATTTGCTACTGATTTTGTTCTACAATTCAATATGTCAAAGCAATTATTAAGTAAACGAACACACTCAGCAGCTTGCTTCCAATAACTACCATGAGGCATAAATAAGTCCATTTTCCCCGGTATATTCAATAGCTTTTGAAACTGAATTTGAAAAAAATTTAACAGCAGGTTTCACGCGTTGACTAATACTTTCCGTTACATTAAGATGGATGTATGTTAATTTATGACGCAAAATCAGTTCTGAAATATTAATTAATGATTGAAAAAAGTCAATATTAATAATATGGTTGTCAATGACAAATCCTTGATCAAATAGATGATTTTGTGTCAGTTTAATTAAATGAGTCGCATCTGCATAAATAAATATCCTCATTGATGGATGACATGGATGACTAAATGAGCCATTTTTATCATATGCAACATTCAACTGATTCCACAAAGCAACATTTCAAGTTCCCATGTCACTGCATATACTACAAATTTTACTTTAAATAATCCTGAAATTATGCCCTCCAAAACTTCTTTTGTCATCCTCTGATCAAACTGATAAAAAATTGGTTGTTTCCATTTAGAAATCAAACCGCATACCATAACAGTTTGACAGTCTTTGTGAGGTCCTATAACCTGTTGTTTCTTTTTCTCAATATCCATTCGATTTGACAAGTACATTTCATCGAATGATAATGCACAAAGCCGATCTGCTACAGATAAATATGAAGAGTTTTTTTCCAATAAATTGTAGAAAAACTATAGTCGAAGGTTTCCTCTTACATTCTCATATATTCTAGGCATTTTTTTGGATGCTGTCTCAAATCTTCATAAAGATGATCCCCAAAATGATATCTTTGGGTGTTAATATGATGAGCAGAAAACTTGCGTCTTTTCTGCTCAACTTCAAGAATATAATATTTAATAACACTAGAAGATATAGAATTTCTTCCTCGGAATCGGTCATATTAAATAATGTTAGTTTTGAGAGAACTTCACTGTTCGCTATTATTGAAGCTTCAACATAAACGCCCCTTACAAGCAGAGGGTTAACTTTATGCTTTTATCGTTGCTCTCGTCGATGCTCTTATCACTTATCGCAGCTCCAACATAAATGCACTCTTACAGGTTAAGCGTACAAATTGGAACGAACTATTCTTAAAAATAAAAAAATGAAATTGCAGCTGAATGTACTCGTAGACTAAGCACAAAAGCACAAAACTGGACTGACTAACGTAACCTATGTTTTTAACTAATAGGTCACATACACAATATAACTGTATAAGCGATTATGAAATTATCTTTTAGATATTTAATTAAATATTAATCAATGAACATCGTCATGTTTCTACCGCTGTGAATCGTTCGGCTGCTCGATTTGCAAGAAATATAAAGCTGAATTACGATATTCACTACTGCAAAATGTACGTTACAATGATAAATTTTATCTACCAGTGATACTTCTAAGAGCTAATTGTATGTAGGACATTCTAATTGATAGAACTAGAGTAATACAATAATAATAATAAAATAATTTTGGCTACCAGAAGGATGCCATTTTACTTTAGCTGTTCGTTGTTGGCTTGGTATAAAATTAATTTGAAAAATAATCATTATTAAAATCACCAACAAGAATACATTTAAAGTTACCACAAAATACATTCTCGCAAATTCCTTTTAATTTCTGCAAAAATACCGCATAATTCGAACTAGGCGAACGATATAAACATCTAATAATTATTCTTGATCCCTTGTAATTTGTCTTCAAAAGTTTACACCATATATTGACCTCCAGTGTATATGTCTTCAATATAGATATCTTGTCGAATATAAAGGATGACTCTAAGGGGAGATAAGAAGAATCAGAAAGTACCATATTAGTTGGATATTTGCAATTCAGAATTCCCAATGTCTTCAGTGGGTCTGGTTTCACGAGTCATAATAAATCCAGACTACAGCAAACAATGACAGCTATTAACTGAGTTTTATGGGAAAATATGCTGTGGGTATTTAAATATAATATATCTGATCCATAGAGTACTCGTATATCAACCCAATGTACAAGTTTAAAGCAGGAACTGATTTTGGGACAATTTTTGGAACATTGTTATAAAATTTAATAGTTTTACCCATATCTTCACTTTCTTGAATGTCCACCAACTTTCTCTTAATCTCTCTATAATATTTTTGTTGTGTCTTAATTAGATGACCAAAAATTTGAGCATATGGGTCCATGATATTCTTCTTAGTCTTCAAACCCATAATAACATTCTCTCTTGTGAAAGATTACTTTTAATAGTCTGTTCGTAGATGGTTGATATTTATCAGTACTAAATTCCTCAAATCAACACAAGTAATATTTCTTTCAGTTTTTTATTAGTTTTTTTTAACATCTGCTAATCTCCTCTCTTTTATTTCTTTCTTCCATTTCCTCAATAATTCTTTATAGTTAATTTCATCATTTCTGCTAGAAACTTCATTTAATTTTTTATTTTCTTCTTTTAGTTTTGCTATTCTTAATTTCAATTCGTTCAAAACAGCAGTTCGATTATATCAATACATTTTATTACATCGTTTTTAAAACAAGAAAATCCATTGTTTCTCTTTTAACCCAACACGAGCTGTATAGAACCATCATGCACAACCTCCATTGTAGAAAATTGCAATTGAATGAATTTTCTGCTCTTAACATCCACAAATATATCGTTACCGACGATTTTTAAATAAAAGTCCGGTAAACTTTTATCGATTTATTAATTCTCTCAAACAAACTCCACCGCCATTAATACAATATCACCATAATATCATGGAACATCTTCTTGCCCATTCCGTTTACCGAATCCGGCGCTCCCTGAGGGCTGGTTTGCTTCACGCCGACATTAGTTTTGAATTTGGTCCCAACACTCGGCCATCCTGAAAATATTGATGTCCTCATCAATAAAAAAAATAAAATAGAACGTGTACACAGAATAATTCCCCAATTACCTCCCGAATGACTGCCATCTTATCACCCAGTGCACCTCTCAAACTGTTTCTACCTATCTCCCTTAATGTATCTTCTCTCTCTTAATGTATCTTCTCCCTTCCCTTAATGTATCTTTTCTCTCCTATTAATGTATCTTTTCCCTTCCATTAATGTATATTTTCCCTCCCATTAATGTATCTTCTCCCTCCCTTAATGTCTCTTCTCCCTCCCTTGTTTTATCTCTTCCCTCCTCTTAATCTATCTTCCCTGCTATTAATGTATTTTCTCCATCCCATTTCTCCCTACTTCTTTGATTTTTAACGCCCTGTTATCAACTACTACAACTATACAACTCTTATTCTTTTATCTCCAATCACCTTCTCCTATAGGCATAATTTTTACCTCTCCATCACCCGTCACAGTTCGACTAGAGGCATGACTTTTACCTCTCTATCACCCATTTTCATTGAAAGCAACGTATTTACAACCTGAAAGAAAAGTACGACACATATGGACAACTATTTACTACCTGAAAGAAAAGTAGAAAGTACCTGAAAGAAAAGTACGACACATAACTTAGACATAATAACATAGATATCATTCATTGACCGGCTCAGAATCATTCACTCTCATTATCATACGTCTCAATCTCATCTTCAACCTCACGAACACCGGGGTACCTGCGCAGATAATCTACTGCCACTGTAATACATTTTTAGCCTCTAATACCTTTTTTCGATTACATAACGATCATTCTGTAAACCTTTATCACGCTAAAAGGTCCATTATATTTATTTCCATGTTCCCAGTTCTCACCCTTATCACCCACTGCAGTGGCCTGTTTCCACAAAATAAGCTCGTTTACTGTATAATTGGTAGCTCTCTTTTTTCTGTGATCATATGTGGCTTTCGTTTTATGACCAGACTTTATAATATTCTCATTTGACCGTGTACGACTACTTAGTAGCCGTAATCTCCAATTTGAAGCCTGTACAAGTTCGTCACCTCGCTGCCTCTGGATTTCTCCCCGTCGACTTTGGCACGGATCCGATCGCTAGCTAGCTCTACCATCTCCAAAGCAGCTACTACTCCACGCCTTGAATGTTTGAATGTACAAAGATCAGCTCACTAGCAGCTAAAGCTCCAATTAAACTCCTGTTCACCCTCTCCACTAGACCATTCGTGCGTGGGGTTGTGATTGCGTTGTGTGATTTTGAAGGAGAAACTATATAAAAAAATAAAAATGAATCCAAATTAAAACATCTTGTATCTTGTAAACCTGCAATATTTGCATAACACATATTAAGCTATTATATTTAGGGGTACATAATTTAGTTTATAGCTATACTTTCTTAATGACTGACCCTTAAGAAATATATTTTTTGGGTGTTATTTCTTTTAGTGAATACTTATGTTATTATGAAAACGAAAATTAATTTAGTTGTTCTATAGCAGGGGTTCCCAACTTTTTCTTGGTCAGGGACCACTTTCATATTTGTCTTGTTAACAGGGACCACTATGAAGTCATAATAAAAATAACTATAATAATCAATCTGAAACTTTAATAAAAACTTAATAGGAAATTACATAACAAGAAAGCTTCCGTACTTTTGTTAATGTGATTTCTGAGCTTGCATCTTCTTCACGAGGTCGGCTATCCTAGGACTAACATTGTTACTCAAATCTACATGCAAATCGTCGCTTACTTTCAAACGATTCCTCGCCTTGTTTTTAATTACCAACATAACAGAAAACCCTTGCTCACACAAATAAATTGTTGGGAAAACCATAAAATAGCGCAAGGCAATTTCTCGAAGTTTCGTATAAGAAATTGCTTTTTACACCAAAACGACTCAAGTGAATTCGATTCAAAAGCCTCTTAACTTCAGCAGCGTCCGTGCTAAAAGGGTGACGAATCAGGTTTTGATCAACTTTAGCTTCATGGTGTATTCTGGGAAGTAACGATTGAATTCATCAATCAACACTGCTTTAGTAGCATCATATTTTTTGTCTTCCACAATACTTTTAATGTAGTAAACGCCGAATAAACTCTTTTCAATTTTACGTAACCACAACTGAAGTGTGCAAATAAAAGCGCGAAGTTTATCTTCGAATTGTTTATTTCCGGACCCCTGCAGTTGCTTATTCAATTTATTTAAGTGTTTGTCAACCAGAAAAATCTCAACCTCTGCTCTCAGTGAATGTAAACATATTCCCTTTCGATAACCAGCGAACTTCAGTGTGAAAAAGAAGTGCCTCATGGTCAGAACCCATTTCAGTGCACAATTTTTTAAAAAGGCGCGTTTTTAAGACGCTGCTTTGGATAACATTTACAACTTTTATGGCCATGTGCAGTCTATCATTAAGGCATCCAGGAAGAGTCTTGGAAACTAACGCCTGGCGATGTAAAATACAGTGCGTTGTTATTACGTTAGGATTTTTCTGTTAACTAACGTCGCCAGTCCGGAACGTGAGAGCAACGAGTTTATCTCACATAAGATTATGTTTCTCAAAATATTCCGATATTGTGTTCATTACGTCGATACATTTTGATGTTGTTTCCAGTTCCCGTGAAATCTATAATTCTTCTCTAATTATGTTGTCGTCGTCGTCTAAAAAGCGAACAAATACCAAATAGTTGACAACAATTCGAAATGTCGGTCGATTCATCACACTGCAGAGCGAAAAATTGCGACTTTATGATTCTTGAAACAAGTTGCTCCTCTATATCATTTGACATAAGTTCAATTCGAGCTTTGACCGTGCTATTGGACAGAGGTATATCTTGTATTTTTTTCTTGGCCTCTAAACGCAAAATTCTTCGACGGCTTTGATCAAACACGGTTTCACAAGCGTTTCTCAGACTGTGTGAGGTTTTTTAGATTGAGCTATTAATTTAGAAATCTCAAACGATGCTACTAATGATTTTTCCGATGCTGCAAATCTAGTACCACTAGGCCCAAGTTTCATTTTTTTTATGTTCTCTAATTTCCCTTCAAAGAATTCTGTCGGACGGTCACATAAATTTGGATGTACTGTTTCCAAGTGGCGTTTCAGTGTTGCTGGTTTCAATGCGTCATTTGCGAGAACGGTTGCCCATATAACGCACTGTGGTTTTATTTCTCCGTTACTTTCTATCGAGTTGAAACCAAATTTGATATAACTTTTGTCGTATTTTCTCTTAGGTGCGATCTTCTGAAAATAATATACAAGAATTGAAACCGAGAATACAAACGGAGGAAATAAATGCGCGAGTTTAGGTATTATAATCTGATCGTGTAAGCTAGCTTGGTTTTAGTTTACAAACAATATACTACTTTGCCATAAGTAAGATCCCGCCAAAAGACAAACAGAAATAGACAAGTGGAAAATATTAAATTAATGACGGCCCGAAAACGATAATTTTTCAGGAAAGGGTTTATCAACACACAATGTACACTTACCTATATCATTTGCGAACAAATTCAACAGAAATAAAGTTAAGAACAACGGTTAGTAATGAATGATTGATTCACTTCAGCGCACAGTTAAGAAATACTAAATACTATTGTGCTATTATATTACTGCCACTCAAATATAACAAATGCTAGCGCAAAACGTTGGTAGTCTTCTCTTGGCGAGCCGGTGGCCACGCGTACCGCCCGCGCGCTCTCAAAACCCTTGCTCTTCTCGTTCATTGCACGGCACTTTAAATACTTTTCTAATACAAAAAAAAAACTAAAAATTAAACAGACAGTTTTCAAAATAATATTTATTTCATTAAAATAGTAAGTTATAAGTGTTCATATTAAAATAAAGCTTCCTGTCTCTTTTTAGTAATTTCTTGTGTTATTAGCGTTTCTATCTGTTTAGCTTTCCCTGAAAGTCGTTTGGCTTTAAGTTTCTTACGTTCTTCTACAGACGGATAATTTCCATTATCAATATGGTTTTTAAAGTACCTTATTATTACCTACCTCTTTTTCTAAATTTGTCCATTTTCCTAAAACAAAAGAGATTTCTAAATATGTAGATATAATTAACATGCTATTTTTTATAATACACTTCAGTAGAACCAGCTATGCATAAATAACTTGCATGTTAATTAATTGTAAATTATAGGTTTAAAAGAAGTTGACAAGTGTTGTTGGTACAAAGTATTTTATAATTAGACTGTCCTAATTAGGGGAGGCCGGGGCTAAAAGTTCCGATTTTCAAATAACATGGAATTGTATGATGAAAATGATAATGTTTATTTTTAATATTTGAATCTATTAAAGAATATTAATCGGTCTCTGTAATAGTACAGTCATTTCTGCGAAAATCTTTATCGTTTTTTTTACAGGCATATTTTTGCAAAATTTCGGAAGGGAACATTTAACCCCGCGTTGGGGCGAGTTGTTCCGTGTGTGGGGCAAATTGTGCCGCTTGGATAATAGAAATGAAATATGAAATTAATATAGGTTTCTTTTAAATAAAACATTCATTTCTAAAGTTACATTTATTGTCTGTTAACGCAACGCTATAAACTACAAACAAATCAACAACAAAACATTCCTAGTTACATCTAGATAAACATTTTGCACTGGTAAATTAAAATGAGATCTATTGGCTTATAGATCTTACGACCTACTTGCTTAACAATAATTTAGGATATAACATATCTAACTGGAAAGGATCCTCGAGATAGACAACTTTTATACATTATAAACTAAAACATATTGGTACTACCATAATAGAACTTAAAAAAACATAACTGGTAACCTTCAGATAGGTAAATGATTCTTTTATACTATAATAGAGATTTATTAACTTTAAAATCTTATCAGTTACACAACTGCTCCTAATTAAACCAGATCCTCGTCGCTATCACTCTCGCTTTGTTGTAATATTCTTCGTTTAGTTTTTTCCTGAGCTTTTCCCTTTCTTTTTTCCTTGTCTTTGACTTTAATATTGTTGTTTTCTTTTCCCTTATTTGTAATGCTTTCGTTTTTCCTTTCTTTTTTTCTTGCCTGCTCTTCTGCCAATGCATTTTTTTCTGGTGTGTCAGTCAAAACGGCCGTCTTTCTTAGACGGCGCTTCGTACCCGTTTGCATTCTTGGTGGTGCCTTTGGTAAAGGTTTTACAATTTCAGGGTTAAACACAGCTGAAGTATTTATCTTTTCTGGTGTTTTTTGAGCCGATTGCTGAAGTTGTTCATCAATCCGACCCGATGTTGAAGTGGTTATGGTTACAGGTTCTGGCGGCACATTATTCGGAGGTAATATTTGAATATTGGATGGTTCTGGCTGGTCATCTATTTCAGCCGCAACTGAACTGCTTGATGGCTGGAGTAGTTCCTCATT
Source organism: Octodonta nipae (assembly GCA_034190945.1). NCBI lineage: Eukaryota > Metazoa > Arthropoda > Insecta > Coleoptera > Chrysomelidae > Octodonta > Octodonta nipae. The sequence continues at coordinate 32,659,680 of CM067222.1, forward strand.
TGACGCAACTTGAGATGAAGCAGCTTCTAACAGTGGCCGATCTGTCACGAAAGATGGTGCATAATCCTCCTCTGTAAATACGCCAGAATCAAAGGGACATATGCCAGCCTTTTTAAAAGCGTTCATAATAGTTACAGGGGTTGCTGCTAAAGGCCATGCTGATTTAACAATTCCGGGAATTTCATAAATTGACATTGTTTTTCCCGGGTGATTTCGTAGCCAATTGTCTTGAGCTTTAGCACAATACGATTTAAAAGGCCCATTGACGCCCACATCCAGTGGCTGTAGCTTATGTGTGCAGTGAGGTGGGAACGACAGCATTATTATTGAGTTTGCTTTAGCTTTTTCTACTACATTGATGTCTATGTGTGACGAGTGGTTGTCTAATAATAGTAACACTGGTTCTTCTGGAGTAGGTTTCGTGAACTTGATAAAGTGGTCCATATATATAAGGAATTCAGTGGCAGTCATCCAACCTGACTTATTCCCAGCTCCAATAGACTCAGAGGGCCCGTCCTTTAAAAACAAGTCTTTAAATTTTAAACGGGGAAACACAAACATTGGCGGAATCGTGTTTCCTGCAGCACTTGCGGCACACTCCACAGTAACTAATGTCCCACGCTCAGCAGACACTATAGCACCGACCTGTTTTATACCTTTTTGAGCTACTATCTTCTTTGGTTTTAATACAGTCGTGAACTGAACATTTGGCTCCATATTTCATACCTTTGGTTGGAGAATCCTTTTCATTTGGTTGCTGGGCCAGGTTCGTTGGTGAGCTTCAGTTCTATTTTCTAGAGGAGGTAATGTCTGAAGTGCATCTCTAAGTCCTGCAGCTGATGACAGCCTTTTTACCCTCAATTCTTTTGCAAAATGTTGTTTTGCTAAAGTTCTTTCTGGTGTAGATCAAGATCTTCTAATAATGAACTCTTTCTAAATCTCAAAAGATACTATTATTTTACAGAGAGACAACATACATGAATATAAAAAATATATGAAAAAAATAAATAAATAAAACGGGATAGCTTAGAATTAGTCTACCTAATAATTAGTAGGTACCACAATGTATAGCAACATTATTTCAAGAAAAGTCATCTGACTTGAATGGTACAAGAAAATATTTTGAACTACAAAGATTTTCAATAATAGTTAATATATAGTGAAAACTAAAAAAGTAATAAAATATTTTTTCCTTTACTTTTTATGCTAGATAATTTGTATAAATTGCTGGTTTGATAAACATTCAAAGGATGAAGAAAATAGTATGTTTCGATCAGACTGAAAGTACTCTCGTAACACATACCTGCAGAAGACCGTTTTTCGGAGTCTACTGGATGATTTCATCCGAAGAAACTGGATATCTGAAGAATTAGTAGAAGAAAATGAATATTCTGAAGCAGAACATAATGCATTTGTTCTCTTACAACACGATGTAGATGTGTTGGGTGGAAATGTTAAACTTACTCTTTCCATTTCTTTACATCTGGCATTACTAGTTTTTAGTGGAGAAGGCTTATCACTGACTATCAACTCTGTCGCAAATACCAGTAATTAATTTTGGACATATTTGAACTTGTGATGATGTAACCTCTTGAGAACCTTGAATATACTCTAAAAGGCGACCAATGCCTATTATTTGCATTAAAAGGTCTGATATTTGATAATAGTTGTCATGAAATTGGTTATCATGACCCAGAAATTTTGCTAAATGCTTTGTTTAAAAATCAAATTTACTATAAAGAAAGAGAGCATGTGTTGCAATATGTTTCAGAGTGTTTTGCCCCACATTTAACTGTAGGTTTTCTTACAAGTGGACAGAATCTGTAAAATCGATGCTCAAATTCAGCTTTCGAAGAATAAGGCTCACTAAACACATACGGATTTGTTGAATGGACACCTGCTTGTACATTTGTATATTTAATGTTCAAATCAATGCTTTCTTCTATTTCTGAATTAATTAGAACTGAAACATTTTTTACTCTTTTAATAATTTCAACTGAAGTTGCAGTGGGTTGTTTATGAAACATCTTATAAAATTACTATTGAAAAACTTTAGCTTTTTAATGTTTTAGTATTTTATTCGAAAACTAGACATAGGTTTCGCTTTTGGGGACTTTTTTTAAGAGTACAATTGTATACTGAATATGGAATAAACTTACATATAAAGTAAACAGGTAAACAAAACAAAAAAAAATGACAATGACAATAAAATAAATGAGCTTATAATGATCGCTAGGTATATCTGAAAAATAAATAACAACAAAACAAATAAAATTTGTAAATTACTTTGTCTATAATGGGTGTGTCAATAAAATTAAGCTGATCGTTAGTTGTATACAGGGGCTTTAATTTTAAAGATTTTTTGATTTCAACTTGTTCAAGTAAATGTAATCTTTTACCTCGTTTTTCTTGATGATGATTGTTTTCAATGCAGTGAGTTGGCATGCCTGTAGTTTTTCTATTATTTATATAATTTGTATGTTCTTTTAACCTACATAAAAACAAAATGAGGGTGATAAAATTGTATAGGGCGGAAGTGAGAAGTGTTTGGGCGAATTTTGCCATGAGAAATACCACTCATTGGTGTTGGAGGTGGAAGATTTTGGGGTTGCTTTTGGAGTTTCCAAACATTTCTTGGTGGCCCAAAAACTTGTCTACCAGTAGGTAAACGTCGAACTGGTGTATGTATAGACTGAATATTGACTGAGCCTCTAAGGAATTGATTTTGTTGAGGAGCAAACTGATTAGTTTGCATAAATCGAGGTTGCATTTGAAAAACAGGTTCAACATTTAGTTGAAATCTATTAAATGATGGAGAAGAAGATGCAAATCGGTGTTGGTTGAAATTTTGTTGTTTAATTTGCTTATTTCAATCATTAGTGGAAATATGTTTCGAACAGGGAAGCTAAGATTTTTGGAGATATGTAATATGATTATCAGAAGTTGGTTTCATAGATCTTGTAACTGATCCTTGCGGTTCACGGAGTGCAGCTAATAAAATCGTCAAAGCGTCATTGAAAAATATTTCCGTACTATTTTTAATATTTTGATCAGTAATATGAATATCTACATAATTATAAAGAGCACTTAAAGTATTATTAACTCTATCATAAACTAGAAGTGAAGATTCATGTTGATTCTGTCTTAAAAGGCAAAGCTCAAATATCAATCCAGCTTCATTTCTACAATCAGCAAAATTTTTCTTAAGCAACTCTTTTATAGATCCCCAATCTTAAGATGCACTAGAATTAAAAACATCACGTGATTGTCCGCATAATTTTAAGTAAGTACCTTCAACTAGTCTTAAATTAGAAATACCATTTAAATTAATTGGGTTCCAAAACATATTAATTAACCTATCAGCAATATCTATATATCTAGCTAAATCACGCGTATTTCCGTCAAATACCGGAACTAATTCTAAATCTTTCATTTCAAATGTTGGTCTGTTTGAAGCACCTTGTTCTGCAATTTGTGGCAAAGGCATGATTCTCGATGAATTTATATTACTACTATTTACTAAACAATTATTTTGCGCGATGGAAATATTTTCTCTTAACTCTAAATTACTTTCACTTTCTGCTATAGAGAGATTCGAAATCAATTTACTTAAATCTAACTCGATTTCACACTTTTCTGGAATCGGAAACAATGAAGAATTCGAGGAGTCTTGACATAAAAAATTGGAAATGTAAAGGAGAGCGACTAACCAATACAATTTCATCCGTCGCTTGTACTGTTGTGGTGGTAATCCTTATTTATTGAAAAGTCCCAAAGAAATTATTTCATGCACAACACTGTCTATTTACGATTACATTTGTTCGTTTCGAATTAATCGATTGAAATAGAATGGAATTATCACTTTGATACTCTTTCCAAATAATCCTGTTCTCAGCGCCAGTTAAATGTGTCGTTTTGAAAAATATCTTTTTAAAACAGATTAATTTTTATTTAAAGCGAAGTTTAGAATAACAATAATGAAATCAGACTAAACCTACACACAATGTAAAAGTTATTTGAGTAAAATGAGTATTTAATAAAATACGATATCTTGCGTCCGGCTGCTGCTACTTGAGAGATACAGAATAGGGGTTTATGAATCACATAACTAATGTAAAAATAAATAATTATTATTTACATCTAATTCGCTATTTGTTAACAATTATAAAAATATTTTAAATTTTAACAGTAAGCAATACAATTATTTAATAAGACAATTATAATTATTCAATTAAAATAATTTTAAATATTTTCTGTTAATCTTGGTTTTCAACTTAGTAGCTTCAGAACGTTTGTTTTCATATTTAGCCAAAAATGACGCGCATGATAATATACAGATCAATAATTTTATGTTCTAGGCATCCCACTTTTTGTACTACTATTTCGGAAATTTGATGTATCGTTTCTAAGTTTGTTAAACTTTTACCCATAGCCCTCAATATACATTATTCTAATTGTTGGGTTAGAAGGAATAACTGCGTAAGTAAATCCACCATACAAATTCATTTTATTGATAACGTCATTTCGTTCTAACTTCTGTGCGTTCCTGTTATTCATTTGGATAGCTAACAAGCAATTTGCACATTTCATAGTTTTTTTGCATTTTCCGAATTATATAACCAGCAATGTATGATTTAACGGCTTTGCTGGTTACGGCCTCATTGTAACTATGGTTAGGTTATCATTGATCGAACACCTAACCTTCTAGAATGCTGTCGAGTTGTTAATGCCATAATTCCTTTGAGGAAGTTAGAACATCTTTTGTATTGACCAAGTCCTTAAGTAGGTCTTTTCCAACAACGTTGCACCCCTTTGGAAGGCGAAGAACAGAAAAGCATGAAGCCAAGCGATACACTTGTGTAAACATTTTCGGATCTGGATGATTGTTACCCCCACACGAAGTTCGCATGACACAAAAAAAATTCTGAAATTATATATAAATATTTATTAAATATATTATCCGTAATTGTAATCAGCGTCGTAGCTAGAGACACGAGCGTCTTTGGCAAGATTTGAAATTTGCGCCTCGCTCCTCTTATTTGTGTACCTGATGCGCAGCAGACCGTTTGCTGTGGGTCGGCAAAATGAGCCCCTTTGACGGTTGCGTTCCTGGCAGCCACCAATCTGAAATTTGTATAATTACCTCCAAAGGATCTTGAGACAAGGTTGGTTGTTGTCATTAAATATTCAAAATTACATTCGATTCTAAGTATTTCTAAAAGTTCTAGTGTCGCCCGTAAATCCTACTAGCGTACTCCTCGAGATCGGAATTTTATTACAAAGCTTTCCCCAGTCTCCAATAAATTGTAAAATTTGAAGGATTTCCTGAAAAAGTTTTATAAATAAATAACAATTATAAAATCACTGAGTTTTATAAAATGTCAAACACACAATTAACACACTATAAACTCACTTGCAGAGATTACACAAAGTATAGATAACCGTTCACAAAGAGAAGTTCACATAACAGATTTTCTAGGTTATATTTGCGAAGAATTAAATTATTCTTTTCACTTTTTCAGCCAACTTTACTTCTAAATGTAGGATTTGTGCATTTCAATCCGTTGACAATTGCCAACTTCATAACATGCCCAGTCGTCACACTTGCGCCATTCTGGCCATTTCTTGAATTTTTTATTTGAAAGTGTCCGCTTGTGGACACTTTTTCAGTTTAAATCCCATATAAGTTTGCCCTCCTTAGCTCTACCTTCCATACACCTACCCACAATATATTTTGAGTTTGCCATATATGATTTGTTTGCATCCATGGTGTACAATATAAGGAATCATGGCATCGTCGACGCATTGCATCTCTTCACACGTGTTGCTCTCCAGGAATTGCTGATTCAGTACTCAAACAATAGCGAACCTTAGCAAATTTATCTTTGACATCTAATTCATTATTGTCGGCGACATTAATATGGCTTAGAATATATTCAAATGTATTACAAGTTATTGCTTCAGACACTAACAAATTCCCAGTACATTCGACGCCTGGGTACTTGAATATATCCGCTTAGTTATAGCACCCCAATGAACCCTTTCAGTTCAAACCGGTGAATTATGGTGTTGTAATTTTTTTGGCCTGAATTTCTATTAACCTAACGGTTTCTTCTGGATTTTGCTTCCATGAGTTGGTTTTTGAAAAGCTTCACAGATTTTCTTTGTGATTGTTTCTTTATCTCTGACAACAGAATATCATCTTGCGAACTGTAGCCGTCATCCATGATTATAGAGAGGAGCTATAATCGTCATCTTGTAGATTGATTTTGACTGGCGCTCGAAGTTGGTTTCCAGGTATAATTGTTGATTCTACGTTATCTTCATCGCCAGAGTCTTGGTCAGCTAACGCTTGATCCAAACTGAACTTTCTGCTTTGAACAATTTATGCCTCTAAATGCGTTTGCTCAGCAATATTCGTGAATGTTATAGTAAGTGAAAATATAAAATTTTCGGTCATATAATGGATTCACAAATTATTTACAATATTAGGTAGCTACCTAAATTTCCACCGTCCTAAATATAGTCCAGTTGAGAACAATGTTCTCTAAATTCTTATCGGATGACATTTATCAGAATTTCTCATCTTGGCTTGAATACTGCATGTCTTGTGAGAATATTTGACACAGTAAAATATTTCACTGTTGTCACATTGTGTAAAACTCCTTACCTGGCAAACTGAATTCCATTTTCCCACATTGTCACAATTTCCACAATTTTTGTGGGTGAAACAAACTACTACGAGTAACAACAATAATTATTCACGCATTTCAAACTTTACCATATTGGAACCTAATGAACACAGTAAATATTCAATTTAACCTCATTTGAATTTGTGAAAGACAGAATCGGACTTAGTTTAGGTGCACTGCATATAACACGGAGCGCATATCTGGCTTAATTTAGATATGCATGAATTTTACAAAAAAAAATATAGGTATTCATACTAGTCATGGGAAAAATGTATTACTGCCGAGATTGGAACATTACTACCTGGATCAGTATACTGATATAGAACAGTAAAATATATAATTTGGAACATTCGGTTCGAGTTGTTTCGTTGCTTCGTTGTCGTATCGCATCGCCATACTTCGGCTTCGGATTATTTCTAATGCGACGACCAAAATGATCGACTGAGCAAGAGAGATGTGAGATGTTCCAGTTCCAACTGATTCGGTCAACATCTTTTGAAACAGTTAGATGATATGAATCACTGAATCTACCTTCATCGAGTTGGTTCGCATTGTTCTCGTATATGTCTTCTCATGATTTGAAAATCATTACCACATCTCAAGTTTCAGCGGGTGTATATTTTTGTTTATGTATTAATTTTAATTTTGATTGATTGAATTTATTTTAACTTATTTCATATGAATATTTGAATTCAAAATCCAGAATGTGTTCTTCGATTTGACCACTAGAATTATACTCATCGTTCAAATCATCTTCGTATTCACCAATCGTACTTACGCCTCTTGCATTATATTTTCCAGTTTGATCATCGATCAAGTTCTCACTGCGAATCTTAATAGTCAAAGTCGTCATTGCTCGTATTAGATCTCAATAAAAATTGTGCGAAACTAGGTTGCCGTATGAGCTGATGTCATCAGGAACATAAAATGGACAGCAGTCGCAGTCGATGTCCCCCAATCCCTGTGTCGACACTGAAACAGAAATAAATTTGTTTGGACATCTGCTTAAAAAGTAATTTATTTGCCAAATACTATAAAAACTTTTCGTTTAACACTTACTCAATAATTGGATATACAACCTCACCCGTTGCTAGCTGAACACAGTAATGGTAGGTGAGGACGTTCATCAATCCCCAGATTCGTAGCCTTAATTCCCTAGAATTTTCTACTCTAAATAAAAGCCCAGTAATTTTCAAATTGTTTTTTTTTATAATAAAAATATAAGAGGGTTCTAAGACATTTACACAAATAAGGACCAAAAAATAACATTTTTTTTATATTCAACATATGTTTACATAAATAGTACTCGTTCCGTTTCCGCGTTACTGTTCTTTAAATGTGCAAAGTTAGCGACTTTGGCATATTAATAAACGTCTTGAAAATTTTGTATTGTTTTAAATATTGTCAAAATTCTTCAAGGGTACAGTCTAAAAGTTTGTGTTTTACAACAATTTGTTCCTTTAAGTTGCCTGCAATATTCCTCCACTCTAAATCAATCATAGAACAGTCTACAATTTTGCTCCAAACTAGCTTAAGAGAATGGAATTGTACGGGCATTTAAATTTAATGCAATCTCAGGATTTAGAAACTCTATTTAAATTTAATGCAATCTCGGGTTTTAGAAACTTTCAATTTTCAAGAAATAGATCAGTTAGAGAAAGATCCGTTGTTGCAGTAGAAAGCAATTCTAAACAAGAATTTTGAATAGAATTTTAATTTCTTTTGATAGGTTAACTATGAACGGATTACATTCTGTACCCAAATCTATGGCATTTAAGTCGACAAAATTTCTTGGTTTTTACAATTTATTTGAAAATCGTTTATGTATTCTGGTTTTATGAAATAAGCTCTAATATTTTTGGAAGTTGTTCTGCACCTTGATTGAAATACATGATTCAAAAAATATTTTGATTGGAAAAGAGGATTAAATGTATTAAAGAAAAAATAACATAAAATTCAAAAATAACAAAATTGCTTTTGTACTGCTATTATTCAGTTATTTATATATTGAAGTGAATACTTTGGAAATGTCTTCTAACTGAGCAACTTGAAAATAATTTAAAAGAACGTCCCAATTGTCCAAAAGACAATTTATGGACTACTGCATACTTAACCACCTAGTTGTATACAGTTTAACATTATATGTGTTCCGCATTAAAAAACTCTTGCATTTCTGATAACTTCGCTAATGCTAATCCCACAATATTTTTGTGTGAAATTTTATTAGTAAACACACAATTCTTAAAAGTAACAAATAACCTCGCTCCTTGACATTTTTTTGGCATCTAATAATTTGTCTACAACTTTGCCGGAATTATCTATATACTTTACAATCATACATAAAATCTTATTAATTGATTTATCTGTGCTCTCATCTTATTAATACACTTAAATGATTTTCTCTAAGAAATTTAGACAGGCTGTTATTTTATCTTGGGGAAATAAATGAGGTTTTAGAATCGTTATCCCGGCTCCTGAATCTATAAGATATTTTAATTTTCCGTTTCGCGATTTCGTGTAAAATAATTTTTTTCATTTAATGTATTCTGGGATTTTTTACATTTGTTTGTTGTTCTCCTCTCGTTTCCGATATTGTGTTTGACTTTGTGCTTTGCTGGTTGAAGTCTTTTGAGCAGAAGAGCCAGCCTCTGTTTCTGGTCTCCTCTCGTTTAAATGCGTGTCTTTCCGAAGAGTGTGATTTTGATTTTGACTATACGGTGGGCGATGGGAATTTTCAAATCTTTGACTGTGATATCCAGTATTATCACGTCTTTGGAAATTGTTTTCGTATCTCGGTTGAGTATGATAACCTGTATTATCATTTCTCTGGAAGTTATTATTGAAATTGCGTTGATTGATATGACTGCGTTTGATTGTTATGTGAATTTCTGAATCTTTCATTATTTTGCTTTTGACGACATTCATTTATAACATGTCCCGATTTTTTGCAATAATTACCGAACTTTTTATTTTTGTTAAGATTGGGTGAATTTACGCTCGCTTTTCTCTGTTCTAAATAACTCAGCTGGTATTCTGACGTAACAATATTCGCGGCTTCTGCAAGATTTGCAGGACGTGAGGCCTATCTTCGGGTCAAGTCCGACTGATAACTTTGTAACGCAACTTTATCGACTAGGGCTTGTTGTATATCTTTTTGTTTTCGAGTAAGAGTGAGTTGCTGATTTATTGCTGCATATAATTTTGAATGATGTGCATTTATTCGGTGTACGTAGTTTTGCGGATTTTCATTTGTTCCTTGTTTGATTTGCTACAAATCGTATGTTAGACTGGTTAAATCGCGGGAATCACCGAAATGGGTTTTGAGTATTGTTGTCCCAAGTTTTTAAATCTCGTGAATTTATTAACTTTGAAGCTCTACCGTTGAGTTTATTTTTTAAATTTATGGTGAGAGGGTATGCTTGTTGATCATTCGCGACGTCGAATGTTGCATGGCATGAATTCAGAAATGTATTAAGGAGAATTGTGTCTCCGTCGTACTCAGGGAATATTTGGCAAAGTTCACTCAACCTATATTCTGGTTCATAAATATTTTCTTGGCTCATATTGAATTATTACAGTGGCTATTAAAAAATTAAAATTATTCTTGTTTTCACTCCAAATCAATTAAAACCTTCAATTAATTTGTTCGAATTCTCTTACAATTTTCGCTTGAAGTAGAACTCGCGGATTTAAAATGACGATTTCTTCGGCAATATCAATCCCCTTTGGTGTAAATTTTTCAAGATTGTTTGTTCAAAAAAATGCAAATTCTCATGTTTTACGAGGATATGAAATATATGTGTATGTATAATATATTTTATGCCATCAAAAATGAAATCTTTGACTCACTTTGAATGATCCCTGGGCTGGAAGATTAGACCTGTTTGTAGACTTGTTTTTTTCTGGTTTAAGACTAGGACGTCCCCAGATTTATTTTAATTGACTGCTTCTTGAGAAACCGGGATTGACCAATTTGCGTTTGACCTGGATCTGGATTTCTGTGACAGCTCGTCAACTTCAAAATCAGTTTTTCCACATCCTACTGACTGCGCCTGTGTTGGGGGTTAATTTACTTAACTCTTAAAAAAACACGTTTATTTACCACTGAAGGGGAACACTTGAATTTACTTTGAAATATTACAAATTACTAACAAACATCTAAGTTCTACTTTCAAATCTAATCTTCTAACACTGAAAATAATAATTAACTCTTATTTATAGTATTTGGGTAGGAGATGTTAGGCAGCGCTTAGTTGCAGTTTTGCACGTGTTCAACTAGACAAAGTAAATAGGGTCAAATGGACAATTGTAATGAATATCTTGACTAACTGCGTAATATCCCTTAACAATAGGTTCTTTCATTGGGTCAGCCGTAACATATATTTTTCATAAGTAAACATAATAATAACAACGATATATTCCTTAATTATTATTATTACTTTTTGCCTAATATCATGTCAATTAATACTTATCACCCGTAATTCCAAACACATGTATCATATTTAATCAGATTAAAAGTCTTGTTTTCTGTTCAAAATCTTGTTCTAGAGATGTTTTAATTTCTTGCAGTTACTAGAAGCCCTTTTGCTGTCAGCAGGAATTACTTCAGGGTCCATTTTTGCCAAGATACGAAATCACATATTAAATTATTTTTCACTTCATAGCTGTTAATACAAGTTTCTCATTTTCAATTAAAGTTTTTCCCTAATTTTTCTAACGGTTTTAGTAAAGTTCTATTGAGATTACTGGGTCAACTTAATTGTTATTATGGAGTTCAAAATTGTATTTCCTAATTGATTAACTTCCAGAGGCCTTTTCATATTCGAACATTTTTTTGTTTTTCGAATATGCAAAGGCCTATTGTAGCAGAATATTAATTTTACAGTAGATTTCATCATTGATTTTTTGCCCGTTTACGGTTGTTATAGGTTATGTTTAGGTCATTCAAGGCATATAATATAGGGCCTTAGAGCATGTACCTTGTGGAGATAGCCTGCAATGCACAAATTAGTGGCAAGCCTAGAAAGAGAGGGCAATAGACACAGTAACAAGCTATTTCACTTGGTTGGTGGAAGAATCTAATGAACAACCTGCTGCAGCTCCCAACCGAGTGAAATAGCCTCTTGCCCTCTCTCTCTCTTTAGTCTTACCACGCCTACAGGCTATCTCTTGAAGCTAGATGCTCGAAGGTTATAAACTTGGAGCATTTACATGGTATAAACTCTAAGGTTATAAAGAATCTTTTTTGTTCCAGTCACCCGTATTGTATTTATTCGTTCTGGAGTTGATAAATTAGTGTACTTATAGAAACCACATGGTCAGTGAAAGTTTGTTATCGCGAACAAGTCGTACAATTTACACAAAATACCAATCAATGTTCCTAAATACTAATCTCTCAATGACAGGTGCTCTTAATTATAGTAACTCGTCAAAGGGCTTATGTAAATTATCTTAATCTGGATTATTTTATTCTTTTTGTATTGTTTTCTATAAGAAGGAACGCTTTAAAACATGTTTATCAATAAATGAATCAAAGCAACAGACGTCGAATTTACTTTTTTCGCTAATGTCAAACTGACATATATTTCAATCATCGTTAATACGTGTTCACCTTATTTTAAAATAAACACAAAAAATATTATAAACTCTGACGTCATCGTCTTGCTTAAAAAATTAAGCTATATTTCACGACCAGTAAATATCACTTGTTTAGGAGCTACACAGCAAATGCCTCCCATTATATACATGATATTATTACGGTCTATCGTGCATGGATTGTGATCCGCGTTATCAAACAGGTATTGAGTGAAACATACCTTTTCAATTGTCGGCTTTAATTGCGGATAGTTGATGTATAGTAACATTGTGATAAGAAGCACATACTCCCAGCTTAGCCAATAAATTGGCTATTAATTTGGACCTGATTTGCGATTTATATACAACCCAGTTGCTAAATGGGGTGTTGAATTGAATGACATTGCTGAAATAATAGAGTGTGCTATATTATCTTTTTTCACTCTTCTGCTAGACGAGTTGTTTCCTTTTGATTTAATCTTGTTTTTTTATATACATCAAACATTATTAACTCTTCCAAAAACGTAAATATTTCGAGATGTCTTCCTGAACATTCTCCAAAAAGATCACGGACGAAGGATATGTTTTAACTTTGTATTGCCCACTTTTCACTTGTTTTCTTATCAGCTCACCAGCAGTTTTAATTATCCGAATATGTTCATCTTCTTTTCGTTGTTAAGGGTTCAAATGCCGCTTATCATCTACAGGTAAATCACATGTTTAAGGCACACCCCTGTAATAGTGATATCTTGATTTTCATTAGATCTGATAACACAAATTGGCACTATATTATTTCAATGAAATTATAAACAATTTTTACAGTTGGTGTAGTGTTAAAGTTATTAAAGCATACTTGATGATAAAGCGCTTAGATTGAGTCATTGCGTAGGTTTGCGACTTTTTGACAAAATAAACATAGTTTGTTGTATTCGAAAAAACCCGATGTACTGCGAGTTGAAATTTCCGAAGAATTAAAAGACCCTGCTATAACTTTCTTCGACACTAAGAAAGCTGTTAACTTAAATTTATTATAAACAAAGTATTAAAATTTTTGAAACTTTTATAACGCAATCTTGTTTTGTATGTATGAAGGGCTCTACGAAGCGAAATATTTTATGGCAATTATTTAAACATTTTGTTTAAATAAGAACTATAATGGAAGTTTGAGAAATTTTTGTTAATTAACAATCGTCTAATTTACTGAAAAATTTACTTAAATAAAAAATTTAAACGGGACTCAATTCTTTAAGGTGTTTAGATTATACCATATTTTTTTAGATTTTTCAATTTACCTACTATAAATAGGTACCTCAAAAAATGTACTCGCTTTCAAGGCCTTGGGCGCAACCTAACAATGGCACGCGGTAAATTAAAATTATAAATAATGGAGATACAGTTTCGGGAGTCCTTTTTTTAAGTAAATTTCCTCCTTTTTAATGACCTTTTTTTCAAAAATCAAAAATATTAAAAGTTTACGCACTATAAGCGAGAAATCAAATACTATTTTTTAAGATGTTTGTTTATAACTTTTGGGATTTTGTATGGGGAATTATAATTTTTTCTAACAAAGATCTAGCCAAACCACATAATTTTATTCATATTATGTTGTATTAACACCATTCTGAACTTGTAGACTAGACTATAAATGATGTTTTTAGTCGGCATAATCTTTGTGTATGATCCTCGGAAACGACAATAAATTATATTACATAAGTACACGCTGAGCACCATTATTTCTTTGGCTAGACTGAAATTGAACAACATCAGTGAAAAAAAATATACAATTTAATTAAAACTTCTAAAACATTAAATTCGATTTTGATATCTATTGAAAGGTGATTTACAATAGATTATTGTTAAGTAGTAAAAGAATTTCTTAACAATGTTAATGCTAACATTCCTGGAAAATATTCGATTTTTCAAGTACCTATTTGTTGTTCTTCCAGGAAGAGTACAGATTTCCATTACTGAAGGAGGTTGTCAACATTATCATTGATATAATAATGGATGAGAATAAAAATCTCACTGACAGGAATAATAGTGTTAGTATTCAAAATATGGTACAACTAAGTTTAAAATTGTGTGCTACTGGTAGTATGAAAGTGGTTCCCTCTGACTTCATATGAATTGATGTCAATACGATTTAGGATTATCCATAAAAAATCCCATGCTTTAACAAGTTCGGATCCACGCTTTATTAAGATGCCTAATAATGAAAATGATATCAGATAAATTTGTGGCGTTGATTGCACCCATTTTCGAATTCAATCACCTGGGGGTGGAAATGCTGAAATATTTTGTAATCAGAAAGGATATTTCTCATACAGTGTTCAGGTTACATCTGATGCTGAATTCAATATTTAAGATATAGTGTGTCGCTGGCCAGGATCTACACACGATTCCACAATATTTAATAATTCCAGATTAAGAGGTCAAATTGAAAATGGGGTATATGGTAATTCAGTATTAGTTGGGAATAGTCGACATCCTATCAAAAAATATTTAATAACTCCAGCTGAACGCGTAATGAGGCCCAAATTTTGACACAGAATGCCATTGAACGATATTTTGGGGGTTTGAAGACGTTTTTTTTTCTATCTCTTGAACTGAGAGTTCTTCACAATATAGAATAGTCGTCACGCATTTGAACCTATTCTACCAGAGGTCGTAGATATCATGACCTACATCATAATGAAAATGTCATCATACATCAGAAAGAAAATAAAATTCTTAATAATTGTACTAGATTATCTATGATATACAACCATTTTGCTAGGTTGGTATAAATACACCAGTGACGTCAATATATTTCTTTAACAATGTTTGTTTTTGTAAAATTGAGTCATTATTCTGATTTATTTTTACATAAATAAAACTATTTTCAAATTAAAAGATGTATTTCAAAAAATGCCCTGACTTATTTTCGATATCTATACAAAATGAAAATTTAAAATCAATATAAAAAACATCCAATAGTTAAACATTTAACTTGTCCTGTTTCAATTAATTTAAATTAAATCGATTCATTGGGTTGCATGTAATTCAGTAAGATATTTTTCAATTTTCAAATTGTATTTTTTGGTATAGTTCATTTGCTGGATTTTTAAATACTGCTTATCAACAAATGCTTTTCGTTGTAACTCTACCAGCTCCATTTTTATTTATGCCCATTTTGCGAATTTTTCCAGCTTACATTTAAAACAGATGTTTTTGGTTACCTCAATTTTATTGGATTATAAATTTCTATTTCAAATAAATGTTCACCTAAACAATCATGAAAGGAATTCAATAAAGCTTTTTGGGCGTTTGCAGTATAAGGGGCAATTAAGATTAATTAATATTTTTTTAAGAAGCAATAAATTGTCTGGCTATGAGATTATTGTTGGATCCACCCCTACTTCTCATAGTAGAAAAAAATAGTTTCGGCTGATTTTGAGAAATATTCTGTTAAAGTATATTTTAACAAATGTCTTTGATTTACTTATTAGTTATACAATCCTGTTATACTTCCCTGCAACAGAAAAATAGTTTAGTTTCTGAATTAAAAAAACCCATGTCGTTTTTTAACCGTATTATACAACATAGGCTTACTATTTAAAGTGTATTTATTATTTTATTTATTTATAATAAATATATTTTAATATAAGTATCATCATTAAATAATATATTTTTTAAATACATATAATTCATAAATTGTGATTAAAAACTACAAACTAGAACTTCTTATTTGAAAAGTTTTTTAAGGTTCCTGGAATAACTAAAAACACTTTTTAGGCAAGATATAAAGATATAAATTCTAGAAACTATTGCCAGATCTATTCGTTTGTTTTGCTTTTGTTAGCAACAGGAACTACTAAGGACCTGATATTAGGTTTAAAATGATTATCGTCTAGCAGAATATAATTATGTTTCAATGTTTAAAACCAGATATACGATATAAAGTGCAAGTATTTAAAATTCAAAACATTGTATAGGTATTGCTTATTTTTTTAGATATTATTTCTAAAATTATGGATTATATATCGTCGCTGTCAAGGCAAAATGCGTTAACGCAATTTAGCAAAATGTTCAGGGAAGAGGAAGCAGTTTTTTTGTATGAAATTACTAGCGATAACAGATAAAGGAACTTTGATATAACTTCCAAGAAATGAAAATCTATGGATTTAATAGTTAATTTTGTTGTTTATGCCATCTACTTGTCAATATTTGGCTCTTAGGCGTAATGAAGTCCCTTATGCGAAATAAAATGTCGATTAGGAATAATATTTGTAGTAGTTCATGGAACTAGTAAAAGAAATAAATTATGGACAATCATAATCTTAACATAATCGTATTCTAATTCTTATTTCTACTAACAATTAAACAATTTAAAAGGTACCTCGTTCATTACTAAATGATTTAATTGCATTTTATTTTGTAAATATTGTCCACATTGTCAACATCCGTTTCATCTAATTCTTATCTAAAACATCAGGAATATTCGAATTATTTTTTTGTGTTAGATATTCATCATAGTATTTTGGCAGTATTGTATTGACAGCACACATCCCTTTGAAGTTGTCATATTTCTTTTTTGATATGTAAATTTATCAAGCAAACGAGTAGCTTTTTTCAGTTTTCTTCCATTATGTTTCTATTTTTTCTTTGCCATTATTCTCATAGCTATAAAACACATTATAGGAACCTTTAATGAATCTAATAGTTTTAGTGTTTCTCACTTTTCAAGCACCACTATTCTCAGAAAGTTTCACATGTTGAGAGGCTTCTTTAAAATAAAAAAAAATCTTTGTAAATATGTACTTAAAGTGATTAACTTTGTATTGATATAGGCTTAACTCGTTTCTTAAATTTGTCGTCCATTGGGAGGGAGGCATTACAGATGTGTTTTTAACATACTTGTCCACCGGCAAAGTTAACTTTATTTCAGTGATATTTTTGGAATAATAATTTAAAAAGTAATGCAGTGCAACAAGCAGGATTTTATTTTTGCACTCCACAATTATTGCAACAAAACTCCATGGTTCTTACATCACTGTTAGTATCTCCTTGGGATAACTGAACAGGTTGCTGTATATTTCGTTGGAACCATTTTTCTCTTCCCATAAATAGCAAATATGAGTGGTGAAATTGTAAACGTCATGTTTCCTAAAATAGCCTGTCAACATACTGTTGATATGAGGGATTGTCAAAACCTTTTGCATGTCAAAAGTAGCAATAACGTTTTTCTTGAATTATTGCTGCTTCCTTTTGATTCCTTAAAAATATATCCTTTATTTTTAAGTTTATTTTTCTTGGATATGGTTTTCATACTTTTCTCTTTATTCCTCTGTTTTTTGATTATCTGCGATATTTTTGTGGAATTCACATTGTCCGCTTTTATGTTTTCTTGGTACATTTCATAGGGTGGACGGAATGCTGCTGTATTTTAGCTTTATACATTCTGTAGAGGTTATTAAAAGATCTTATGTCTCTTGGTAGATATTTGGTAGTATTTCGTCAATAATGTGATGGTACCACTTAAAGGGATTCTACAAATATTTCAATTGTTGTTATATTGAACTAATTTCAATAGTATTTTTCTTCGCACAACAACTACTTTATTGCACTGATACCTTTACACTTATTTGTGTTAGCACATGAACTAATTTAAAAAAAACAAAAACCGACTTCAAAAGAAAATTAACTAAAAAACATGAAATAATATTTTGCTACAATTAAATACTTTTGATGAAGTCGGTGTCAAGCGAAAGTGAAAATATTTTGTGAGGTACATTGATGAGTTGTACTTCGCAACTTCGCTGTTCAAATTGGCACCGACTTCATAAAAAGTATTTACTTGTAGCAAAATATTATTTCATGCTTTTTAGTTAATTTTCTTGTGAAGTTTTTTTGTACAATCTATAACTGGATAGTAACGAATCCTTTTTCTTCTTTAGTTCCACAATATTAATATTCATAGCTTTGCTGATTCTAGTCCATGCGTCATTTTTTTTGTTTATTTACATTGGATGCTTAGCATTCCATAATATCTCTTCACCATGGTATTTTTCTAAAAAATCCAACTCTAAAGTATTGCTCCAAAGAGTACCTTGTTCAGCCATTGTACTTATTGACATTGACAATTATTCACAAATAATACGACGTCGAGAATGTGGATACGTTGGCGTGAACAAAACGTGAACAAAACATGAACCCTTTGTCTCGGCACAAAATACCGACTCCAAACGGGAACCAGGCGTGAAGACCCGTGAACTCAGCGAAAACCGTACACATTTACGTTCACGCCTCTTCGCGGCAATAGTGTGAAGCCGGCCTGATATATTCGTCATCTCGAGGTAGAGATCCAGTGGACCAAGACCTAGTCGACCAGTCATATCATATAATTTTTTAGAACGGTCAAACCTGACTTCCTTCACGTCCCCGTGAAGTCGATTTCTATAAACGAAATAATAAAAAAAACATATGAGTAAAAATAAAAATAAATAAGAACACTACAGCTGAGCGTCCTCGCTGTTTACGTCTGATTCGCTAGAACCCACAACTGTAGTGAATAGTCAATTGATCAGAGGGACATATCCTTTCGTAAGATTGCTGGCAGCGTCCTGCCCCCTCAAGATCCTCATCATTAGAGCTTTTTGCTTAGGGCAAGCACCTGTTGTCCTACAGAGAACGTTTTCTTTTTGGCATGCCTTCTATCGTAATACTTTTTTTGAATTGACAGTTTTTCTCGTATACGTTCAGCAACCTCAGTACGTATTACTGTATGGTTAATTGGCTGATCGTCAGGAATTTCCGTTGTTAGAAAGGCGTCATTAACTCCCCGTGGTCGGTACCCGAAAAACATCTCGTAAGTTGATCTTCCAGTCACCGAGGTCACAGTTGAATTATTGCCCCATTTCACCTTACTCAGCTCAAGCTCGCAGCTTTGATCGTTATCTACCCTGGTAGTTAGAGCTGAGAGAGAACCCGTTTAACGTTAAGTTCTGTACAGAACGCAGTAAAATAATGGCTTGTAAATGTAGTACCCATATCACAAATAAACCTGCGTGGAACCCTAAAAGTTTCCATTGTGCTGTTTAGAAACTCAATAACTGGTGCCGTTTTCGTATTGGGTACTGCCTTCATAAACATTAAAATTTGTGAATGTGTCCAACAGCCACGATAAGGTAACTGTTACCGCGCTTGTTTTATAAATGGTCCCAAGTGATGCAGATGAAGACTGTCTATTTGTATATTTTTCTCATCAATGTTATGTAGACTTCCAGGTGTTTTCTCTTGGGGCTTCTTACATGCAGCTCAAACATGCTGAAATATAATTTTTCACATACTTCCGCATCGA
Source organism: Octodonta nipae (assembly GCA_034190945.1). NCBI lineage: Eukaryota > Metazoa > Arthropoda > Insecta > Coleoptera > Chrysomelidae > Octodonta > Octodonta nipae. Next base: position 32,679,285 of record CM067222.1, read on the forward strand.
CGGAAACCAGAACTACTTGGCCACTGCTTCGAGGGTTTTCTCAATGGCTGCATCGTGATAATACGGGGGTTTTTCAATAGATCCTATTATTTTTTAGAACGTATTCTTTATTGAGACCTCTGTCATTTCCATCTATAGGTACACCTGATAAAATTTGATGAATTTCCCTGCATCGCTGGTCATTTAACTGAGCCTCCAAAATCCAATCAGTTTCAGATACACCAACATGAAGGATGTCAACTTCCATTGTTTGGTCATCATTAGTAGGAAGTGGATTTCTGCTAAGAGCGTCTACGTGACTCAGTTCGTAATTTATTTCAATATCAGATATGTTGAAAATTGCAACCATACCGCCGCTTTTGAAATTTGTAGTTCATCTAGGTACTATGTGAAATTAACGGGCCATGGCCTGTTAGCTAAATCAATAAAAACATCTTCGCAATTGTCAGTAGTGTACAATGATATGTGACCTATATGATGTGGAGAAATAACAGTAGCTTCTTTTGCCCACAAGGTAACTTTGCTGGCTTATGTCATTAAGAGGAGCCCTATCAACATTAAACAGTCTAACTTGATTTCACGCACAACCATAACAATGTCTATGTGATTTATAAAAGGTTGCCCAATAAGTACTGCAATTTTTTGCACATGGTCAGATACAATAAGAGCTTCTACAGTGGTCACAGCCAAATCTACTCTTAATTTTACTAAAACCTTATTAGTAGTTAAAACTGAACCGCCGGGACATCCACTTAATCGAAGGTTTACTGGAGAGAATGGCAAGTTTAAAATTTTAGCCTCTGTCTCTCTTATAGTAACAGCATTACTACCCGAATCCACGTACCCCCGAAAATATTGATTTTCTATGGTCCAATCAATGAAATAACATGTATTTGTTGAATATTATTCGTTAAATTTAAACTTAAAATAGGTTGTGACTTACCATTTTGTTTATCTTTCTTACTTTTAGAGCAGTCATTCTTTCTGTCTCAACATTCGGCAAATTTTGCACTCCATTCGGGGTATCCAGCACTTCGCTGCCATATTTCCACGTTGCCTACAATTAAAACATTTAGCCAAAAAGTTGTTGGTTGTCTCTCTGTTTTGTAAGTTGTCATGTAAATCCTTGCACCCATGACTTTTTATTGGTCGTTTATCCTGGTGGAGGCCTGCCGTTGAGAGTTCACTAACCTGCAAGACAGCCAGATATTCTACGTAGAGAATCTCTGGTGCTTCGTATCTTCCTGCTCGTGCTCCATTTTGCATTAGAGGGTCGTTAATGCCATGTATTAAACAAGAAACAGCCCGTTTGCCGTGAATATCGCAACTACGGAGTACCTCCATTTTCTCAAAATAATACGTCGTCATAGTTCCAGAAGAACATTTTCTTCGGTTAAACATGGTCGGTATGGTCAGGAAAACTTCTTTTCATTAAAGTTTTCCATTCCTCCCAGGTTAAGTTGTAGTTCTGCAGGCTATGCTACCAACGTTTGGTCATGCCTACCAATCGCGAACTCATGTGATAAATTGTTCTTATGTCGTCCCAGTGATTCAACAATTTAAGTTGTTCGATTTTTAAAAATTTCCTTTGTCCGGTGAGAATTCTGGTATGCAATCCCTGCGTACTGTAAGTCTAGGCGTTTCATATCTGATGGTTTCTGTATACTGCCGTTGTTGGCTGAGATCTCTTATCATGGTTTTCGAGTTTATTAAACCTGTCTTCCACGGGATCAGATGCAGTAGATCTTGGAGGTGGAGAATGTGCAGAGGTAGAACGAGTTTGGCGATTATCGATAGCAAATGATTCTATATGTTTTCTCGAACCACTGTCATGCACACGACGATATTTCCTTTAACAAAGACCACAATCACTCTCATTACTTGGCGAAGAACTAGCACTCCGATATAGGGATTTTCTTCCCCCTTTCACATTTTTTAATAAAAAAAAAACTGTACACACGGTAGACAAGTGAATCACAGGCCACTTCTTTCGGTCAATTCCAAAAATCTTTACTACATCACCGCCTCTTCCAATACATACAAACTCCTTATTGACACCGGAGCAGGACTGTCAATATTTAAGCCCGAAACTTGCCAACGATTTAAACAACGATTTCCCGAAAACGTAGTCATCCAAGGAATCACGGATCAGAAAATCTTAATCAACGAATCCACCCTTATACCTTTCAATGCTGCCGACCCACACAAGGTGTATATTTTCAACATCGACATTGAATTCGACGGATTACTGGGTTCAGATTTCCTTGAACATTATAACTGAGTTATAGACTTAAACAGCAAACAAGTGGTGACCAATTTTAAAAGTTTACCTCTCTACAAAGTTACGGATGATACTGTCATGCGTACTCAGAATTCAGTAAATACAATTTCTTTAGAACCCCGAACAGAACAAATCTGTAAATTAAAATGTAATCTCACTAATACTGAGGCTTTCCAATCATCTGCCGAAATAGAAAAAGCTTATCTTCCCCGTGCCCTTGTTAAAATTAATGAAAAAGGCGAATTTCTTACTTCAATTTTAAATGCAAATGCTATCCCCAAAACTGCATAACAAAAAGTGAGTATTCGTATAAACACGTAAATTGTTACAATAATATGACACGTGAACTACACCTCACACCTGAACTGTAAACAATTTTAAAGTTATACACCGTACACTGAAAATATAGTATTTGTATATTTCTTATGTCCAATGAAAGAAGTAAACAAATGACTGCATAAGAGCGATAACAAATCAAAGTGCCGGTATATAAATGCCGAGTAGCAGAAAATATAATGCTAATTTGCATATTTTACATTTAAAGAAATACTATTAACGAATCATATAAATTATCTCCCCTTCTGATATTTACAGTTTCCATATGCAAGAAGGCCAAAATACAGAGTAGTTTTCTGTTTTTAACCTTTTTTTAATATGAGCTCATATTGTAATACATTTAAGTTAAATATGAATATAACGTCACGCACTATTACAAATCTAATAACTGTCCCAGCACTGTTTTAATCATGAATAATTTTTTAGACTGCATCGGGTGGTATATAACACCTTAGAAAAAATTGCTTTCTAAGCAATGACGCAAATTTTCCAAAAATTGTTAAAAATTATTAATATTTTCAAAATAAACAATTGAAGTTAAAATACATAGTTTCATTAGAAATATGATATACAATATGTGGCTAAAATAAGTGAATAATATATGGTTTGATTACGATATAAGTTAACATATGAATATATATCTAAATGAGAAAAGTCCAAAATTGAAATTTAAAAGTTCTCACATTAGATTGGAGTCGCTTCTCTCATTTTCATTCGTCTCTTATTCAGTTCCTCATTCTTGTTTGAAATCGTCTAAATCGATTTCTGGGTGGTTATACTTCGTCTTCTGGTGGATAAAGTATAGCGGGTATAGTTTCGTGCATCTTCTTCTGCATTTGTATTGTAATGTTTTTATTTTCACAGGTTCAGTTCAGTTCTTGGAATTATTTAAAAACACAGTTCAACTCACTCTAATTTATTTCCACTATTTTAACACAACTATTTACAATTTATATCTACATAAGTATACGACCGTCGAACACTGAATGCCTCCTATCGCCAGCTGTTTCTTATTTATACATTTATCTTGGAATTGTCTGGTACGTCCACGAAACATCGGGAAATTCCATCATGTTCTGGAAGCTTTAAGGGAATTCCCAGTAACGGCAGCGGTCCGCCGGTTGAGAGACAAACAATTCGGGTTCCCAGAATTTATCGGAATAATGTCCCTTCCCTGAACTGGTTGATGGCCGATTGCACCAGCTGTCGGATGAATTCTCGTAACATTGCCCCCTCCTTAAGATCATTTCGTCCCGGAATGTCCTAGAATCCTTCCTGGTATGCTGTCTCAATATTCACAGCCCAGGTTCGAAGACCGTTGACTGCTACTTCCAACAAACTTGGAAACCGTTGTCGAAATGGAGAGACCTGCAAATATCGTCACACCAGGAAGGATTCTAGGACATTCCGGGACGAAATGATCTTAAGGAGGGGGCAATGTTACGAGAATTCATCCGACAGCTGGTGCAATCGGCCATCAACCAGTTCATGGAAGGGACATTATGCGGATAAATTCTGGGAACCCGAATTGTTTGTCTCTCAACCGGCGGACCGCTGCCGTTACTGGGAATTCCCTTAAAGCTTCCAGAACAGGATGGAATTTCGCGATGGTTCGTGGACGTACCAGACAATTCCAAGATAAATGTATAAATAAGAAACAGCTGGCGATAGGAGGCATTCAGTGTTCGACGGTCGTATACTTATGTAGATATAAATTGTAAATAGTTGTGTTAAAGTAGTGGAAATAAATTAGAGTGAGTTGGACTGTGTTTTTAAATAATTCCAAGAACTGAACTGAACCCGTGTGTGAAAATAAAAACATTACAGTATTTTGGTGATCTCGCCTTCCATTATCCGTTTTAACTCTTCTATGCGCGTTTCATTTTTAACTGTCCTCTGACTCAGTTCTTCGACTATTGTTTGCTTTAGTTCTTTCATCCGGGTTTCATATTTGACTGTCGTCTGCTTCAGATCTTCGATTCGGGCTTCATTTTCGACTATTTTCTCTTCTAGCATTTCTGAACTTTCCTGTACCATGCTTTTCAAATTTTCTTCTAAAGATTGGGCATTTTCGTGTAATTTTTGTAGCTTATCTTCTAAAGACTTCGAATTTTCTAGCAGTTTGTCTTCTAGCGCTTTAGAATTTTCTTGTAATCTTTCTACTAATTTTTCTTCTAGGGATTCAGAATTTTCTTGTAATGTTTGTAACTTATCTTCTAGGGTCTTAGAATTTTCTGCTAATTTATCTTCTAACGCCTCTTTCAAGTTTTTAGAATTTTCTAGAAATTTATCTTGTAACGTTTCTTTTAAACTTTCCTCCATTTTTTTCAATAGCATACTCATGTCCGCATTACCAGAAACTTCAAATAAGTATCGGGATCATTACCTTCATTCATTAGGGCATCTCGTAGCCGTTGAATTAATTCACTTTTCTTCCCACTGATTTCTAAATCCCTTTCCTCAAGTTCCTTTTTTAAGTCCGTCACTTTCAATTGGTCCAAACTCACGTTTTTAAACATTGTCAGTCTATTTATTTTTCACTTTTAAAGTTCCACAAGTACACCCCACACCTGACACCACTGTAATGTTTTTATTTTCACACACGGGTTCAGTTCAGTTCTTGGAATTATTTAAAAACACAGTCCAACTCACTCTAATTTATTTCCACTACTTTAACACAACTATTTACAATTTATATCTACATAAGTATACGACCGTTGAGAGACAAATAATTCGGGTTCCCAGAATTTATCGGAATAATGTCCCTTCCATGAACTGGTTGATGGCCGATTGCACTAGCTGTCGGATGAATTCTCGTAACAGTATAATATGAAAAATAATATTAAAAGGATTATAACAACTTTACAAAATATTGTTAAACAATGTCTATTAGGGTGCTTTTTTTTAGAGCTATTTTTTTTTTTCGGTCCCATGGTGAAATTTTGTCGGAAGTACCATAAAAAAAAGTCCCTGAGAGTTTGAGCCCTTAATATTAATATTAAGTACTAGACCAAGGCGTGTAAAGATTTCCCATTTAAAATACACGTAAAACTTGTTTTTTTTTCTTTTAAATTTTGTAACTCAGAGGCATTTGATTGGATTATCTCGCCCAAAGATAGGTCTTTCTCAGAATTGAACGCTCTACAAAAGTCTCCATTACAGTAAAGTCATAACTTCCACCTACGGGGTAGTACGGGCTCCTAAACATAATTTTTTCATAAAATTTGCGTTTTTTTTTGGATTTATCTCGTACACAACACTAGCTACGAAAAAATTGTAAATAACAAACTTGTAGGAAATTTAATTTCCTACAAAAAAGTCTTTGGCACCAAATCGTGAATATTAATACTTTTTGAGATACAGAGATTTTAAGTTGAAGTGGTATGGAATTTTAATGGATTTCTGAGTTTAATTGTTAAATTATCAACTTTTTATCATAAATTCTACATTTTTCATAAAAATTTATAGTTGCTAATAAAAATGACTATATTTAAGTACAATTTTCATTGAAAAAAAAAACAATTTATTTAATGATGTTTTCAATGAATTACAAAAATATTGGAAACAACAAAAAATCTAATTTTAAGTAAAGTCACATCTATAAACACAATTTTATACTTTACAAATCATTTTTCCTCGAGCAAGTTGATTTTGTGCACAATGGATACTGTGAGCGATGATTTTGTACTGTTTGAAAAATTTTTTGTCCTTCATCTTCATTATGAGTTAAAGCTTCATTGAATTTTTGAGTAAGGGCAACTCCTCCTTCAGCAATATCATTTACCACTTTCAAGTTTTTAAATGTGTCACGACATTTTTGGTACTCAGGATTTGATTCCCATGTATGTGGTTCAGTATTTATAAATTCATAAGAAAGGTCAAACTGTTTAAAAATGAAGGTTGAGTTTGGAGTCACAAAGTCACTGATGTAGTTGTCAGCAAATGAAGAAATTAGGTTGTAAGGCACTGAAAAATGCTTGTTCGATTTCTCGAAAACTTCAGTACTCTTCAACTTTTCAACCATTTTCAATTTTTCTTCTGGTAACACCGTATCATCGAACAGAGCCAAGCAAGCTAATTGTTCATGCAAATACCATAAATGTCTTGATAGTTTTGCAAGTGCTGCATTGGCAATTTCTGGATGTATTTTTCGATACTCAATGAGATCTTTTATCAGTTGTAAATCAGAATTTGGTGCTTTTACCGCATTTGGAGCATTGAACCATATTTTAACGTAAAATAATACAATAAAAACACAGACTTTACGTAGAATATTCAGTACTGCTGCTGAGACTTTGAACTGCTTGCGGAATAAATAAATTTTTATACAATAAAGAGCTTTTGAGAGCCATCTTGCATGATGACAAGCCCCAGGTGCTTTAAATTTTACATCTTGATTGTTAACACCACCCAAAAAGATACTGCTCAGCACTAGCAATTCTTTATAGTCGTCCCTTGGATGATTATTCTAATTGGAAAACAGAAAAAGGAATAAAATTGTGAGAAAATTGCAATTATTTTCAATAGTTATATAATTTTTTGAGCAGTAAACTAGATACACGAAGAGAACTTTTATCGGTTAATAAGTTTATCGATAATGTTAAAAAAGGGATAGAATTGACCAAATATTCAAGCAGAAATAGATCTAAAATGGGTAAATTGAATAAAAAGTAGAAAATTAAAAAGTTATTACTTCGTATGTGTTTTCAATCCGCGCAAAAATAGTGTCAACAACTAGCTAATAACTGATTACAGGTAAATAATAAATTGTTAAAGTGTAAAATTCTTCATATAAAATTGAAATCATTTATACCTTCAACTGATTCTCAATGAATTCGAGAATATCTTCTCTTTTGTCATTCAAGATGTCGGCAATTTGTTCATCATTTATCCCAATTTCGTAAACGGAAGTATCAATTTCGTCCCAATTATCTCGGAGTCGTTTAAAAATAGGTACATTTGGACCACTTGTGACTGGCCACGCAACTTCTGCGACGTTCCGTAACATTAATTCGGACATATGATGACGACAAGCGAGATACAACAAATCACGACCCATTTTTTGCTCTAGTAATGTACAAGCACCATTGTAATCACCTAAAAAAATTCATGTTTTGATAAAATAGTGATAAATCTAAACTCAAAAATTTATTTCAATAGTATAATGATTTACCAGTATTTGAAGACGTGGTATCAAAACACATTCCTCTTATGTTGTCGCAAACATTCCATTTTCTCAGAGTGTCAAAAACTGCTGAAGCTTGACTCATCCCTGTACCGTCAGAAAGAAACGGGGCTTCTAATATTCTTTCAGTGGTCGCTCCTGAGATGAGTATCGAAAGCCGTTCTACTTTTAATACTCCTTGTCCTGTAGGCAGGGTTTTCCCATCCCAATGAACTACGCAAGGTTCTGCAATTTCTTCTTTTTTCAGTAAATCAACAATTTCATCTCTTTTGGAAATGCGGGCATTCCGTATTGAGGAATAACTTACGTTATATCTATCAATATCTAGTCCTAAACTCGTGATCACAGCTGAAATAATGAACATTGCGTTTCTATCACTAGTTTGAGTACGATCCAGGGCTGATACCAGTTCTGGCGTTAAAATGTTGATTTTTTTCATTTTAGGAGGTACAGGGAGTTCGTCCTCATAATCCGAACAAGTCCGTTTTAGCCCACTTGAATGTGATGTCTGACTACTAAGAATACTTGATGTCACTGAGTGTTGAGATAGTTTTAAGCCTGAAATAAAATATTGTCGAAGTTGAATTTATAAATATAACTAATTTTAATATAATTTTCTTTTTATTCCCGTAAGCACAGTTCAATTAAAATATAATAGAAAGTGATTTTTTTACAACCCGTGCTTATTTTTTGCACAAAATTACGGATTCAAAAAAATTATTATAAGCAAACTTTCTCTTTATACCTGAAAAATTATTGTGACAGTTGAATAATACATTTTTCAATTCTTACCAATATTATTTTTGTCATCGTCCTCTTTATCTTCCGGAATTTTCTGCTGTTCTGACAAAAAAGAAGTAACTGGCGAGTGGATATTTACTTTTCCATTTTGACATTCAGACAAAAATTGTTGGAGATCTTCTGGTAAATATTTAACCGCCGTAGAATTTGAGATATCGAACAATTTATCAAGTTTTTGCCTGAAATTTTCAACATTCGTTCGTTGTTTTTTCGAAGTTTTCTCTCTCTCACGATGTTTCTTAATTAATAAATATTCAGAGAAAAATTTTTCCAACTTTTGAATACTATGCTGAGAACGAATTGTCGGTATCATAAAATTTTTCCACACAGAGTTAGTATCACTGATAACACTCGTAGCACTGGTTCGTATAGTCATTTTTAAAGACTGATGCTTATAAATAAATAAACTCATCACGTCACGGTACGATGGTAACTTATTAATATTTATTTGAGTTGTTTCAAATCCAATTAAATAATGGTAACTACTTTTATTAACTTGTTTACACATTTTTATAGCACAATTAGCTTACGTATAACCTCAAATTTGATGCGAAAACGTTTAACGACGTTATGCCACTCAGTAGTCGCGAAGCTTTGTTCTTACTCTCGCGGAACTCGTACGCGATAACAAAGAAAGCGCTGCAATTGAACGGCAAATTTGTGCAACTCAGGTGAGGTCGAGTAATAACGTACAATGCCGTGGTATTTTACGTAAGCAAAAATTGATCAGTATCATAATACAAAGAGTGACGAAATATAATTCATCTAATCTTTGTTTTGGTTGTTTTAATCTCACTTTTTATAGGAATTCTACATGCAGTAGATAATTAACAGATAAAATAAAAATCAGAAGAGAAATTGACATGGATTTTTTAGTAGGAGGAAAAAAAATTGGAAAAATCCTTTCCAAAATTTTTTTTTCTTTAATTTCACCTTCAAAATGTTCAATTATACAATTTTTCAATGGTTTGTAATGTGAAATAATAATAATCAGTGATTTAAATGACAATTTATAGTAAAACTAATTTATTTAACAATTTAACTTACAGATTCCATACTACTTCAACTTAAAATCTCTGTATCTCAAAAAGTATTAGTATTCAGGATTTGGTGCCAAGGACTTTTTTGTAGGAAATTAAATTTCCTACAAGTTTGTCATTTACAATTTTTCCGTAGCTAGTGTTGTGTACGAGATAAATCCAAATAAACGCAAATTTTATGGAAAAATTCGGTTTAGGGGCCCGTACTACCCCGTAGGTGAAAGTTATGACTTTACTGTAATAGAGACTTTTGTAGAGCGTTCAATTCTGAGAAAGATTTATCTTTGGGCGAGATAATCCAATCAAATTCCTCTGAGTTACAAAATTTAAAAGAAAAAAAACCAAGTTTTACGTGTATTTTAAATGGGAAATCTTTACACGCCTTGGTCTAGTACTTAATATTAATATTGAGGGCTCAAACTCTCAGGGATTTTTTTTTATGGTACTTCCGACAAAATTTCACCATGGGACCGAAAAAAAAAAAAAAATAGCTCAAAAAAAAGCACCCTAATGTCTATGTCTTTGGAGAAAGGGTCGGTTTATTAGTTCACCGAGTTGTTCTGAATAATGATTGAGTTTATGTTCTGCGATGTCAAGTTCGTCTCAAGGTTTTGTTTTTGAATTTTTAACAGTTTTAGCTTAAATACTTGATTTTTTACACCATTTTCGTTTTCTCAACACTCGCGGGGTATGTTCGGCATTTCGATTATACTTGTGTCTTCCGATGTGTAGCCTTTGGTTGATTGGATCCGTATTGAACCTATGCAATAGGGTTGAAGCTTTTGGATTGAATTCTGAAGTATGTTGAAGGTTCTGGTTGTTTGTGTTATTGCACTGGATACTGACTCGAATGTTTACGCTGGTTACTATTAACCATTTGTTGTCCGAAATTAGTTGGACATTGTAATCTTCGATTGGTACATCTATGATTTTGCAGTTCTCTGGGAATCTTATGGATTTGGTAACTTTGATTTCACATGGGAAATTTTCATCGTTTGGTTATGCAATTTGGTTACAACATAGAATTTCTGTGCTTAAATTTTTGCACTTTTCTAGAGTTTCAAGGGTGATTAAAAGATTATAATCTCTACTAATCGCCTTATATTTGTATGAAATGAGGATTAGGTGGGAAAATTTGGTTTCTGGGTTGAATATTGGCAGTGAATAGACATGAAAAAGTTTTTACTCCTCTTGTTCGACTAATGGTAATGGTAATAGAAAGACAATTTTGTTATTTGATTGATAAGCAGGTAAATTAATTATTTCATAGTATTTAGTAATATTGGCTATATTTGGTAGCAACGGTAAATTATTTGAACTGAAACTTGTTGAAATTATTCTTAGTTGAAAAATAAGGTCTTCTGCTTGAATGACTGAGGGGTGTATGTTTTTTAATCTAGCAAAGGTGATTGAATTAAATTATATCGTTAAATTCATATTCAATTAAAATAAATGATTCAAGTAATTGTTCTCAAATATTAATTGAATGTAGTTTCGATTCGTAAAAGTCTTGTTTATCTGAAATATTAAAAATTGCATTTTCTATAAGGTGAAGATTTTCATTGAAAGTTTCATCAATTTGAAGTTTTCTGATGGTATAATTAAAATTTTAATAATATTTTATTTATTTGAAAAACCAGTAATAAATGTTAATACAAAACAAATAGATTTATAATGTACTGCACCTACAGAGGCAATCTAGTGTTGCCTGTGCGTAGGACTGGGATATAACTGCTAATTAATATTCTTAAAACTAAAAGCTTAAACTAACAAATGCTAACAAAATCAATCCGAAATTATATAAAAATAAAATAAGTATATAGACTTATCTTGTTTCATATTTATACAATTTTATAATAGTATAGATTATAGTTATATTATATTTATATTATACTTATATTGATATTATACTCTTAATACTCTTGTTTGATATTTACTGAAAGGAAATTCTTAAAATCATGAAACGTTGTTCAGAATCCATTGTTTTAATTCTTTTTTTCTCTGGTGTTCTCTAAGTGTTTTGAACTCATTAGGAAGCTCATTAAACAATTTAATGGCCATGACAAGACTTCTTTTCTCGCTGCTTCTCTTTTTCATCTTCGGAAACTGTATACTTTTACATCTGGTTTTGGAATTGGATGTAAAGTATCTATTACTTAAATCTCTATAGTGATATAATAGAGATTTTAGCGAGAAAATTTGATTCAAATTCAGTGGGTTTTTGGTAGAAATATATTTATTCTTGTTTACAATTTTTAATATTCTATTTTGTAACCGTTGCAGCAGGTTAAGATTATTGTCATAGGCTCCTCCCCATGCTATATTGCCATAATTGATTATACTATGGAACAGAGCGTAATAAACCATTCTCATTGTGTCAGTGTCCATATATCTGGATATTTTATAAAAAATAAAAACCAAATATTTGTTTTTTTTATAATGTATTCAATATGTTTGTCCCATTTTAGATGGGAATCAAAAATGACATCTAAATATTTGAACTGATTCACCTTATCTACGTTCTTTTCGTTTATATGAACGTCAATAGAACTGGTAAACTGTCGCATCTATTCCCGAAAAGCATATAAACTGTTTTATCTATATTCAGGGATAAAAGGCTAGCCATTCCGATATTTGATTAAGGCAGTGATTCATTTTTGATTCTACACCTTGCCAAGTTTTGTCATAAGTTATTATCACAGTATCATCAGCGTAAGAAAAGATGGTGTTATCAGTCATATCTTCTAAAAGGTCATTCACATACAATATAAACAACAGTATTGTTCCCTGGAAACACCGGTAGTTACGGGCATAAATTCACTACCTGTATTATTAATTTTTACTCGTTGTAGCCTGTTGCCCAGATAGCTCACTAAAAATTTATTCGCAATACCACTAATTCCGTAGCTGCCTAGTTTTTCAAGTAGGATTTTGTGATTAACTGTATCAAAAGCTTTTGCTAGGTCAGCAAAAGTTGTAGCTATTGGTAAACTATTATCCATCTTTTGTAGAATCAGATTTGTGACCACATCAAGGGCATCAGTTGTTTCTTTATTTTTAATAAAGCCAAATTGCTTTTTCGATAAGATTTTGCAATTGCTCAAAAAGTTCATAATTCGGTTGTAAATAATTTTTTCAAATATTTTAGCAATATTAGAAATCAAAGATATTGGTCTGTAGTTTGTTGTTAAATGTTTATCTCCACTCTTATATATAGGGATTATTTCAGCATTTTTTAATACATTTTGCCATGTAGATTCTGAAATGCTTATATTAATTATATATTGTAACGGTTCTACAATGAAGTAGGAGAGATTTTTGATTATTTTCGCATGAATTTCATCTATCCCACCATTTTTAAATTTCAAATGTTTAATTTCTTTGTTTATTTCAGTTATGTTAGTTGGATGTAGATACATTGTTTTATAGTTATATGGTTGTAGTTTAAATCTAGAGTTTGGCGGTTGATGAATTCTTTCACTTAAATCCTTACCTATATTGCTGAAACATTTAGTCATGGTATTGGCAATTTCACTACGATCATCAAGTTTAATTCTGTTTTCATTGAAAATATAATCAATGTTTTTCTGTTTTCTAGTTTTTTTGCCTATTTTGGTATTTATTATGTTCCATAGCTTCCTAGAATCGTTACTATTTCGTCTAATCTGCTCAGATTCAAAATTTAATTTTGCTTTGTTTATAATTTTGTCTAGGCTTTTGACGTAAACTTTGTACTCGGTTTTGGCTTGCTCATTATTTCGATCAGATTTCCATATATTGTAAAGAATTTCCTTAGTTTTACAGGAAGTCATGATACCAGTAGTTATCCATTTATTTCTAGGAACCATTTTGCATTTCTTACCGTTACTTTTGTGTTTTACTGTTGCTAGGTTTATGCATCTAGTAATAGTTTCAGTTAGTTTGTCCGTTGCTAAGTTTGGATCACCCATTGACAGAATCTCATTCCTGTCTTGTTCCGTAGCTACTTTAATTAGTTTACAGTAATTAATTGTGTGGGAAATATTCGTTATGATTAGATTGTTTAAGTTTATTTAAGGATATAAACAATGGATAATGATCTGTAACAGGTACTGTTAACTTAAAGGTTTTAGCGGAAATTGAATTCGATTTTATAAAGATGTTATCAATGCATGTTCCTCCTTTAGCATTGTTAGATGGTCTAGTGATACCGAAAAACCCCGGAACAAAAAACCCTTTTCCATGAAATTATGAAGGTGTTCCTGATTGATGTTGTTAGTTTCTAAGAGATCGATATTAAAATCACCAATGGCTAGGTGATTTTTAATGTTCTTTTTATCTTGTAAGAATGTATTTACATTATATAAAAATTCAGTTTTAGGTAGATCATGACATCTATATAAAGACGAGATTTCAAGTTTGGTGTCATTTTCTAATTTTACGCTAGAATTAATGATTTTTAAATTCCCGTAATTAATTATTTTTGTTTCATTCGAAATGTCGTCTTTAATATAAACAATTACTCCATCAGCTCTATTAATTGTACTACGATTATAATAAATGTTGTAGCCTTTCAAATTAAAATATTTATAATGTTCCAAGATCCAGGACTCGGCACATATAATTACTTGCGGCTTTACCGATAAATTTTCAACCAAGAGTATTAATTTAGAAAAATTGGCGCTAAGACTTCTGATATTTACAAATAGGATAGTATCCTTACAAACAGAAAGGTACTTTTCCAAACTCTAAAGAATTAGAAAAGGCTTTTTCGCGTTCTATAGAGTCATTTATGTTATCAATATTTCAAAACTTTGATCCATAAAAAAAATTACCTAAATTCTAAGACAAAGTTAAGTTTAACATACAAATTTTTAATTACTTGTTTGTTAATGTAACTGAAAGTCTGTTATAACCTGGTGAAGTCCGCGATGTCGTTGCCTTGTTCTTCTTCTCATGCTGTTCCTTAGATAGAGCTGCCTTTGCTACTTGAGGATTGCTTTGGTCACTGGATCAGTAGATGGTCTTGCTACATCCAAATATTTTACATTACATCACTCACAAAATTAATATTTTTTAGTCGACTAAATTCTGCTAAGTGATATAATTCCTCACATATAACACAAGGAAATTAGAATTCGTTTTTGGGTGGCATTTATGGCTAGAAACCACGAAGGTGGCGAATTTCAAGTTTGCAATTTAAGCATAAAATGTTAAAAACAACAGCCAAATGATGAAGTCTAAATGATTGCTCTGTTATTAAACTTAACATATTCAAAACAGGCGCGCACAGGTTTCACAATTTTTCAAATTAAGGCGATTTTATGGTAACTCAACAGCAAAAATCGTCATTTCGGGAACGTAACTAAATATTTATTTTTAAATATATAGTGTTTATAGAAAATAAAATATTATTGTCTATAATAGCATTTTACTATTTTTTTTAATTGCAAATGGAAATTTGGTGAATAGACAAGGATATTTATAAAAATCATCAAACTGAAAATGAAAAAGTAGCTAAGTTTCAAATTTCAAGCACAAAATTCAAAATATAACAAAATATAGATGACTTAAAAAGTAATATTGGATATTACTATAATAATAACTTTATTATGTTTCTATGTCCATATTGACATGTTCTATAATATTTGAAATTAGTATTATAAAGGCAAATAAAAGTAAAGTTCCCGGAAATGAAGTCGTGTTCCCGGAATGACTAAGGTGTTCACTGAATGATAGAGTTGTGATTTTCTTACAGGTAAAGGTATTTTTAAGTAATAAATGCGACAATTAACTTTTGTAATTTCTTTAATCTTGTTTAGACATAGTATTTGTTATAATATTATAATCAAACAACATAGAATTCGAAAAATATAAAAACAAAACTGGTAACAAAACTTCTAATTTTGACGATCTCTTAGTTTTGGCGCTACTACCCAATATGGCTTCGCTCATCGTAATGATGTGTAAACCAAATCAATTCCAGTTTCCTGAACAAGTTTAGGGCGTAAAGCTTTGATTGTTGATAAAAGTACGCGTTTTTGTTTCTTGACACCGTTTTTAATTACGACGTCCCTTTTTCCTGAGCACATCCTACTCACATCATCCTTTTGAAAGAAATCCTCGACCTTTCGGCGTACATCTGGCTTCAGAACTACTTCGCGAACTTTTTTGTCTAATATCTGAATAATATTATTATTTTTCTGTTTGGGGATAAATGTCTTAGCCATGTGTAACAATTTGTAATTTCTCATACCAGTGCCACTAACACATCTTTGAAAAATTTCTCTCTCTTTTGAGTTTTTCTGTAATGTTGCTGACTTTGTCTTCAATTGAGTAGATAATACTTCACCAAATAACAGTTGCTTGCGTACTTCACGAGGTACTGGAACTGGTATATCTTTGATTAAGTCATGCACTTTACTATTGGGAGACATCTGCACATTATCCTTCTTCTTTCCTGTCCTTTCCTTTCTGCTTATTTTTTAATTCAATGCCTCAATCTTACGTCTCATTTCTGTTATTATATCTTGTTGTTTTTTTATTTTTCTGTATGCTTTTGCCCGGTCTTTTTTCACAGTTTTCCTTCCGCGCTGTCTTCTCACCCAGTTTTGAGGAGGCCCCACTAGCTCCCTATCTGAAGACGGAGGTGTATTGCTGAGAACATTTTCTAACATATTTTTCTTGTCTCTATATTTCTTTGAAGCTTGTTTCCATTGTTTTCTTTGTTTACGTAATTCCCGTTCTGTCATATCTGCCGCTTTCTTCACTTTTTTCTCAGCTTTCTTTTTCTGGTAGTACTCCCTATCTTTAGCTCGTTTTACTTCTCTTTGTTCCTCTGTCATTTTGTCTAAGAACTTCCGCTTTCTTGCATTGGCTTTTTCCCGTTGTTTTATATAAGCTGAAGTATTTTTTTAATTTTCTTCTTTTTTCCATCTTCGTTTTGTTGAATTTTTACTGAAAACAAAAAAGGTCTTTAAATGAAGGTGAATTAATATTTATTAAATATTAATTCACCAATAATAAATCATATCAGAAACCACTACGTCAATCCGGGAACGCTTCATCATGTCCGGGAACGTTCCCTTAATGACTGATCCCGAAATGACGTTTTTGAACTTTCGCCCCTATAATTCCAATGGTCGCCATGTTAGACATATCGTTTAAATGTTATTGTGAAGTAAACTATGATAGTTTTATAGAATACTCATTACCTAACTGTAATTTTAATATAATTTACTATTCCACCCGTTCCCGTGATGACGTACAATTAAGGTACGGTAAAAAATACATGAACATAACAGTACTTACCACTTAAATTATTATTTATTTACGCCCAAAACAAATCACGTCCGCCTCACAACACTATTGCTCGCTACTAAAGCACACTAGCGCCACAAGTCGCGTTCAAGAGTAAAGTTTTCACTATCTAGTGCTGCGTTCCCGGATAATGACGTTTGATTTCTCGGACAAACTTTTGACAAATGCCATATTTGAAATTATTTTATTTTGTATACTTTGGCTTAGAATAATAATTGTTTAGGAAACAAACAAACTTTAATGAAGATTTGTAATATAAAAAGTATGATTTTACTATTTGTTAACGTAAGTTGAAGTTTGAAGTTTTTGTTTTGGACGCGTTCCCGATATGGCGTTTTACACATATTTCTTGTTAAATTATTTAAAATTACTTATTATTCAAACCATAAATTTTAGGTATAGATAAATCCAGTGGATCTCGATAGTATTGAATTTTTATTTACTGTTATTCATTCGTATATTTTATTTTACGAGCTTCCAAACAGAATTCGCCACCTTCGTGGTTTTGAGCCTTATATGCTTTGCCAGAGTGTTTTTCAGTTTTGTCTTTACCTCCCGCCATTTTCGGAGGGTAAAGGTATCAAATCTATTGTTTTTTGTTTATTTGTATTTCATTATGTTTTCTTCGTAGCGGTGTCCGGATACCGCATAAATCGATACGCTCTTTTGGCCTGATTTGCCTCAATTTTTGGGTAGCTAAACCGAAAATATTATTCTGCGTTTACTTGCAAGGATTGCACAGATGGTCTGCATCTGTTAAAACCACTGACAATTCAGCCCTTTGATATTGGTGTGAAATTCTTAACAGGTCCGTTTCACTTCCTTCGGTTTATCTCTTTAAAATTGTCCGTTTAGTTCACAAAATGCAAAATGTCGTAATTAATTACTTTGTCCTTTATAATGGTTCACTGAGAATTTTTCACTGACATACTCTCACTTATCGATTCTTGATGCAGTTATTTATTTTATTATTATCCGCGGAAATTCCCGATAAATTTCGAAAATCACGAGCACTGTAAAAACGTGACCATCTCGACCGAAGACCGAACCGAAATGTGAATATGTACAGATATTTGATTTTTTAGAAGATTTTTTAATCTCTTTTCGTCATTTTCTACTCCAACTACTATATTATGATATTGTCCGTCTTTACTATCTAAATTTCCTGATATTGTTTTCCAAATTAAACCTAGAAAGTTAAATGCTGCTCTTATAAATCCCGTATTATTTAATCGTAAGATATGAGGGCTTATGTCACTTTTGATTTCATTAAATTTTCTTTCCATACTCCTATTGTGGATAGTGTTGTGGCCAAAGGATGTGGATCTTTCATATTCTTGGATGACCGTTCAATCAGCTTCACATTGCATTCTTTTCGCGTTCTCAGAATAATTGTATTGGGATAAATTCAATTTCGTTATCTGGAAAGATAAGACTTCTGCCGCTGGTAAATCTTTCGTTTCTTTCATGTAATATTTGCTGTTTCCTAACAGTACTTCTTTGTTGTAATAAAGTAAGAAAATTGCTTACATTGAGTTTATGTGCGTAACTGTGATAAGAAAATACTTTCTTCTGGTATTTGATTTTGATGCTACGACGTTTATTTTATGCTCTTCATACAAACTATTTATATCAAGTATGTCATCAGTCATCTTGAATTGAGATTCGGTCAATTGTCCTGGTTTAATGAATGAAAGTATGTGTTTCTGATTCATGTCTAAAAATTTTTCATTCATGTTGAATAGTCGATTAAACATTTCTTTTCTCTTAGTTTTTGAAAATGTTCCATTTATTTGGATTGTTTCGTAAGCTATTTCTTTATCAGGTGTATATGATCGTTCCTCGTTTTCCAGTTCCTCTTCTTCTTTTTCTTTTATATTTCAGTAGAATATATTTTGAATATTTTGAACGTGATTAGTTCTGATTCTTGATAAAACATCTGCGTTTGCATTCTGTTTACCTGCTTTATAAATTATTTTGTAATTGAACTCCTCAAGTTTTAGTCTCCTTCTAACTAATCTTGATCCTGAGTATTTGACATTAAAAAGTCATGTTATAGATCTATTATCGGTTGTTAAAGGTTCTGCAAGTAACTCTTTCAATCGTCGAATAATTTTGTTCATGTTCGTTTAGGGTACGTGATGAGTAATCTATTATTGGTAAATCTTTCCCAATTGGACCTTGAGATAAGACGCGTAATTGCTTGCATCAGTTGTTATATTAAATTCTTTTTCAAAATCTGGGTATTGAAGTATGGGGAAATTTGTTAGATTTTCTTTTAGCTTTTCAAATGCTTCGATACACTTTTGGTTAAAGTCAAATTTCACATCTTTCTTTAATAATTGCGTTAGAGGTTTTACCATTTTTGCGAAGTCTGATGAATTTTCGAGTAACCTGCTAATCCTAGGAAACTTTTTATATCTTTGGGATTTTTGGGAATCGGAAATTCTTTGACTGCCGTTATTTTCTCAGGGTTTGGTTTAACTCTGTTCTCTGTTACTATATGTCCTAAGTAAAATTCACACTTGTCTGGCTGTAACTTTAAATTTGCGTTTCTTAATCTTTCGAATAGTTCTGTTAGTCTACTATGTGTTCTGAAATGATGATGCATTTGATATGATATGGTCCATGTAAATTAATGCGCGTTCGTTTTGAATTCCTGTTAGTACATTATCCATAAAGCGTTGAAATGTTGCTGGTGCATTCTTAAGACACAATGGTATTCTTCTGAATACATTATGTCAATTTTCCACCGTGGAAGCTGTTTTCTCAATGTCTGCAGGATCTATCTCAATCTGATGGCATCCTGACGCTAAATCCAATGTCGTAAAATATTTGCATCTTCCTAATTGGTCTGATAAATCATATAGGTATTATGATTTTGTATGAATCGGTTTTGCTTGTCCCGTATCTATTTTGTGTTTCACTTTGTTTGTTCATGATAACTCGTCTCCTTCTAACTAAAATATGTCTGAATAACGTTTGCACAGGGAAACTATTGCATTTTTCTCTTTGTTCAAATGATTTGTTCTTAAGGAAGTTTCTACTCATTGTTGTCTTGTTGAAATATTTTTTCTTTTTACGTTAAACAATGAAGTTTTTCTGTTTTCATTTTCCTCTTAGACAAATGATTCGAAAATTTAGTTTTCAAAATTAAATTATTTGTTCGCTTTTATGAAGTATTGAAGTAAATAATTCTCCGTTTTCATTTGTTTTTATTAAGCAGTTTGAAATTATGACACCATCTTTTTCTGGGGAATTTAGAGTCAGCTCTTTATTTACCTGATCACATCTTAATTTGAATATTTGTTCACCTCGCTGCTCGATTGTTATTTCATTTATTGTTTTTTATTATTTATTTTTCTATATATATAACGGTACGGTTTTTTTTGTAATTAAGTTACGATTGTTTATGTCAATGACGCGTTCGTATTTTTGCAAAAACTCTGCCTAATATTCCGTCAAAATTCATGTCTAGGTCGTAGAGATATGCTTGTATTTCATCCTTTTCATCATTTGTAAAAAAAATATTTCTTACTGATTGCGTTATTTCGAGATATTGATTTGTAACACCGTGGACTTGTACTGGGTTGATTGATTTAATTGTATCTTTAGGAAATAAATGTCGTTTTATGATTGTTATTCCGGCTTCTGAATCAGTTAAGTACTTTAGTTTTCCTTTTCGCGATTTTATATAGAATAAATCATTTTTATTAGACGTGTTTTGTGAGGTTTTTATACTTTGCTTTGGTTCTCGTCTAGTTTTTGAGATTGGGCTTTGTTTTGGGTTTCACATGGGATTGCGTTTGGCTGTTTGAAGCCTCTTGAGCAAAAGAGTCAACCTCTGTTCCTGCTCTTTTCCCGTTTAAATGGCATCTTTGCGATCCATTCTGAAAATTTCGATTTTGGTTACCCGGAGGCAGGTTTGAATTTTCGAATCTCGGACTATGATAAGCCATATGATCACGTCATTGGTAATTGTTGTCGTATCTTTGTTGAGAATGATAACCTGTAATATCATTTCTTGGAAAATTATTGAAGTTACGTTGATTTGATTGACTTTGGTTATTACCCGAATTTCTAAATCTTTCATTGCTTTGTTTTTGACGACATTTATTCATTTCAATTACTGCTCCTACTTCATATGGTTATTGTGGATGTGATTGTCTGAGGTTTGTGGTTTCTGGGCCGTTGAATTGGGTGCCCCATTGGAATTTCCCCGGAATGATGTTTGTCCCTGGTTTTCGTTGTTTGGGATGTTTGGGGCACCCTTGGTAGGAAGCGGGGTGGCTGACTCTGCAGTTTGCGCAGGTGGCTTCGGTGTCCTTGTGTTTGTGCACAGGTGGTTTTGAGCGCATTTTAGGCACTTGGGAGAGGCGTGACAGTTCCTTTGGGAGTGCCCGAAGAGCTGACAGCGGTGGCATTGTGTTGAGTTGGTCTTAGTTTTCTGTCTCTCTACCGTGATTCTATATTGTCGAGAGCTCTGACGTTGAAAATTTCTTTCTCCGTTCTTGGAAGGAGGACCAGGACTAGGGGGGGCGGTGTCTTACCGGCTCTATATAACCTCTGGACTGTTAACGGGTTGAATCCCAGGGCTTGTAGTTTGTCTTTGATTTTTGCCTCCGTCCACGTCTGTACGACTCCCCTTTGGACAATGTGCAGTGGCTTGTCCTCAGGGAGCAGGAATGTATGGAATTCGATGTGTTTGGTGGTCAGGTGCCGGACCGCGTTCCGATATTCTTCTTTTGTGCTGGGATGGATTTTCACTCCTTCCGCGACAGTCCTAGCCTGTCAGAAGTTTATTTTCAGCTTTTTCAGCTCTTTCAGTTTAAAGGATATGTGGTTGTATTGTTCTTTGTTCCTGATGATGATTGTTGGGACTCTCTCCGATTTCGGTTCTACTGCAGGGACTGTGGTCCTACTGGTTGTTGGTTGTGGATGTTTCGCCGGCGGGGGTGTGAGTTCCTCGTTAGCGGGGGCGGGCCGTTTGCGGGCTTTCCTCTTGCTTACTTCGTTGAAGCCTGTGTTGTCTTCGCTTTCCATACTTATTGCCTGTGGTTGGGTTTGCACGGACGTCGTTTTTTCGGCTGTAAAGGATTCTTTCAGTTCACTTACCGTTGTCTATAACTCCGTGATTGTCGCCTGAAGGCCCTGGATCGTGAGCGATCTGATTGTTTCGCTCATTACAGCGTTGTCTCTCATCAGTTGGTCGTTTTCTGCGGTTTTTGCTTTTACTGCCTTCTCGATCATCTTGGCCAACTCTATTTTGTGTAGGAGTTTTTCGACTCCATTCTCGAAGCGGTGTTTGCTCGCTGCATGCTTTCTTTGCGTGCCGCGTGGCTCGACGTGGTTGTGGGCTGCGTGCTTTGACTGCTGTTGCTTCACTGGCGGACTTCAGCGTTTTGCGCTTGCGTCGTACACTCGTTGGTTGCCGGCTCTGCTCATTGTGTGCAATAATTGCACCGTACCCTGAAAATACAGTATTTATATATCTTATGTCCAATGAAAGAAATAAACAAATGACTGCATAAGAGCGAGAACAAGCGAAAGTGCCCCTTTATAAATCCCGAATGGCAGAAAACATAATGCTAATTTGCATATTTTACATTTAAAGAAATAACATTAACCAATAATACAAATTATCTCCCCTTCAGATAATTACAGTTTCCATATACAAGAGGGCAAAATGCAGAGTAGTTTTCTGTTTATAACCTTTTTAATATTAGCTCATATTGTAATACATTTAAGATAATTATGAAAATAACGTCACAGTCTATTACAAATATAATAACTGTCCCAGCACTGGTTTAATCATGAATATTTTTTTAGACTGCATCTTGATTAACGCGCGAGAGTTCAAACAACTATTTAGCAAACAAGAGTATTTCCCAAACAGCCGATACGTGATGCCACCTTCACAGGTCAAATAGGGTTTTTTCAAATCTCGGTGATCGGTGATGTGATTAATACATGGGACTAAATATCGAATATCGATATTTCGAGATTTAAACTATCGTCGATATATATATATATATATATATATATATATATATATATATATATATATATCGATTATTTTCTGAAGAAATATCGATATTGTGATATATCGATATTTTTTTCCAAAGGAAATCGTTCGGATTATAATATCGAATATCGTTCGTCCTCGTTGCTGATTGTGGTCGCTCATCAATCGGTCAATGTTTCGAGGTAAATATTCGATTATTTTACATTGGAATACTTTGATTACGTAATTGGAATACTTAAGTGACTTCAATAATTGAATTATCGATTATATTTGATTCAACTGATCTCATCACTATTCCTTTAGAGCTTCAACTCGAATCGCAAATAAAAAAAAACTGAGTATATCTCTACAATAATGCTTTTGTAATCAAAGGTAGGCAATCTGCAGCAGATTGTATTGCATTGTGAATTATATGGGCATCACTTCCAATACCTATTAATGTTTTTTCCAGAGATGATGGTAATTTCACTATGACATTAGTTTCTTGCCTAGCTACGCCCCCGAAATTGACATTAGCATTGTCTCCACAAAATGCCACGACTCTTGCTGTCAAATTATTACATTTGAAATGAATAATTAAGAATTATATCAGACTTTTCACCTGGTTGGTCTTGAAGATCTAACATTTTCAAGTGACCGCCACAATTTTCAAGTTTAAAAACCCTACCATAATTAATACTGAAAAATAGAGTATAAACTGAAAATAAAATTCCTGTTATTTATATGGGAATTCGAATTTTTCAATGAGTGAAGCGTCTAATTAACTTAGAATTTTTTTTCGGCGGCAATATTTTTCTTTTTGTATAAATTATCAGATTTTCAGGTACAACTGAAAAAAAAATATCGCCTAAAAATGAAACACCCTAATATATATATTTTGAAAATATTTTAATTTTTAATGACGTTTTGACCCCGTCGTGATCTTTTTCAAAATGGTATTGTTGTCAATGTTTTGTTAGAATATACTTAAGGACAACAAATGATATAATAAAACATTTAGTACTAAAATTAACTTAAAAATCCTATCACTACAAGAAACTTTCATACGAAAAGGCAGGTAAAATCGATCTGTTATGTTGATTAGCTCTTATTGATGTTGGCTCTAAATTTCTGTCTACATTTTTCACTGGGTGTATACAATTCTCTTTGGTCATTAAAGGACTGTCATAAACTTTATTTTTTATTACACCCCATACAAAATAATCCACGACGGACAAATCAGGCGAACGAGGTGGCCATAGAAAAGGACCCTTGTTTTCAATCCATTGGTCAACGAAAACTCCTAAATAGTTGTTCACTAGGTAGCCACTGTGGGAAGTGCTCCGTCATGCTGATAAAATAATTCCCGATAATTGGCCAATGGTAAATTTTCCAGATACGTGGCTCCAAAATCCCGTAAAATATTCAAATAACCTTCAACTATAAAAATTAAATAAAAAACAAGACATAAAGCAAAAAAGAAAACATTTATAATATTACCATTTAAATTTTCTTCATAATAGTTTTACCCTCCGTTGTTTCTTACCGCACAATAAACAATAAACTGCCAACTTTCTTGGGAACTTCGACATTGGAACTCATGAGCATCAGAGTTACTCCAGTTATGGAAATTGTGCCTATTAAAGGTCCGTTCCTTCAACCGATTGTCGACCGATCGGCAATTGGTTAATGCATCGGTACATGAACCGTTTATTGCGCAACTCGATGCATGTACCAGTCGGTGGCTGCACCACCGATTCTATCCTCAAGCCGGTGACCGAAATTACCGTACATTAACTGGTTGCGTATCAATCACCGTGTCACTTGGAACACGAAACTGAACCGTTCACTAAACGGTTATTGTTTTGAAGGAACGCTATTTTTCTTGTGCGCAGGTACGCGACCGTTGTGTATCGGTTATCTAGGCTGAAGGAACGAACCTTAAATTGATCATTTTTGGTGAATTTTGTCTCATCTAACCAAATGATATTGTCCAAAATTAAATTGTTTCCTTTGCACCATGTTAAAATAAATTCACAGAATTTTACGCATCTTGGAAAATCAGTTCGTTTAAGATTTTGCAGTAAAGAAAAGGAGTACGGATGAAATTTGGGGTTTTTCAATATTCTATGAATAGAGCTTATCTTTCTTAATTGTTGGTTTGACTAATCCGAAGTTCTTAAAATTATCTATTATTCGTTTAATTGTTTTCTCTGATGGCCTCTGCTTTTCCGGATACCTGGCAGCAAATGTCTCATATGTTTTTGATAATACTTTATTACTCTCTCCATAAATTATAAGCATGTTGAAGTAATCTTCTGTAGAGTACTTGATGCGTACAGGCATTGTTGCCTGTACTGAGTGACATTTCTTAGCCCGTAGTGTTTTTTCTAGCGGCCACTGGTAACTTGGTTTGTCGACAAGATATTATGATGGGTGGAAAACGATTTTTCGTAAGTCAATCGAAAGTTATGAGGTTTAGATATAGGGAACGAAATACAAAGTTTGGGAGTTTCCATTTGAAAATTTTGGGTTTTAAGCATATTGTGAAGGTTATTTTCACTATTTATTTAAGATTAAGAACACCCTTTAGAGAAAGGGATGATTTTTTCAGCGCTGTTTGTTGGCTTGAGTGTTCCAATAAGACTTGCCAAAAAACCGATTTAAAACAGACTGCATCTGTCATTTTTGACATAAAAATGCAAATATCTTGAAAACGATGAAATTTAGAGATAAACATGTGTTTAATAAAATTTAGCTAGATTTTTCCGTATCATCCAAATATCCAATAACATATAGGGTGTTCTATTTGATACAAGAAAGTTGTGATCTACTTACGGTGTAATCGGAAATGTCGCAGTTCTGAAAATATTTAAGTTACATTGACCTTAAGGGCTTGCCTACGCTGATAAATTTTCAGAACTTTAATATCAATATTTTTTGAGTTAAAGGTAACCGCCCACCTTAGTGAGACACCCTTTATATCTATATATATATATAGAAAAAAATAGCAAGTAAAATCTATTTCCTATTTCTCATATTATTTTCGCAGTTTTGCTTTATGGATAATAAACCAATACTATCATATCAGTCTTGCCTGTAAAGATTTCAAAGTGATGATTGGTTTTGTTTTTTTGTGAAACAATATATTTAAGTCACCAATGAAAAATATGTGCTGACTGAACGTATAGGTTTGTTATTTGTGTTTAGTACTCTCTTGTATTATGAGTATTTATTTTTAAAACACTTTTGCTCTCTGACAAGGCTACAATGACACTATTTAAAGTTATCGAATGTAATAATGCTAAAAAATTAACAATTTTTTAGGCTATGTATATTTACATGTACCAGATTTAAATCATACTCTTCATTTTTAAATAACTGAAATGACTTAGATTATCACATACTGTAGCTTCATTCTGTTAGGCGCTATCTAGTATTGTGTTTAGTTCCATTTTTAGAAGTAAAAAATGTTACCTAAGTACTTTGGGATGCATAATTACTAGTTCATTTGCGATAATTCCTGAATGTTTTCTGAGCTTCTTATCGTTATTGTAGCTTTTCCTTCTTTGATTCTCGCAAGACCATGCCTGACCTTTGCCACACAAAGCACCCCGCTAATTCGCTTCTGTAAAAATGGTTTCAGTTAAATGGTCCAAAATTTTGCATGTACCGTAGAATAGGGCAACTTTGATCAGTTTCGGAATTAAAACTTTTTTTCTTAAAATATGCGAGAAAAAAAAATATAAAAATAAATTTAAATATCGGTTTTGTCTATAGTGTCCATTTCTTGCATAAAAATATTAATTTTCTCATTATTTGTAGAAAAAAAAATGTCGGTGATCAATTTTAAACTGCGATCAGGGTTAGTTTGATGCCGTCCTTTTTTCTTACAGAATTCGAAAGTATTCCCAACCAGGAACAAAACACAAATAATAGTTTCTTAAATCCACTTTAATTTATGAAAAGACACATTTTTTGTCGTAAAAATATCTTATAAATATTTAGAAAATATTATCAAATCTTAGCTTATTGTAACAATTATACAAATCAGTTCCTTGCTTAAAATCATTCTGCACTTATCGCTGCAGATTTCAATATTACATTCTCTTCATTTTCGGAGAAAACTGATTGTGCACCAGATCTTTTTACAAATTTTCCATGGTACTTGTTATATATTGTTCAATCGGTTTTCAATTACTTCCGTAATAGCCTTATTCAAAATCTCTTCGTAATTCCGGTATTTTCAGGAAAATAAATGAACGCTTTTTATAGGTTCTCGGCATGATGCTGGAACAATAAAAAACATCGTTGTTAATAAAAAGACTTAAAATCATTAATCAATCTAATTAACTCAAAGTAAATAACCTCATGGGGTAACATTGATCACTGACCAAAGGAAACCCTCATAGGTGATCAATGACACTCCGTACAAAATACGCCACCAAAAAAACAGTGAACTTGGAGATTATGACTTGCAATAAAAGTCGGTAATAAACTTGTGTTCAGTGTTAACATTTGATGTGTTAGTCATACTGAAAGTTGTAGTTTAGAAGTTATTCGAGCTTTGAATATTTCAAAAAACTAGTACTTTCCTATTTTAAATATTTTTTCACAACCCAGCACAGATCCATCCACTGCGAGTCATGAAATGATAAAAGTGATGTTCAGTGCTGCCAACAGTGCCAACCGTAATAAAAATAATGAAAAGTTGCGTTCAGAATTCGCATAATTTTAGTTTAAAAATTTAAAGAAATTTTTATCAAAGTCATCCCTGGATTCAAAATAACTCCATTCCACGGTATATAGTTTCAAACCTTCTGAACAAGAGTCCTCCTAGCACTAACACCCGAAACTCGAAAGCGAATTTTCCTTAAGCATCTCCTTATTTTATCTGCAAAAACCAAAAATAAATAATAGAAAAATTGATTTAGCATACACTGCACTGAAAATGACAAATTACATTTCATAGCTGATCTTGGTAAACTATCGGTTGCAACAAGCCTTATTCATGAGCCAATAATTGACTTTTTGATATTTTTGTGATAAAAGTACTAACAGTTTCGCGAAAGAAGATTATACATTCTTTAAGCCTTTAAGGTATACTTTTTAACACAGACACTTATTAAGTATTAACGTACACGTTAGTGTGGATGATATCATATCATCTGATAAATCCAGACGGATTTTAAAAGAAATGTTTTCAATATTATGGTTTTTCCATTAAATTCAACGGTGTCATAATATTGAAAAAATTTAGTAACTGTTGCTTTCTAACTGGGTTTAAAATATTACATTCTTTGTCACTATAGTCATTAATGTTAGAAAAGTTACACTTTTTTATGAATATGAAGATTTCTACTCAATTCATTACCTTTCAGTTTATGTGGCTTATATGTAAGGCTTGTTGCAATCGATCGACTGTAAATGTCAGCTATTTATTTTTCTAAAAAGGAGTTTCTTTGATTTTATTTTGTTTATGTTTTCTGTGTTCCATACATTCAATATTCTGAAACCCTTATAAAATCACTCTTGATCGTCCTTAAATTTTTGTATAGAGAAGTAAGATAAACCATTCCAATTTTCAGTACAGACTATGATTTGGTTTCCTTAGTAATTGCTTTGATAGTATTTTTAATAATATAATTTTTTTGGAGACTGCTTATATTTACATGTCACAAATATATTCTTTAACTTCAGAACAATTATCATAATTTTCAAATATATCTCTCATCTTATACCACCCAAAAAAGATTGTTAATATATTTCACTTACAATATATTACTAATGTTGCCATAAAATTTAAACTAGTCGTGTAGCCTTCAGAAGGTGTATTGCACACTGATAAAATGATGTGGATTTATTAAATCCTTCTTCACTGTCTTTTGATGATGCAGCTAAATTGTCAAATATTCGGTCCAAAATTTGGTAGCTTTTATCCATTTACATTATGAGACAAGGGATTGAATGGGTACACAGTACTACTAATTTTTCTAATTACTAGATATTTATGTGATTCACAATTAGATTTATCACCAGCCTGATGAGTGTCAAGCCTTTTTGTTTTGAATTTGATGTTACCAGAGGAGCAGTTAGCATACATATTTCAGCAGAATGTTTGCTAGCACGTATTCCACAATAGCGAGATATATTGTTGGTTAGACAATACACATCTCTCTCACCTGTCTTGGCGATATTGTGCCGATAGGCTGCTCAGTTAGTACCCGGTGGGCTTGAAATTCTTTGTTCAATTGGCTGAATGACTATACAAGGGCGCCAGGCCAATGGATACACACAGTTCACAAGAAAAACGACAAGATAACGAAAATTTACAATTTTTTTTAAATTAACAATGTTTTCTATATATTGCAAAAGATATATAGAAAAGAGACATATGTCTTTTCCCATCTTCTCTCATGTATCATGGATGTGATTATTCTTCTACATGCGTTTGAGAAGGGTCGTCCCTCGTAGATATGGGATTATGCAACCATTTTCCCACTTGAAATCACCTTTTTCGCATTTCTCTTTCACAGTTTTCCAATTCTGCAAAAACATGGCATATCTGTTCTTTATCATCTTCTTTGAAGTGTAGTAGTAAAGCATCTGTGATGCTGTACAATCAATATCATCTGTATAACAGGAGAGCATCTCTTTTGTTATTGATTCCTCCAGTGTCTGGTTTGTCCCTTCTACAATTATATTTCTGGATCTGCTTATAGACAATAGAATTTCCCCTATTCTTGAATATTCTGCATTTTCATTAAAAATCAATTATCCGTATGCCACTCTCTTTCCTTCATTCCATCTCATTGATTTGAAGTCTTCTCTAGTAGAGTATACAATTTCCCATGGGGCAAATGTTACTTTTCGTCTTGTCTCCTCTTCAATACCTTTGCTAGTCTTCGCCCTACATTCTTTGAAGTCCCACTTTATATGTATTGCTATTTCTGCAAGAGTGGCTATAATGTCTCTTTTTGTTGTATAATTCATAGTTGCACTTATTATTCTTGCATTGCTGTGCACAAAGACGCCTTTTATGTCCCCATGTTTGAAGTTTGTCGTCTCTTCCATAGTATTATATTGAAACCTAACTCCGCCTTTTGTTTTGTCTAAAAAAGGTTTGTTTGGAGATATCTGTGGACAGGTTATGAATCCTCTTCTTAAAACTTCTAGAGTGTCAGGTATTCCAAGTAGCGCTTTCATGTACTTTACCTCTATAGCGTTGGACCCCTTATGATGTAAGAGTATTTCGTCTAAAGACATGCCCTGTATTTTGAACTTTTTGGAAATGTTGAATGCAGACTCCAAATCCCATTTGAATTTCTTGGACTCGTAGATTATTGACCTTGCTACTCTTACCAACAGTCTAGTAGTGTCATCACGAATTTCATCGGCTTCTATTAAATTTATATTGGTTACTACAACATTGTTATGACATAGGGCGTGCTTCAGTGTCGCTATGGTTTCAGATGATCCAGGTATCATAGGGAGGCATTTTACTTTGGGATCCATGCATCCAGTTCCAACTCTTATTTGAGTTGTCAGCTTCATTTTTGTTTCCATGTTGGTTTCCATTAGACTTCTAAGCTCAGCTTTCATGAATGGTGTTATCCTCTTATCTGGATGTCAAATCAGGGAAGAGGACTTCTCTCAAAGCCTGAGTTCTTAGGTGCCTAGGGATGTCAAATGATGGTTCTTTGGTTCTAACAAGCTTCCTTTCTATGACAGCAGGGCCGAATTTCAACCTTGAGTTTATCCAATCCAGTCTGTAGAATTTTTTTAATGAAGGGGTCCATTATTATTTCGATTGTTCTAACCATGCTTTCATTTGGAAGAGGGCTTTCTTCAACCCACCAGTTTATAGCTTCTTTTTTGCACAAGATTCTCCCGTGCGTGTGTTTGTCTTCAGACTCTTTTTTGTTCATGTTAAGGTACATTCTTGGTATGCCGTATTTTATTGCCTTGTTTGAATCTACGGAAATAGGATATTTCAGTCCCATTATAGACATGGCGCTTGTTAAGGGAGAAGGATCTTTCTTTGATCTTGAAGATTTCTCTATTAGTTTTAGGTTCATCATTCTTTGATTTCTTATAATGTCAATAGTCTTGGGTTTTTCTCTCGGAATGGCCATTGCTTTTGATATTAAGATTTTCCGTTTTTCGATATTTAAATCCATAGTGTTTTCAGCATTTAAAAGTTAATGATAGAAAGAGTCCGTTTTTACTACTGGAGCTATATGCCAAACAGCAGCCTGGGTTCCAATAACTCAGGGCTGCCGGGAGTTGCCACTGTCCTACCAGAGGTCCATTCGAATCAAGGAGTACTTCCAGAGTTCTTCTCCCTTGATTTGGAGGCTAGTGGTTACTTATCTGGGCATTCTTAGAATGATGGCATGCATGAAAAAGTTATTGGCCAATTAGTAATAGCCCTTTGAGTACAAATACTGAATTTTCCCCCTGACTAGTATAGGCGTATATATGCTCCATAGGATTGATTTGGCACGTGTATGATGTGTTTCACTAACTTCTTCACCCTAAATTAGCTATTTGAATAGTACCAATATGAAGGGAAAGTACAGTCAATTTGAAACGCTTCAAATCCTAAGTAAAAATAGATAATGATAAGACTTGAGTTAGATTGCAACTGCGAGTTATAGTTTCAAACTAATTTAGATTTAAATAACAAATCAATTATTAAATTACAGGTTAAAATTAATGGTAAATCAGTAATATAACAATTACGTTTGAGAGCTAATAATGCGTTTAAAGATAACGGTAGATGAAATATAAAAACTTTATATTCAAGATCTAATCCGACAAACCGTTCGACAACTGACGAAAGCGAATTTCCACCGAGATGATGGGAAAATCAGTACTCTAAATTAAAATCAAGGTACGGTACTTTAAAAATTATAAGTTAATAAACGACAAAAATGTTTATTGCATCTATATTCATACATATATAGAAAAATCAGATGTGAGATCTGGTCATATACATGCTCAACAACAAGTAACATAAAGAAAACTAGGCGTAGCCGAAAGGCTTTGGCCTACAAGCGGCTTGGCTCTCTGCAGTAAACTTAGAGGAATGAAATAAAAAATTTACATGTGATTTATCTGTAACCAAGCAGACAAGCTACCGAATCAGTGAATAATGAAAGACCAGCGAGTGACTTAGAAAAAAATATATTTTCTGTTATATCTAAATATATATCAAATTCAAAGAAATAAAAAAATATATGAAATACTGAACAAAAATTAAAAAATTATATTAATTTCTAAGTCACTCACGTGTCCATCCTTGGTCGCACTTCAACCCAGTTGGGAAGCTTCGTCAGCTACTAAATTTAGGCTTACAGGAGAATTCGTCTAGTGGATCAATTTGTCTTTTTCTGAATTTTGGTAGATATCTTCAATCAAATCCTCAAGATTAACCAACATTTAAAAATGCAAAAGAGGCCAGCAATAATTGTTCCCTTTTTCTTTATTTTGTTTACCCACGCCAACTACGTTGCAGATGCAAAGCAAAAAAGAATTACAAAAAAAACTAATGAACCACGCACTTAAGCCCAAACGATTTATCGTTGCAATAAAACGCGGTATATCGATTTTAAGATGAATATGAAACCAGATTCACCCAAGATGTTTTTCCGAAATTATTAATAGATACGATATAATATGATCTATAGCCGATAAAAAATATATAAAAAAATCATTCGGTAGATCAAACTATAACGATAAGCTGAATCTGCTTAATTACAATCAAATATACGGTAATAAGGAAAAAGGTAAATTAAGCAAATTCTAACCCATATTTTTACGATAAAAATAAAGATTTTTCCTAAGAAAAAATAAAATCTCAGAACGAAATTCACTTACATGTTGTCCTTTACGGTGATCGGAACAGAAGAGAGCAAAATCTGCTTCCTTTAACAAGCATTTCTCCCACTTGTCCAATGATAGAAGTAAGGAGGAAAGGAAATGACATGTTAAATTTCAAATTTTTATTGAGCGCGAAAGAACGAATATTAATCAAAATTAACTGTTTTAGCAATTAAAAGCGAAAAAGCGATTGCGTAAGCCACTAAAATAGGAGTATTTACTTACGTGTTTATTTATTAAGGTAAAGACTCTGGTTTATTTCGGTAGTTCAGAAAACGATATAAATATGAAGCTATTTGAAAAATATAAAAGGTAATTTATTAATGCGACTAATATTAGTAAATATCAATCTAACAGGGAGAACGGCATTCACCCGTTACAAGAGTTTGTCTTTATCAGTTTTACTTTCATTTGCAGTATGCCCATATTTTGTACACTTCTAACATATGGTGATGTTCAAGTCAACATACACAGCACATCGATACTAGCTAAAATACAGTTTTTCTCTGTCATGATGAGCTCATTAAACAGCCCTATTAACTTCAAGGATAAGCGATTACTGTTTTTTTATTTTTGTATTTATCAACAATGCACAACTGTTGGAATTCCTGAAGATTGTCACCCAACATAGCTTCATCATTTGTACCGACAAATACGATTCACGGATTTTTCATAAACACAAGTATTTCTTCCCTTTTTGGCTATTTAATAGCTTATTAACTTCTTTCATATCATTAATTTCCTTAAATTTTATTATTAGTTTATCTTTACTAACAACTAATTTATTTATTTGATAGTTCTCATCACTTTATAATTTTTGTTTTGTTTTATTACTTATCTCAGTACTCCTAGTCTTATCATTCGCTTAAAAGAAGATGTTTTTTTTAATTGTTGATTTTTTCTGTGAGTTGATATTACATTCCCCCAAGATAATATTTTGTTACTTGGAAGTTTGGTACCTGTTTGTCAAAAGTTCTGTTTCAGTTTCCAAAAC
The DNA here is from genome assembly GCA_034190945.1 of Octodonta nipae. Lineage (NCBI taxonomy): Eukaryota > Metazoa > Arthropoda > Insecta > Coleoptera > Chrysomelidae > Octodonta > Octodonta nipae. The sequence goes on from CM067222.1 coordinate 32,713,110, forward strand.
ACTCCTAACCTTAATTACCATAAATTTTGATTCATTTGGAAGATAAGCATCACCGAATTTATTATTGAAGTCTTGTAGTGCAAGATCTCGGTGCCGTTTAATTACATCGTTATCTTGTATGAGATTCTTCATTATTAACTTTAATTTATTTATATCTCATGTATTTATGATTGTATAAAAACGGATTACTTTGTTTTATATCACTAATTTATTTATATATATATATATATATATATATATATATATATATATATATATATATATATATCTTTGGAATAACACCACAATTGAAATAAAAAGCTGTATACTAAATTGTCAGAAATCAAACTTTCATTTTCCAATTTACATTTTCCATACATATAAAGCCATTGACAACTAAGTCATTATCGACTTTGAAACGTTTGCCACAAATAACATTTAGAAATAATAAAAAACCGTTACTAATTTCGACAACACTGTCATTTTCAAACGGAAACAAATTCAGGAATGACCACAAAACCTTATCTTGAATTCTCCGAAGAATTACAAATATCGGATTTTTGGGTACAATAAGGTGACCAACTATTTTTTGTCCAAAAAGAGTACACTTTGCAAGGATTTCATAGGTGAAAAAAAAAGAAGAAAAAACGATAAAAACTTTATTTTATTTTAAAAACAAATTCTTCGGAGTGGAGTTTTTTGCTAAATGAGGATGTTCGTCTAATAATGTAGCCACATCCGAACAACTTTCAATTTGCATATCAAATTTGACTTTTAAGACGACAGATAATGTTTTTACAAAAAGTTGCGACTTCTCACTGCTCCAATAATCATTCCCTAGTGAAAATACCCTTTCAACAGCAGCATGAGTGCCTGGACAACATAAGGAAATTTCTATTAAAACGTTTAAATTTTCATGTGGGATATGTTCTACTCTAAAATGCCGTAAGATTTCTACCCATCTTTTCTCATCGTTCCATTTCTTCAATTTTTCTTCATTTAAATATGAATTTACTCTTCGAATTTCTTCAAAGAGAAAATTGTCATTAATAACAATATCTTTTACTTCCTTCATTACAAATTCGACTGCTGAAGAAACTTCTTTCCATTCAATTTTACTATTTAGAAGGGTCCATTTGAAACAATTTAATGCTCTAAAGTTCACAATCCATTCTTCGATATATTCATAGCAAACTTTATAAAAAAAATTAATTTCTTTTAAAAATTACTTTTTTATTTCGGGATTGGAATTTTCCAAAACGGTCAGTTTATTCTTTAGAATTAGTGGTAAAAATTCATCATTAAATCTTGATTTACACTGCAGCATGAAATCATTTAATATAATAGAAACTTCTGCTGCTGAAACTTTATCTCCTTTGTAGAGTAATTTTCTGAAACAACTGTGAATAAAATAAAGCATAGGTTCTGACATTCTGACATCGTTTTGAAAGAATTTCTGAATAAATTGTAGGATATTTGTCAAGGCTTAAAAAATATGAACGTAGTGGATCATATAACTGCAAAACGCGTTCTAATGGTGGAGTTAAAGCAAGCCTCTGACTTTGGAATAACCAAGCAATTTTTTGTATTTAACACCAGCCTCTTCACAAAATTCTTTCAAATTTAATCCCCTTACTGTAAACCGATTGACATATAAATATATATTTGTAATAATTACTTCCACATCTATTGACACTGAACTTGATGCTGTATTGATGGCATTTGATATAGTTGAGCATTACAACCAATTGCCAAAATATTTCGTTACCTTGTAATTTTGTGTACACATTATTGACAGCTTTACGGGTGCGTCCTTCAAAATTAGTATTTGTGTTATCAGCTGTTATAACTCGAATTAGACAAAATGTCTGATGTTTCCCCTTCGATTGATTTCAAATTTAAAATCTTAATTTGAATACCGTTCTTAAGAACGATATTAATATCGAAGTATCTTACTAAAATTGGATCAAGTTTCATTTCATTTTGATTCGATGCGTCTGATAGAATATATATATATATATATATATATATATATATATATATATATATATATATATATATATATATATCTTTTCTTTAAGCCGTCCACAATTAAAGTTCTAGTTTTAGCACCAATATCAGTTGAAGTTTTCATTTTATTATATGTTTCAGTCAGGCAAGATACTATTGGTATGATTTTACTGGCTGTAACATAATCTTCTCCCGAAATTTCTTTTGTTATTACTTCTAATGGTCTTAATATATTTATAAGATCTTTTATGAATTCTAACTGCTGTGCATTGCTGGCGCTTTAGGATACTTGAGTAATATAGGCGCAATTATTTCGGATAATTCAACAAATCGTTCGAATTGATAAAAAACAGAATTCCATCTCGTACACACAGACTGAATAAGCCCCAAAGGCTTTGTTCGGTGATCCTGAGCTTTCTTTAAAGAGTCAGCAGCATTTGTATTATGCTTAAAATACGTTGTTATATCTTTAACAGCTGTTAGTAAATTTTTAGCTTCTTCCAGTCCATCTTTAGTATCAAATGGTTTTGATGCTACTAGGTTTAATGTGTGGGCAAAGCATGGCATGTGTTTATTTTTGCCATAAACATTTGTGACAGCTTTAACGATATTTGCGCCATTGTCCGTGATAAACGCTATTACTTTGTTACTTGTGATGCCCCATTTTTCTGTCATATTAATAATTACTTGTGCTAAGTAGTCAGCATTGTGGGGTTCTGTTAGAGCAGTTACACCAAAAATTATGCTCATTAATTTATTTTCATATATACAATGACCAGTTAAGCCTAAGTAGCTTTGACTATTATGCGAGTCAGTCCAAACATCTGCAGTTAAAGATAATGCTTCTACTTCTTGTATTTTTAAATTCAGTTGTGTCGAAAGAATGTCATATTTATCGTCAATCATATGAGTAATTGTTTTTCTGGCTGGAACTTTATAAAGCGGTGCTACTACTTTCATTAAATATTGAAATCCTGTTTTTTCCACAGTATTGAGAGGTAAACCATCCTTTGCTATCATGAAGACTATTGCATTTGTTATTTGACCACGCTTAACACCATTATCTGAAAATTAATAAAAGTTACAATTTTCGATTCTGTATGCATCTGATTTTCATAAAAATTGATTGAAAAAAGATTTGTATCATGTCTTACCTCCAAATGATTTTATATTTGTTAAGCAAGATGTCAATGTTTGCTGTTTTAAGACTGATAGAGAGGCAGCAGAAGAAGCCACGCTTTCAGTATCCGTATTATCAGCATTTTGCAAATCTGGAACTGGCACGATGTCTAAAATCATGTTATCAACAACCTGAAATAAAAAACCCTAGTTATTTTGATTTATTGAACTTTGAGTCTTATTTTTTTCAAACTCAACAAATTAGAAAATAAAGAATCTGGTATAAGAAATACAGCACTAACTTGTTCATTTCCTTCACCATTTCGTGCATTACCACAATTACTACCACCACCACTTTCACTCTCACTCTTCTTTTTGAGACTTACAGTGTGAATTGTTGGATGTCGTCTTAGTAAATGATTACGCAAGTTTGTTGTGTTTCCCTTAGTTTTTACTTCCTGGTGACAATATTTGCATGTGCCTCCTAAGTCCTTCTTTATGAAATGATTCCATAGATCACTTTTACCCGACATGCTGAAAAATACATTAGTTTCTACTTTGAAATACAAAGAATAGTTTCACATTTCACATTTTATAAAAAAATAACCTATATCCTATATAGCGCATGATGTGATGACGCAATCACAGAACAGATAAAAAAAGTCATAGATTATAAACATAAACGTAACTTTTTTCTATTGAAGAGAAGTGAGGCGAAGGAAACTAAACACACAGCCATCTCGTGAGTTTTTGAGTAATTAACCGGCAGCACTCTTGTAATACGGGTACCTACAACCTACAACTAATTGTATGGTTAATACAAAAACAAAAATAATCAAATGTCGATTTTAAAGGGTGATGTATCGATCCAATGAATCGATCCAGTACTACATATCGATTTAAAAAATCGATTTTCTTGGCTGGAAAAATCGATTTTTCGATTAATCGATCTCAGATCGCCATCTCTAAAACAAATACTACAATGCGTTGCATCACGAAGAGCTAATAACAACACCAGTATATAACACCATAAAAAAAAACAAATTTAAAAAGAGATCAAATCAGAAAAGTTTGGATTAAATTGACAGATCAATTAAAAAAAGCTTATTTTGATAGTGATGGTAATATGCAATTTCAAAACGAATACTTGGAAGAAATAAGTGAAAATAAACATAATAAAGATGTATCTACTAGCGTAACAGAACAACCTTCGATACGATTGATAGAGCAGCTACTTAAAAAAAATCAAGAGACAAATGTAGGAAAAACAGCAAAAGAATTCACAATTGAAAAATTTGATGGAAAATATTCAAATGCAAATCAATGGATGTCTGAGTTTGAAAAAGAATGTGAACGTTTTAAGGTGACGAGGAACGATAAAAAAATAGAAATTTTGAAATCATTCATGGAAAAAAGTGCTGCAGACTGGTATAGTTGTACACTTATTAAACTCACAATTCAAACAGACTGGGAAGACTGGAAAGAAAATTTTTGTTCTACATTCGCTAGTAAAGGTTGGTCGCCAATAAGATATGCAATGGCATTCAGATACCAAGCGGGCTCTTTACTAGAATATTCAATAAAAAAGGAAAAACTTCTGTTACAAGTAAGAAAATCTATTGATGAAGGAACACTTATAGACCTTATCGCAACAGGATTGCCGAATTATGTAGCTGACAGAATAGATAGAGAAAAGTTAAAGAAGACTGATGACCTTCATAATGAAATAGGTAAATTAGAACACCTGACAACCAAGAAAGAAATAAAAAAAGGTAAGCCAAATAATAATCCAACAAAAAGTGATAAAGCACTTTGTAAAATATGCAAAGATAAAGGAAAAGGAACACGTTACCATTCTGAAGCTGAATGCTGGTTCAAAGAGCAAGGGAATAAAGGAAATAAACAACAGCACATAAATAATTTAACTCTGGAAGTAGATTTAAGTAAAGATGATCCAAAAAACTAATTTTCCCACCATTAATTGAACTTAATGTTAAATTGAATGATACTTTAGACGTAAATGCTATTTATGATCCGGGATCAAATATCTCATTAATCAACTCAAAATTAGTACGTCTTAAGTCTAAAAAAAATAACATACACCAAACTAACTTAAGAACAATTAATGGTGTCTACCACACAGATGGAATGATAAAATTAAAATTAAAAATATTAAACGTTGAAGGCTATGTAAATGTGTTCATAATTAATAATGAAAATTTTAAATATGACTTTCTAATGGGTTTAGACTGTATAAAAAAATTTAAATTGATACAGAATGAAAAATTAGAGATAGAGCAAAAAAGTTCCGAATCTAATGAAATTATAAAAGAGTATCAAATAAACTTTAATGAACACATTTCAGTAGATACATTCAATGTTTTAATGAATCATTTAAATAATGATGAAAAAAATATAGTAATAGATTTAATAAATAAGTATAAAAACATATTTGCAAAAGACAAATATGATATTGGCACAGTAAAAGATTATGAAGCTAGGATAGATTTGATAATAGATAAATATTGCAGCAGCAGGCCATATAGATGCACAATGGATGACAAAAAAGAAATAGAAAAACAAATAACAGAATTATTAAAAAAAAATCTTATTGAAGAATCTTATAGCCCTTTTGCTGCCCCTGTAACGTTAGCCTATAAAAAAGATGAAAATAAAAAATCAAGATTATGTATAGATTTCAGAGACTTAAACAAAATAATAATTCCTTAGTCACAACCATTTCCATTAATAGAGGATTTGGTTGTCAAGACAAGAAATTGCAAATATTTTTCAAAATTAGACATAAATTCAGCATTTTGGTCCATCCCTCTACGAATTGAAGACAGAAGAAAAACAGGCTTTATAACTCAAGAAGGACACTTCCAATGGACTTGTTTACCATTCGGATTGAAAACAGCTCCAGCTATTTTCCAAAGGATCTTAAGTAATATAATAAGAAAACATAAATTATCTGATTTTACAGTAAACTATATAGATGACATTTTGATATTTTCAAAATCTTTCGAAGAACATATTAATCACGTATCACAACTGTTGGAGGCAATAATGAAAGAAGGATTTCGATTAAAACTTGCCAAATGCGCATTTGCATTAGACTCAATACAATATTTAGGCCATATAATAAAATATAATTCTATCTCTCCTATTACAGATAACCTAATGTCGATAAAAAACTTTCCAACGCCAAAAAAACCAGAAAAATATTCGCCAATTCTTAGGAAAAGTAAATTTTTATAACAAATATGTACCGAAAATTTCAATAGTTTTAGAACCTTTACATAACTTATTAAGAAAAGGACAAAAGTTTATATGGTCCGAAGAATGCCAAAAAGCTTTTGAATACATGAAGAATTTTCTTTGCACACAACCAGTTTTGGCCATCTTCGACGCTAATTTACCAATACACATATAGACAGATGCAAGCTTACAAGGAATAGGTGCAATATTAAAATAACCTCAACTAAATGATACTCCGATAACTGAAAAACCTGTAGCATACTTTTCAAGAAAATTAAATGACTCACAAAAAAGGAAAAAAGCAATTTACCTAGAATGTATGGCTATAAAAGAAGCAATAAAATATTGGCAACACTGGCTCATAGGAAGACATTTTAAGCCATTACAAAATATGAATATAAAGGCAAGAACAGATGAAGAACTAGGAGACCTCACATACTACTTATCACAGTTTGATTTCGAACTGTTATATTATCCGGGGAAAAATAACTTAGAAGCATACTGCTTAAGTAGGAATCCCGTATTGGAACCAGTCAACGGCATAATTGAAGGGTTGAAAGAGATAAATTTAATAAGATTAGAAGAAATTTTAGAAGACCAAAAACAAAACAAAGATATAAATCTTAATAAAAATCGACTAATTTTTGAAAACAATTTATATTACAAGAAACATAAAAATAGAAATAAAATCATATTATCGGAAAGACTATGTAAACATCTAATACAAAAAACACACAGAAACTTTTGCCACATTGGAGTAAGTCAGATGCAAAATAAAATACTACCATATTATACAGCAACAAATATAATAGAAAATATAAAAAAAGATAAGTAAATGCTGTGAAGTTTGTTTAAAAAATAAATCAAGGGGACAAGACAAAATCGGCTTAATGTCACATCTTGGCCCAGCAAAAAAACCATTCGAAATAGTCTCTATAGACACAATAGGCGGATTCGGTGGGTCACGATCAACAAAAAAATATTTACATCTCCTAGTGGATCACTTCACAAGATTCGCCTATATTTTAACGTCTAGAACACAAAATGCAGATGATTTTATTAAATTAACAAAATATGTACTAAAAGTTCATAACATTCAAATAATTTTGACGGACCAATATCCAAGTATAAATTCGAAAAATTTCAAAAGATTTTTGGAGGAAAAAAATATTACAATTATATTTACAGGCGTCAATTCACCATTTTCAAACGGCTTAAATGAAAGATTAAACCAAACGTTAATCAATAAAATAAGATGTGCAATAAATGAAAAAAATAATAAATATACATGGACTACAATAGCTCATGACTGTATTAATAAATACAATGAAACTGAACACACAGTGACTAGATTCAGTCCAAAATATTTATTAAAGGGCGAAGATACATCAGTATTACCAAAGGAATTAAAAAAGAACAAAAACACAAATCGCTTGGATGAAGATAGAATGACGGCCTTTAAAAACAGCATTAAATACCATGAATATAATAAGAAATTATATGATGAAAATAGAAGACAACATAATTTTAACATAGGGGATGCAGTATATATTGAAAACGTGAATCGACTGAATAGGAAAAAATTAGATGAACTAAGAACACGGCCATATAAAATTTTACGAAAAATATCAAATTCAATGTATGAAGTTGATACAGGTCATAAAAAGTCGGAAACAAACTTATTTCACGTCTCAAAGCTCACCCCATCTCCAAACACCTCGGATGAGGATATTCTTCTAGACATTTAAGATTCTTGATAAATATTATAAAATATTATAAAAAAAAAATTTGTATCTTGAGGGGGGAGATGTAAGAAAAGTATTTTTATTTTGAATTGCGCGCGCAATTCACAGTCATTAGTTGAATCAGATGCCGTAACTAACAGGGAAACAATTAACAGGACACATGTGTAATTAATAACTTTGAATGTTGTTTCTCTGTTATTTACAGGTAAGAGTTAATTTGTAAATAATAATTTAATGTATGTTTCGTATTTGTTAATAAATAAACTCTGTTATTTACAGTGAAACAATTCTAGTTATTCCATAACCTAAGAGAGATTCTTTCCCGTTTCTTGATGTCCTCATAACAAAAACCAACAATGACAGATTCTCACATACCGTCTATAGAAAACCAACCCATACCAATCGATACTTAAATGCCCAATCACACCACCACCCTGCCCAATTGAGTTCTGTAATGAAATCTTTGACTCTCAGATCTATTCGCTTAACAGATATTGACAATAGACAAAACGAACTTAATAATCTTCAACAAATCCTTCGACAAAACGGTTATCATCCGGACCACATTGCGCGTATAATTCATCAATCTCAACAACCCCCAATCACACCAACCCCGTCAGAAACAGAACAACAACATCAAAAAGCCGTACTTCCATACATTCGAGGAGTCACTGACAAAATAGCACGGATTTTACAAAGACATCAAATAAAGACTATCTTCAACACCACTCAAACTATAGGCAACTTAACCGGTAACCCCAAAGACAAAGTACCTAACGAGGATCGAGGAGTTTACGAAATCTCATGTCGCGATTGCCCACAAAGCTACATCGGTCGTACCAACAGGCGCGTTAACCATCGAGTATATGAACACTCTCTGTCAGTTCGTAAAAAAGATCCGACTTCAGCTCTCGCGCATCACCATATCCAAACAGGGCACTCTATCAACTTCGAGGACAGTAGGACTATCATATCTCTCAATTCTCTTAGGGCATCCACTATTCGCGAAGCCATCGAAATAGAAAAAAGACCTCTCTGTCTAAATAGACGCGATGACAGTACTCGCCTTCCCACAGCTTGGACCTCCGTAATTGCCAGATTAAACAAAGCAGACACGCCCACCAATACCCAACCAATCACAACACAGCCTCATCACGTGACATCTTCTTCTAACCCAGCGCTACCTATAAATAAAAGAAGCAGAGCAGACTCAAATTCAGTTCAGTTACCTAGTGACTCTTGGGGAGTAGGCAGATTGAGGCCCCGAGTTCGATCTAGACTCTGAAACTCTTTTTCACTTTTGTCTCTTGATAATGGCTCCAAAGCAGGAGTCGAAACGTCGAGTATTCGAGTATTCAATAAATTCAGACGCGGTTCTCACCCGGAACCTAGCTTAGTTCATAATAATGACCGCGGAAGCCTCTCAGAACATATATATATATATATATATATATATATATATATATATATATATTTGTTTTTAAGTTTTCGCGGGCACTAAATGGTTTAGGCGGTTTCCGGGAATTCATCCGCGGATGAATATATATATATATAAATATATACAGGGTGTAAATGGTTTGAGTGCAAAGAACAATACTTCAGGCAAAAACAAATCAAAAAGCTTTATAACATTTTCTAAAATAAACTATAGTTTTGCCAAAAAAACACATAAAGTTAGATTTTATGTAGCCCTTGCTACAGTGAATAATACAATAATTTCGATTTCAAAATGTCGGTAAATCTAAATATGTAAATACTCAATAACTTATACATCTTTAATAGCCACATTAAAAATGAAAATTGATTATTTAAACTCGAAATATGCTTTTATAATTTAGTGTAAGTTTCTCCGAATAGATATGGCAACGTGGCATACAGACCAACTTATTTACTACATTTTTTAGTTTAACGACGACTGAGAGTTACGATTGTTTTTTGCGATCTCGATTCTTGTAAACAAGAATAGATAAACTGTAAAGTGATTTGAATGATATCTATTTGATGGAGACTTCGTGGTTTGCTTTCCATTTAATATACCTATTTTTTAAATAAAATCGGTTGTGATTAGTGTGTAAGTTCGAAAATTAAGAATAGTGCGACAGTATTAATTTGTGATAAATAATGGCCGATTATACAATTAGGGAAAGACATGACATGCTCTTAATTTCTGGCATACGTGAAAATTGGATTAAACGGTGTCGTGCTTGTGTCGATAGTAATGGTGGGCATTTTGAACATTTGATATGAATAATCTGTTTTTTCAACTCAGTTCTATCATTATAATAAATTCGGTAAGTAGGATTACATATTTACTAGTCTAATATAAATAATATTAATTAAATCAGTAATAATGACTCTTCGAATAATTTAACTGGTAAAAAAACTACATATACAGATCTCTTGAGTTGAATATCATATTTACCCAACTTTGTATTATTGCATAAAAGAAACCGCCAAATACAAATTCTAATTGCAATACCTTGTATTAAAAACGTAAATATTTTCAACAAAATATTTCATACATTTTTATTTAATTGTAAGGTCAATATCATCAGTCAATACAAAAACACAGGTGTTTATTTTTTTTTGTCGGCGTAGTCATTCCTTTATTATTCGCGCTAAGAGTGAATCTGCTTCGAACGCGAGCGACGTTGCCGGATTGACAATAATTTACTTAATATGTTTTAGGGATTTTCTTGGTTATTAAGGCCTACCGACCATAGTGATATAAGAGTTTTTTGTTAAATTTGGTGTATACTACCTCCACCTAAAATATATGCACTCATACTATTTACACCCTGTATATTCATCCGCGGATGAATATATATATATATATATATATATATATATATATATATATATATATATATATATATATATTACATATATATATTACTTAGCAATTAACGGAATTTCCAAAAAATAATGGGAAAGTAGCCAAAAAATTTTATTTTATAAACGGCATTAAACTCTTTTATTATATCATGAAAGCTTTCGAAATTTATTGATTTCTTCTTAAGTCAAGTTTCTGAAAGATTACACAAATTTATAATGGTATAACTTAATCTAGATGGTTAAACTAAACTTACAATATCGAGGTTAGAAAATTATTAAAAAAGGTTCTCATTGCAAGTAATGTAAATTGTGTAATGCGTTTTGAACAAACATTACTGACATATTTCAGCAATTTAATAAAACATTATTATAACCGGATCACTCATACAATGAATAAAATTTTTAAGATTAAAACAGAATCACATCACAAGTTATATACAAGCCATTTGTCATATTGTAACAGTGACATGGAACGCAAACAAAAGCCGAGACGCGATGTTACAGGACACTAAGATTCTTAGGTCATGGGGTGTGGATGCAAAGATAATCTAATGGAATACTGACACGATGATATATAAACACACACACACAGACATATATATATATATATATATATATATATATATATATATATATTTAGATTAACTCTTTTAAATTAAACTTTTTAAAAAAATTTATTTTCATTTAAATACAAATTTCAAATTTTAAACAGGCAGAGTTACGCCTTACACAAGTTACTATAATGATCTCCAACGAGACCGTTAATTATTTAGTATTTATACAATTCAAGACGTGATAAAATCTGCAATTTAGCGTCTACAGGATTATACTGAGAATTGTCATATCGTTAACGTAATATGATATTGCGAAATCCTAAATGATACGCTTGTCACGGATACTTGCTGAGTAAGCAACACGTGTGTGTATAAATTATGATATAACAACTCCCATCACAAATGAAAAGTTGATGGTATCGCATCAACTTTTTGAAATAACATTAAAATGTAATATGATATTTAAATGAAGTGAAACGTAAAACCTTAGCAATTGTCTGAAATAATATCTAATAGTTCATAAAAATAATAATATCAAAATAAAGCATGAACATGATAATAAGCAAAATACGATAAATTGGATAATAATATAAAATAGGTTACGAATATAATGATAAACGATATAAAAGTAAATAATAATATTGCAAATAAAATAGTCCAAATATAATGTTAAAATCGTGTGAAAAAAGTACATACTTTATTAAGCAGTTTCTTTCAATTCAATGTCTTTTTCGGGAATATCCAAAGTCGGGCGAAGTTTTGGAATTAAGTGCCTAAAACTTCTTTTGGTCGGTTGTGGCGTATGTTGTGCAGAAGGGTTTCTTCTTGGGAGCTGTAGTTTCTTATGCATAGTGCGGTATATGATGTAGGCAGCTATGATTATTATAACTGCAATAGTTACATATGTGAACCATGAAATATTTTTCCTTATAAATGGTTGATTGATTAAGTCATCTAAGTCTCTAGAGTATTGGTCGAGTTTATGACTGGCTATATCTAATTCTTCCATATTGAGGTGGTCCAGTTTTAAGGGTTGGAGTTCTGGAACTTTGACTTTATCTGGTATAGGTTTACAACAGTTATAAGGTATGTAAACTGGATGGGAATTATCAGTAATATTTATGGATTTCCGATTTTCGGCTTGTACCTTTGTGATGCCGATAAAATCACTGCACTCCGAGTAAAGTTTGAGATCTGAGTTTTTATTTATAGTTACAGTTTTTACATCAGATTCTTAATATTTGGCAACATTTGAATATCTTACCGGAAGAGGTAAATTATTTTTTACTAAATTTTGTGAGATTTCTTGTAAGGCGCTTATCAAATGTTCTGGCGTTAAAATTGATGTATGTATTATTTTGAGCCTGGCAAAGGTGATAGCGTTTAAAATGTCATTTAGGTTATCCTGTAGATAAAGGTAATTTTCCATCAATTTTTCGCATATATCTAAAAATGAAAGTTTAGCTTGAATATATGCTGTTTTTGTCTGCGAGGTGAATGATTGTTCTTCTAATCCGGTTAATGTCTTCGTTGAAGGTCTTTTCATCTATTTGTAATTTCGCAATGGTCTCATTAAAATTTTTAATAACTGAAGTTGTGATGCTCATTTGATTTTTCATTATGTTTTCAATTTGCAATTGTTTTTGATTCAAACTATTAATGCTGTTTGTGTAAAACTCGCCGTCCGAGGCATCTAAATTACCTGTTATAGCTTTAAATAACGTTTCGGCACCGTTTAATAATCCGCGTTTAAATCGTTTCGTGTCGGAGTATATTTCTGAAAATTTATCTTTAAGAGAGTTACAGATTTGTGTTAACAAACTGATATGAGTTTGTATTTCAGACCTGAAATTATTCATAGAATGTACATCGAGACTTACTGTTTTAGTTAAAGTGTCAAGTAATCGGTTATTGGTTGTAAAAGCGTGTTCTAGTGCTGATAAGTTGCGGTGGGCTAGAAGAGTCCATTTGTGGTTGGATACGACGATCCTTGTTTCATCATGATAATATATCCCAACTGTGTTGTTTATTGGTTTTAGTTCGAAGTGTGATATTGCTGATCCGAACAGCAAGAAAAATCTGGAACAGAAATTAACTTTCTTAATAAGGCTTCAGTCTATCGAAGTTAACTTTAGTCCTTTGATTAGTTGCTAAGTTTAGGAGAGTTGCGGAATTGTTATGGAGTTCCAAAATTTGAAAGGGTCCATTGAATTTATTTTCGAGTTTATTTTTAAGCTGCGATTCTTTGACATAGACTTTGTCGCCGATTTGGTAATTTGGAAGGTTTCCAGAAACGTGTTTATCGAATCTTTCTTTTGCTTTTTGCTTTTGAACTTCTGTTCATTCGCGAGCAATTTTGTAATAATGGGATATGCGATTGTTGAGGTCATGAACATATTTGGAAATTAACTCTTGTTGGTTATAAAGTGTTTCGGCTGGATGTGTGGCCAAATACAAGTTCATATGGTGTGAAACCATGGGTTTTACTTGTTGAATTGTTGTATGCTATCACAGCATAAGGTAAAATGTTGAACGGGTGTTCATCAGGGTTTTCTGATTTGTGAATCCTTATCATTTCTAGAAGTGTCGAATGAAAACGCTCAAGTGAGCCATTGGACTGTGGATGTCCTACACTGGAAAATGACAGTTTAATATCAAAAAGTTTGCAGAGGTCCTTGAGTAGGGCATTATCAGATTCTCTGCCGTAGTCGCAGTGAATGCGTAGGGGTGTTCCGTAATGCTGGAAGTAAAGTAATAAAGTGTTGACAACTGTTTTGGCTGATTTAACGCTGATGGGGTAAGCTTGTGAAAATTTTGTAAGTTCGTCACGGATGGTAAGTGCATAGTTTTTAGTTGGTTCTTCGAGGATATCGATGTTGATTCTTTCGAAAGGTGTCCTAGGAGTCTCAGTAATTACAAGTGGATTATCTAAGTTTTTACGATACGCCTTTGTCTTTTGACAAATATCGCAATTTCTACTAAAGTTTTCTACATCTTTAGTTAAACCGGGCCAATTAAATTTTTGTTTGCTTCTAAGAGTCCATCAAATTCTATATCTAAATTACAAATATAGACTTTGTGGGGATCGTTGATATTGAAGGGTACGAGAGTTGATTCATTAATTAAAATTTTTTCGTTTGTAATTCCTTGAATTACGACATTTTCTGGGAATCTGTTAGAGAATCGTTGGCAGGTTTCGGGTTTGAAAATAGAAAGTCCTGCACCTGTGTCGATTAAAAGTTTGTAAGAATTGGAAGCATCAGTAATATAAAATAAGTTTTTCGAATTAACGGACAGGAGTGGTCTTACAGAAACTGCTATTCTGTCTTAAAAGAGTTGGGTTGAACTTCTTGTAAGTTCAGGGATTTCATTGGAAGTATTGGTACTTCGAATTCGGGTGGTTTCGAATTCTGGAGGGGTTCGCGAAAATTTCGGTGTCTTGGTTCGTCTAATGTTGGTTCATAGGAGGGATAGTTTGCATATTCGTCAGTCACTGTTTCGTATTGTTCATCGGGTACGGATGAGTAGTTTTCTGAAAAGTTGTATTGATGAGGGTCGTCAGTCAATTGATAATCATACCGGTCATATTGTTGTTCATATGCGGTATCGTAATGGTCGTATGGTGCACAGTATTCGAGATTGTTTACATGATGAGTTCTTTGCTGTCTGAAATAATTAGGATTTGGTCGATATTGACCTGAAGCTTGTGGGGTTTGATTTGAATTTGGGGGAAGTTGGTTTATTGGTCGCGGTTGTGTACTTGTTGAAGGCAAAGATTGTTGAGTGTTTCTAAAATTTGGAAATTGTGGACGAAAATTCTGTCCAGGAGGGTTATGCTGTCTCATTCTTGCCTGGCATTCGATGTACATATGCCCTGAGCGTTTGCAAAATGAGCATTGTTTTATTGTTGGAGGAATCATGGGTTTACGGTTTGGAGTTGGTGGTTGTCTGACGCCTTGAAACTTTTGGTTTTCCAAATGGTGTAATTGTAATTCGCGCTTAATTCTCGATACAGCGGTTAATATATCGCGAGGGTCACTAGCTCGTACGATTTGACCGATCTTGGGTTCTAAACCCGACAATAAGCTATTAAGGGCCATATTATCTATAAGGTCGTTTTGGGCTTGTTTCTCTTTTGTCGTTAGCACTTGTTTGTTAACGGAGACTAACATTTTAGCTAAATGCGTTTGTAATCTAGCTGCGAAAGTCAGAGGTGACTCATTTGTTTGTATCATCCTCTGGAGGTCTTGTATTAATGCCGATAAATCTCTTGAGTCGCCAAAGTGGTTTTCTAATAATGTACGGATGTCTAGCGAATTATCCGCTTTACGCGAGTTTACTAATTCTGCGGCTCTACCGCGAAGTTTGTTTTTAATGTGTAGCACTGCTAGAGTGAGTTGATTATCTACAGCCATGCTGCAAGCTTTATTGCAGCTTGTTATAAAAGTTTTCAAGAAAATTTGATTTCCATCATACTCCGGTATGATAGCAATAATTTCGGATAATTTGTAGGGTTCAACGGAACCTTGCGCTCTTGTTTCCGGCATAATGTATTAAAATATGTTTTTGAGATGTTGCAAAATACAGAATTATAGATGGAATTATAATTCGTTCAGATGTTGTTGATGGTGTGGTATTGGTTATGGGAGATCAGTAACGTGTAAATCAGTGTGTGAATATTTGTGGATATTTAGTATGTGAATGTTTTAAATGTTAAAAATTATAACGATAGAACATCAATGATATAAAAATGTATGTAGTTCAATATTAATCAATGTAATAAAATAATAAAAATCAATATTTATTAAAAAGATCAAAATAATATTTCGTGATGATTCGTTTCAGTACTTACATGCATTTGACTTGTTCTGGGGCTAGTGCACCGGTGAGCGTCGTCTAAGTGCGTATTTCTTGATGCCTTTGGCCTCAGTTGGTGTCGCCTGCTTTTGTCCTTAAATCTAGGGTCCTTAATGCTACGTCTGGCAGTCGACGTCTGTTGGCTGGTACACTGGTGAGCGGTATGTGCTTGTTCCTGGCGTCCTTGGCCTTCAGCTGCTGTCGCTTACCGTGGGTTCGTTTGTTTAACGAAAAATTAAAATTCACCACAATTTTTAGGAATTGCCTAAACTGTGTTTAAACAATCCTACTGACTGCGCCAATTTTTAGATTAACTCTTTTAAATTTAACTTTTTAAAAACATTTATTTTCATTTAAATACAAATTTCAAATTTTAAACAGGCAGAGTTACGCCTTACACAAGTTACTATAATGATCTCCAACGAGACCGTTAATTATTTAGTATTTATACAATTCAAGACGTGATAAAATCTGCAATTTAGCGTCTACAGGATTATACTGAGAATTGTCATATCGCTAACGTAATATGATATTGCGAAATCGTAAATGATACGCTTCTCACGGATACTTGCTGAGTAAGCAACCCTTGTGTGTATGAATTATGATATAACATATATGACACAGAATCCAGATTTTCTGATAGCATTTTCTTGTAGTATTCATTAAATACTTTTCGCACAAGAAAATTTTTCGTCACAAATTGTTTTAAATAATTTAGTAGTGCAGTCCATGCTGTGAAAACTTTGATTATTGATTATTGTGTGAAAAGCGAAAGTACCCTCCATAACTGCCAATTTTTTTTCCTAAGTTCCAAAAGTATTCCCTTTAAATAATGTTGTCAGTTTGGATGTTGACGCTGCTGTGTCATGACATGTTTTATGTACTTTAGTTTCAATGTGTGCCGCTATTGCACTACGTCCATGAATTGCAATTAAAAAATCCCTATTGCAGATTGTGCATTTACCCAAGGAGTCATTTCGATTTTTAACTACAAAGAACGGAAACTATTTTTTAAAATTTTCGTTTAAACGATTTTTCCTTCTTTTGTTATCGCTCATATTTGAATTAGTAATCTAAAAATTATATTACTAATAAATTTTGATTTGATTTCAATCTGATATTATTTAAGTAAAATGAAAATGACACTATATTATTAATACTTACATGCCACTTCACCTTCACTATAGATAAATAAAATAAAATTTTATTTCATTTTTTACACCTCAAATCTTGTTAACTTGGACAAAAAGTACGAAATTGTTGGTTTTCTCTAACCTCAAATTAATTCCCATAAAACTTTGCCGTACATACTACGCATGCGTCAAGACTGTCAAGCATGCCGTACATACTGCACATCAAAGATGAGCCGGGGGATTACATACACAAATATTGGATATATCCTTCTCTTTTCACAAATGTAATTATGACGTGGTTAGAAAAAGAGGTCTGTAGTATCTATCTATCTCTCCAGGTACATAATACGGCCTTTCAATTGTGCCGGAAACGGCAGCAATATGTGCGCGCGAAATTCAAATCACGTCAAACCCGTGTCTGGTGTTTGCCCTGTTGTCCTCTGACGTGCCGGAAACCGTAAGCAATATGCGCGTGTTAGAGAAAAGAGCAATAACACGTCAGAAAAGACTACCTACAGGCTTTTTACTAAAATCCCGTAATGGCTTCCCTTCTGTCAACTTGGACGTCCTTATTTCTCTTGTCAGGAAAATAACCGAGATTGGCGTGATGGTATAGCGAACAGGAACACTTTTTAATGCCCATACAATATATTACAAATAAAAACATAACATTAATCAATAACGACCTATAACAATAATTCACAAGAAAATACATCAGTCTGGTCGTTCTTCGTCGCCTCTTCACGTCGATGCCAGATTCGAGAGGAGGGAAACGGAAGTGCCTCTGACATATCTAACGTTGGTGAATGACATCCGGTTCCGGCACTGTCAAAGCTTCACCAAGGTACAATCATCTTCAAGGTCAGCCAATTGTCTGCGCCAAGGATATTTATTTGCTTTTGAGACTCAAAGCCAACACGCGCTTGAAATTCAAATCACTGTCAAAATAATTTTAAATATTTAATTAATAAAATTTAAATAAAATAATCTAAAAAATTGTTTTAGAAATAAAAATGAGTATAAATTTATACAAATGAGTACTTTCAGAGTACAGGATTTGAAAAGTGTACGGTTTGCGAAAAAAGAGTACAAAACTCAGTAGATGAGTATAGTTGGTATATTGAAGAAGAATATTGAAATAGAGACAAAGTGGGAAACCCATTAAGAATATTTAAATATATCATTTTCACTATTAGATATTCCTTTTGAAACTCTACATGTTAGGTAGTAAATTACAAGAAACGGAATTATTATGGCTTTTGTAAATTTCCATGTTCTTAAGTGTTTAAAAAAATGCCTTAATATTGTTATAGGGAGTAATTTCTGTTTCTTGTAATTTAGGAAAGCTATGCCCTGTAGTAAGAAAATAATTAGGAAATCTTGACTCAGTTTTATTGAATCTAAAGGAACATAAGTGTTCAAGATATCGAATATTGAAATTTCTACAGGTCATACCAAGGTAAAATCTATTGCACTCTGAACATTTTAGTTTATATACTCCAGATTTCGACAACTTGTCATTTATTTTATCTTTGGTGTTAAAAATATGGTTTGACAATTTGGATTGGGATCTAGACTAACTTTAATATTATGCTTCGACAAAGTTTCGCTATTCTCTCACTTGTGGTTCCAAAATAAGTAAGACTAACGCATTTGAATTAAACATTGGGTTTTTGATAGATTAAATTTTGAGCAATTTGACTTTCTTTTCGCGAAATAAGTTTATTAATTAACTTGTGGTCATAACCATTATTAATAGCTATGCTCTTGATGATCGGTGTTGAAAAGAGGTAATGTAGCATCGATTTGTTTGCTGCTAATTTGTGTGAGTGTGGACTAAAAGATGAATTCGGGAAAGTAGTGTTTGTGAATGTTTGTTTTCTGAATACATTGAACATGATTTTATGTTTATTGGTGATGATGAAGTCTAGTTAATGGATATTTGAGTTACTTTCAGTTTCCAGAGTAAACTTGGTATTAGGATATACACTATTAAGGAATGATAGGAAAGTGTTAAGTTGTCTCTTTGTGCCTGTGAAGTGAGCTAAAATGTCGTCGACATACCTATACCAGAATAAAATATTTTTTTTGACATGATTTGGTCTAAATGAGACATGAAAATATTAGCCATTAATGGGCGAAGGGGTGAACCCATTGCCAAACCTGATTTTTGCTCATAAATTTTTTTTGATGATGTACAATAATTTTGTCTCAGGCACAATTCAAAGGCTTTTTCCATTTTCATTTGTACTATGGGGTTGAGTCTGGAATTATTAAGGATGTCGGATATTAAGGATAGACATGCTTGGGTGTGATACTTGTAAACATGTTCGATACGTCGATACGAGAATACCCTCCCCAGGGATATTTTGTTTTTGAATTGATTTTGTAAGCTTAGGGGGTGAGGGATTTTTGCTAGTTAATCTATGTTTTCCATAATTATTAGATATCCATTGTTTTAGTTGAGACAATGTAAATCTGTTTATAGTAGCCATTTCTATTGATATGTAAGATTCCGAATCTTCCCCAGGTTTGTCTATTTTGACGTGACAACCATCGATTACTCCAATAACATTTGATGGAAATCCCTTCTGTCTATCATGTAGCTCTATTTTAATAAATTCGTTGTGATCAGGCCATTGTATGGTTTCTGGGGATAGATTACTGAAGAACATTGTTACCCGATATATTATTCAATTGACAGAACTTATTGTTATCAAACATATCCCCTACATTCAAACTTGCAATGCACAACTAAAATACTAATACCCACACAATACTTTTTGAAATGAACTTACCTGATTTCAGCCTGTGATTTTCCGATTTCCGTTATTCATAGTAAAATAGTTACTCTCTATCTTTGACCTAACGTACTTGCAATATCTCTGGTCACCCTAAAATGTTGCAAAAACAACTCGTCGCTGTACATATGTACTTTCTGTACTGAGCTGTCTACGTAAATCTATGTGATGTATATATTCGTTCATAATGTGATTCTTCTATAAAGATATGGAGGTGACTTACGTTTAAAAATGCAATAATAAAAATTTGCTCTGTGTAGTTTAAAGCGGTTCTGCATATTTAGCCACTGTGACGCACCCAAATATGGTGAAATGTGGCATCTTTTTCGAACTTCACACATAAGTCGTACACACGAAATTTGCACTTTTTGTAGCGATCAAAACTGTCAGACAAGGTCCATAAACACTGCAACAGTGATTGAACTGTGATAAAACTAGCTTCTTGTTGGTTCTGAAACGCAGAATTCTTGTGGTTTTTCACAAAGTTCTTGCGAATTTACTTTATTAACATGTAATAAAATATTATGCTTCTTCTGACATTTTTTACAGGTTAGTTTTCGACAACTCATTTAAATATCCAGGTTTTAAACATACTTTTTACCTGTTTTTTTCAAGAGGGATATTCAAAAAAGAAGGGTATTACTGGATATGATGCTCACCCTTGCAAAATACACTTTTTGATAATTTAATATCAGTAAAATTTAAACTTCGTAGATTATCATCAACCGCTTTTAATTTAAATGACTCCCATTCCATAACAGTGCTTTTATCCAATTTTGTGCTTAACAAATAAACAATGGGTCCATCCCAAGATGATGTGGGCAGACCTAGCTGACCTATTTGTTAGATTATTTAATCCGCACTTTTTGCGGATTGTGTGTTAATATTAATAGTTAATTCCTATACAATATAATTATTCGAAGTAAATTCTATACTTGATGTTAACTGAATAGACTCATTACGTACAGAAGATCTTAAATAATGAAAACGCTATATATCACATAATTTTCATGAATAAGGCACTCAAAGACGTCCCTTAATTCCAGCCATTTTTTTCAAAGATCCATCAAATATAGGCAAATCTATATCTGGAAACTTTACAGGCTGCATAGAGTTAATAACAACAGAATTAGGAACTTTTCGATGAAGTATCATTATGTATCAATTTTGTTGTCATCCAAGTATTTTTTGCCAAAGAAATCACTGAATACTACGTATTTACAAATTCACTCCTTTCTGATATTTCCTTTCTAACTCATTAAGTTCACATGTTGAATCAATGTTATCTTGGATACCGACAAATTTGTGTAATATGTATATTGTTTATTGCATGTTTACTGATTCTCAGATACAAAGTTACATTAAATGTATTGCAGTCATACAGTCAAAGCTGTATCCAGTTGAATTATCTCAACATTATTTATAGCAGTTTCTAACTCTTATATTAACTGATGAGATAAATTTGTTTTATCTTTCAAATTATCGTCTATATACTTTGAAAAGTTAATTAAACTAGCTTTTACAGAAAGTCTTAACCTCTTAAGTATTTCCATGTCTTTTGTTTAAAATTAACAATACGTCACAAATATTTTAATGGTTTTATAAAATGAATACAGTGCCAATGAGGCAACAATGGAATACACAAAAGGAAAATAATATACATTTGGAAAATAAATAGGAAAACAGAAGAGGATTATTTACTTAAAACTTAAGAATTTGTCTGCCCTTCCCTGTAGAATTTGTTTCAAGTCCGCCCATCTACCTGTGTTCTTAAGTTGCAAGAAAATTTATTGAGGTATCCCAATGCTCGACAGGTTGATTTAATTGTTGCAGTAACGTAAATGTTTGGATGCATTGTCGATTATTTCCTGTTTCTATTTATAATTTTCTTTAGGTAACCCTTCAAGTGAGAATAGAGCTTTAGTATGAATAAACAATTTATTGTTATTGTATCTTTCACATAATTTCTGCCATGCTATCGTGTAATGTTGTGCTGAAAACTCTAATGAACGTATAACTTGAGCAGCGCCTTCATGTAAAGAAGCCCAGAAATAATGATATTTTGGAAGGCTACTACATTGATTCCAACCACCTTTCCATTTTACATTCAAATTATGGTGCGTTAAGGACTGGAAATTTGACGTCTCTCAAAATATTATTTGAATAACTATTAGATACATGAGGAGATGATTAATAGAATGTTTTAACCTGTCCGGCCTAATTTATTTATTTTTTCAAAATTAATTCTTTTTATTGGAATTGGAGTAAATTAGATGAAAGTTAAGTCACATTTAAGTGGATTTTTTTGAAAACATATTTATATATTCTGCATGATATGTTCAACTGACAATACCAGTGGGCAGTTTCAAACAAATATATTTTTGTATAAACGTATTTTACTCTTTCAAAGTATGTAAACAATAAACAATAAAACACATTCGAAATAAACCCATTGGATATGAAACTCTGCAAAATAAATTTTGCGTAATCAAGTTGTTCTCTGCGGCATGTGATATGCTGTTGAAGTTCTCAGTTCAGTCAGAACATATTCTTTCACAGTGTTTTCGGAAAGAGGACGACTTCCTTTGGTAATCTCAACGACCTACAAAAATTTTCGTTGTAAGATTATTTGATTTGCTTATAGTCTTGTACCGAACGAAAGCATTCACAACGCAGGCCTCTAGGAACTAACCTGCGGTCCATTTCTTATAAAAATTTATCGACATAGCCGATGTGTATTAGGTATAATCAATTACTAGACGTGGACAAGGTACTTTCTCAATAGTCCCATCTTTATTTCTTCTTGAGTTTATTGGCTGGGTCGTCCGAAGAGGATACATGGGGCCACTCAAACCAATTAATTAAGGTTTGTGTTTGGGGTAGTTTTTGATTCAGAAGGTGTTTCATTCCATTGGAGATTTATCTCCTCGGGATTGACCAAAATCTCCCCATACACCGTAGCAATATCACAGTCTCAATAATAATCTTGTGGGTTCTGAAACGCAGAGTGATTGAAAACAACTCACTTTGTAATAATGGACCAAACATCTCTGTCGTTTAGAGAACAAAAAACACCGTGATGCGGCATGTAAAAAATGGGTGATGTTCTCATGTCAACGTTATGTGGCCTAAATCTACATAAATAAAATGTGTTGGTCACTAAATTGAGAGTTGCTTTGCATTGGTTTAAAAATCTTCTTTCTGTCAACTTTCTGGAATCGCCTAGAACTAATGAAAATGCTTTATGTGAGAGAGAAACAATGAATCTTGAATGTAGTATTTAACTGCCAATTTAATTTGTTTGAATGATCTTCCTAAACCAAATCAAAACCAAAAAGCGTTTTTTGTAAAATGGAACCATCCCTGAAGAAATTAAATTGATCAACACTCTTAACTCAACTAAACAATCTCTCCAATCCTTGTAAGAGCAATATCATCCACATATATTCCAACATAAATGTGTTGTTTCACAAAAACACATGGTTTCTTAACACTTTAGATAAAATTCATAGATACCATCAAATCTTTAAAATAATCATTCCCGTTTTTCTCTGCCAGATGCAGATCATAAATACTTCTTTTTAATAAACACACTTGATTACATAAATACTGTTGCCTGCAAATAGCTTTTTAAATATGCACAATTATCATCAATATGGTGCATTTCCCAATTTTGTTCCAGACCTAATGCCATTAAAATTCGTAATGATTTCTAATGACTGATAGAACTATATGAATCCCAAAAATCAAGGCCTTTCATTTGGTTGTAAACGTGCGCTACTAACATTGCTTTGTATTTCTCAATACTACCATCTTCATTATATTTTGTTTTTAATACCCATTTTGATCCAATTACATTTTTATTCTTTGGTCGATTAATAATTTTCCATGTGTGATTTCAGTGTTCATTGCCTTAATCCATTATGTAAGGCTTCTTGAACGCTTTTTGAGTCTTTGTTTTGTTCATATGTGATTCGATTACAACACCCACATGTATTTTCTTTTGTGATTCTTTCTAACTCTCTTATATTTCTTTGCTGTCATCACTTCCATGTGATAAATTTGAATCTTGATCCTCAACGGAGTTACAACCCTAAGCTCATTTTCATAATATTCATATAAATAAATTCCAATTATGTTTTCATCATTCACCTTCTTGTCCAATTTACTTTTCATAGGAAATGTTTCTTCATCAAATTTCAGATTTCTAGGAATTACAATCACTTTTTGTTCCCATAATCTGTATGCTTTCATTCCATCTTGGTTTTCATAATATTACACATTTATCTGCTCTTGACTCGAACTTGTTTGAGGTATTTTTGTGTGCATAACATAGACATCCAACAACTTTGATAAAATTAATGTTTTCTTCAGTAAGTTCTCTTTTAGTCTATAGTTCTTATGGAATAGTATTTCTTATGGTGGAATTTTCACATCGGTTTTTAATACCACAAGCTATGTTCATGACTATTGCCAAAAAATTTCAAGCAGCCCAGATTCTATTAACATCTTGGTAAATTCACCAATTGTTGGTTTAGTCTTTCAGCAACACCATTTCGTTGTAGCGTATAAGGCCGTATCCAGCGCGGGGGTTTGGGGTTCAAACCCCACCCGGAGTTTGGGATTGTATATTTATAAAAATATATTTTTATTCTATACATTTATTAAGTAGGTACTGGAAATATATGAATAGAAAAGTAACTTTTGCAGTTCCAATCAATCCATCCCCCTTCAAAAAAATATTAAAAAAGTAATTAAAATGCTTGGAATGTTTCACTTTTTCTCTTCAATGTGTATATGACTGCTTCTTGAAAAATCATCTCTGATGTTCACAAAGTAATTTGCACGTCTTAATGAAGTTTGGGAAAATTTACACAAATCTGTGTGTATTACTTATAGTGAACTTGTCGTCTTCTTTTCAAGTTTACTAAGTTTCTTTCTTTTCATTGTACCTTTCACATATGTCTCACACACATTTTTAGTTTTATTTGGAGCACAATCTGGAGTATTTAATGCATGTGCAAACTTTCGATGGCATGTTCCTGCAGTTACTGCCTTATAAGCTGTTATTTCTATGCATTTTGAATTCTCAGAATTAACTCTTGTATAAACTTTTGCAGTTCTGGATGCATACATATTGTTTTCTACAGCTACGGGAATCAGTTTTTCTTCTCTTAAAAATCTCATTCTTTGCTTCTGTAATTATTTTAACATTTTTGATGTCCAACTGTCGTACATAAATTAAATATTCTTGTAAATTAAGAACATGAAGTACATTTGTTAAAGTTACTATACCTCCTCCATATTTTTCTGAAACTTCCTAGAATTCATCATATCCAACAGCTAATTTATCTGTGCTATATTTGAGTTTAGTGTAGTTTTAAAAAAGTTGTATATATGATGACATGTGTTCATTTGCTCATGAGTCTATTGTCCATTTAAATTCATTTTAATTTGTTTTGACTCACATTTATTTGTCTTAACTTCATCATTTTTTCTAGTGATATTTTCATTATTTTCCTTTCTTGGAATTGAACTCACTTTTTTATTTTATTTATTGTGTTTGTATCTATTCACTGCCAGTACTTTAGCTTCTTTGTTTTCAACTTTCTTTCTTCAAACAGAACGTTTGACTTCACATTACTAACTATAATTTTAGTTTTTTCTTGTTCTAGTGATCTGACTAAACTCTCATATTTGGGTAATGGCAAACCAGATAATAAAAATTAACCTATTAATTGATCATTAAACTCAATTTTTACTTTGGCAAATTTACTGTTTATTTTTTGTAATTTGCTCATTTTTTGTGGTATTCATCAGTTCACAAATTAAACAAACTTGATGTAATAAACCTAAGTCCATATGTATTTTCTATAAGGTTTTCACGTGAAAATTCGGAGTCATCAATGTCGTTGAAATAAACAGACAAAAGTAGTAAACTTGATGGCAGTTGTCTATATCATAGCATCCCAACAATCACGGCCAACTAATAATGGCTTCATTTTGACAGTCCATGTCATGTAGTTGTTTGCATTTAGCTTTACTAACTTTGAAATTTCATCATCCATTTTCACCAAGAGTTTAAAGATAAATTCACAAGGAAAAATGTCCTATGTTCCAAATCTAACACAAGTGTTTATAATCTTCTTTTATATTTTTCCCAATTGTTTCACACCATTTTGCCTTAGAAACGTTCTGGGCCTATAACGTGTTAAACATTTATTAAATTTTAGATAAACCAAAGTAAAACACGTAGTATTATTTGGGTAGTTGCAACATAACATTTATTCGTTTTCCATCGTTTTTGCATCATATATCTCTTAACCTAACGTTTTTATTCTCCCGCGTTATTCTTTTACCAACATAAATATATTCTACTAATAATTTAGTGTTAACTTTAATATAATACAAATTCATTATTGTGCGGAAGACAATGTTTATGTATTCTAACAACAAATTCTCCCACCTACATGTGTCCCTATCAATTATAATTATGTCCTACTCCCTAATAGTAATCTGCTTAGAAATTACAAGAAAATTAACTAAAATGTTCCAATGCTCGACATGATATTTTTGAATGCTACAATCAGGCGGATCCTACTGACTCCTTCTAAAAATCTGTTTTTAAAGATTAAGGTGAATCCAAAAAGTATCTCAATAAAAAATATTTCTTTCAGTAGAAACAAGTCAAGCAAAGACTAAAACAATACTCAATATAAATATTTAATGCAAATATGAATAGAAGTTTTTTAAACAAGTAGGACTTGTTATTTTGTACTATTTATTAATAATTTAGAAACATTAATTATTACAACATAAACTTAACCTTTTACAACCGAACACATATCTTCCTTCTTTTACAGTAACAACTCAACTAACCTCTTTTATGAATGTTTTTTTCCGACCGATACTTTTATTTGTAGGCTTGCAACCAAACCTGTGAATAAAAAAAACTTTTTACTTTCTACTTTAAACATATTATTAATACAAACTGAAAACTTTTCGTTGGTTATCGATTTAGTAAACACTATGATTATTTTTGTGTTTCTTTGGGGAATAACACCACAATAGAAATAAAACTACGTATATTGCAGGAATACCAAACGTTTCAAAGTCTATTCTGACTTCGTTGTCAATGGCTTTATATTTATTGATGTAAATTGCAAAATGAAATAAATATAAAGCCATTGACAACGAAGTCAG
Organism: Octodonta nipae; assembly: GCA_034190945.1. NCBI lineage: Eukaryota > Metazoa > Arthropoda > Insecta > Coleoptera > Chrysomelidae > Octodonta > Octodonta nipae. The sequence goes on from CM067222.1 coordinate 32,740,604, forward strand.
AATAGACTTTGAAACGTTTGGTATTCCTGCAATATACGTAGTTTTATTTCTATTGTGGTGTTATTCCCCAAAGAAACATCAATAAATATAAAGCCATTGACAACGAAGTCAGAATAGACTTTGAAACGTTTGGTATTCCTGCAATATACGTAGTTTTATTTCTATTGTGGTGTTATTCCCCAAAGAAACACAAAAATAATCAAGAACATGCCACAAACAACATTTAGAAGACAATTAGTAAACACGCCTGCTCATCTGAATCAAAGTGGAGCTTGACATCAATGTGTTGTATACACAAGTTTATTGTTTTCAAAATTTGCAAGTAACGTAATAGTACTTTACTTATTGTCATATAAACTAAACGGCTAATGATGGATCTAGTTTTAAATCATAAATACATTTTTAATACGAAGTAGTTCACATGATGCTACATATACTGCAATAAGCTCAGTACTGGACAATGTTACATATGTTTGTTTTCTATAAATCCAAAAAATTTAATTATTCAATAATTTAAAACAATAAACACTAAAGATTTTCTGTCTTCTAATTCTGAACTATACCAAAATAAGTAACAATGAAACAAATATCGGGCCTTGTGCTCATCATTATATACATTAAACTTCCTAATAATTCTTTACATGGTAAGTTTGTAATATTACTTCCATTACAATTTCGTTTTAAATTTAAAATCTTTTCTATAGATGTCTTAAAATTTCTATAATTTTGAAGTTAAATTCAATTGAATTGTTACTTGCTAATTCTTGGTCCATACTTATAGTGTTAATAGCTGACTCGTCCCTACTTCGCACGGGGATACACAGTAATTTTTACAAAAAACATTTCCTGGATGTCCCCCGTGAGTTGATTAAATTCTAGGAAAATAATAATACTCTTTATTTTCTGTTTGGGGAGAGGGATGTATCTTCCAATTTTCATGCCTGTGTCACAATGTTGTTTCCGAGATATTATTTTTTATTTAAAAAAAATAGATTTTTCTGGATAGGGACACTAATCACCTAGCGGTATGAAATAAACTTTACGACCTATTCTTATACTTATCAAATTTACACAATTTACGTAGGGACAGTTGGGGTACAATGAAACGAAAAAAAATCAATTATTTTTAAAAAAATATTTTTTATTGCAGTGGTCTGGGGTACAATGAAACACACTATGGGGCACTGTGTAACACAAATGACTACTAAACAATATTAGACAATTTAAGTAAAATCAACAAACAATAAAAACTCGTAATTAGCAATAGTCTTTAGAGTGTACTAGAATATGGAACCACATATCTTAAGTTCGTTAGCCTATGGCATATTTCTTCAAAATGTTTGTAGGGAATGTATAGATGTTTGATTGGCGCTTACTTTTTCCTGTGGTGGTTGGTTGGGGTAAAACTATCTCAATATCAGTTGGTGATACTAATGCTAGATCAGGTTCAAGTGGAAACAGAAAACTGTTATCGTTCTTAGCACTTTTCCGTAAATAGCTAATCTCATAGTCTCCACCCTGCGCGGCTTCATCTATTATTTCACCCACAAAGTATTTTGACTGTTTTCCTGGAAAACGTACCAGTACAAAATCATTAATGACCGGAGTCTTTTTGGTGATTAAAGGTAGATTATCTTCATCGCTAGATTCAAGTTCAATAGATGTAATATTTGACACAGATTCATCAGAACTTTCAGAGCTTGTAAATAGAACCTTTTTTGTCTTTTCCACCTTTTCTTTAACTATCTTTGCTTTCTTAGGTACAGTCTTTTTTCTCAAAATATTTTTATTATTCTTTTCATTTCTAGCCCTCGCTCGTTCTTCTATCTCATTTTTCACTGGGGTGTCTGTCAATATAGAACTTTTCCCTTTCTTCCTTTTATAAGTATTTTTTCTTGGACCAGCTCTAGGATAATCTCTGAATTCTATTGGACTTTTGAGCTGATTCAAAAACGTAGTTGCTGATATTTCAGCTTCCCGGTGAGCAGTGATTCCTGATTCTCGTATTTCTGACTAGTAGAAAAGTCTTATTTCTTGGGACGTGCAAGCTATGGTCTCCTGACTTGTAGACAGCATTGGTCCAGATTCTTGATCTGCAGATGGTATTATCTCCCGAAATTCCAGTGTTTGAATTGTACGTTCCTCTTGTGGTTCGTTCTGCTTGGAGGGTTCTTGGCGATTTGTTACCTCACTAGTAAAGAAGTCTTCATCTGTAAATATATCTCGGTCAAGTGGAAATATTCCTGTCTTCCTAAATCCTGATTTGATATTGGTTGGTGTCATAGCCTTTTCAAAGGCTTGCCCCACAAGTTCTGCTACCTGGTATATAGTCAAAGTTCTGCACTGTTATAATAAGTTTGAAATGGTCCAAATACAGACACATCGAATGCTTGAAGTTTATGGCTCGTGTGAGGTGGAATGGTAAGAAGCGTAACTCCATTTTCTTTTGCATGGTTTAAAACTGCTGGTGTCAAGTGACTCTCATGATTGTCCATAATGATTAGAGTAGGGTTTTCTTTGTAGAAGAAGTCATTTAAATAAAATGCTTCAATACCTCCAGAAACATATCTCCAGTCATCCATCCAGTCGGTTGAGCAAGTCCTAAGGTGCCTGCAGGTGCGCCATTAGTCATGTAAGGTTTAAAGTTTTTTCTGGGAAATATTGCTGGTGGAAGTGCGTTTCCAATCGCAGACACTATGCAACAGGTTGTGACGAGAGTCCCTCTCTCTGCACTAGTGACCTTATTCAACTACCGTGATGTCTCCGAAGCTAAAACTTTCTTAGGTTTTTGTACTGTTGTAGTGCCGGTCTCGTCCAAGGAATAAACTCTGGTACCATCACCAAACGAAGAATTACGCTTCATAACCTCCACCAAGTTATCAAAGAATATGTTCACATTAAACTTGTAAAACGAAGTTGCCCTCGACAGACTGCAAGCTTCGGTTTTTCTTAATCTCAAATCTTCTTTTACGAAATCCATATAGCCAATCAATTCCCGCTATTTGATTGTGTTGCCAATTAGATGGAATATTGAAATTATGATACACTGCCATTTGATAAGCTAAACGCCTGGTCTCAATTGTATCTAAGCCATAGCACATTTTTGAACATATTCTACTAAAGACTTTTCTTGTTCGGATGTAAAAATTTTTCTTACAGCATAATTTGGTGTCATACGTGTATTTTCCACACCAGTATCGTCACCATTTTTTTCTTCACATAGCGACTTAATGTTGCATAGTTAACACCCTTTGTATTCAGCAGCAACTCGGAGGCTTTTCCCCTTTTCGACAAGTTCTACTGCTTCTTTCATAGAATTTTCGCTTTGAAGACCCTTGCTTGTCTTTCGAAGACGATGCAGAATCATTTCGAAACTGAAATAAAACAAAAACCTAATTAGCGGGGTAGGTACAATGAAACATTGTTACATTGTGCCCCTAATTAGCGGGTACAATGAAACATTGTTACATTGTGCCTCGTTTCATAGTGCTCCCAAGGGTCAAAAATTATTCAAACCTAAACAACAAAATTTTATTTGGAGGTTATGTCAAACAAAATATTGCAAAAGGATAGATTAAATACAGATCTTTCATGAATTACAATAAATCTGACCTGCGTACAGTTGTTTAAAACTTAAAACAAAAAGAATTTCACAAAATTTCACAACATTTTCATTAAAAAACACGTTTTTGCTTGGAGACGCATATTCACGCGGCTTAGCTGTCATTTTAATGCGTCATGTTGTTGCACTTGGAGTGATCTGATTGGTCGAGAAAAAAGAGCGCGCAAACTGAATGTTTTCGAATATTTATTTGAGTTGTTGCATTGTGCCCCGTGTTTCATTGTTCCCTAACTGTCCCTACATAATAATGTTGCTTCCTTACTTTTTGTTGACCATTTTTTTCTTTTCTCAAGACTTTGGTTCTGGGCTTAATGTATATATTTAATTCAATTATTTATCACTTATATCACATATGTGTTCTTTCATTAATAATATTTAGTGACCTTTCATTAATAATATTTAGTGACCTAACCTAATTTCTTCAGAGTATTAATATGTCCCGACTTGACCATACTAAACTCACTAAACCCCAGATATCCTAGATATCAAAAGGGTTTAACTCTGTGGGAGCCCTTGCCAGGTTTTCAGGCCCGTGGTTGGAGTCGTGGCGGCAGTTTCCCATAAATTTCCTGACCGTCCAGGCTGTTCCTAACAGGACGACTTTTTGCATTTGTTGGTAAAGATGTTCGTCCAGACCGAGGTATTTTAAATTGTTTAATAGATGTTTTGGGACTAGTCCTGTCGTTGACATAACAATTGGTACAGTTCGTGTGTTGTTCATTTCCCACTGAGTCTTTATTTGAAATTCCAAATTCCTATATTTTCTCAGCCTGCTTGATATTTATATTATTGTTGTTAGAAATTGCTATGTCAATTAAAGTTGTTTTCCGTGCGACTTTATCTACCCAAACTATATCTGGTCTATTGCGAGCAACAGTCCGATCAGTCAGTATCGTGCGGTTCCAGTACAGCTTGTAGTTGTTACTTTCTAAAAGGGATTCTGGATTTTATTTATAGTATGATAATTTCACCGACTGTCATAGTTCAAGTTTCAGCGCTAGTTCCTGGTGCAGTATTTTTGCCACAGCATGGTGTCCTTCTTTGTATTCAGTTGCAGCGAACGCTTGGCAAACTCCTGCGATATGCTGGATAGATTCAGATGTTTGGCAACCATATCTGCATCTGTCGTTGTTGATAGAAGGGTCTTTGACGATGTACTTTAGATAGTTCTTAGTTGGAATTACTTGATCTTGGATTACCCATAGAAAGCCTTCCGTTTCAGGAAACATATGACCAGAGATCAAACAGTAGTTCGACGCTGAACTGTCGACATAATCTTGGTTGACGTCGTTTATATGTCTTCCATGAAGGGGCTTTTCTTTCCATTTGAGCAGTTTCTGATCAGTTGTCTGGTGGTATACTTGAACTTGTTGTTCTGTCAGTCGCAGAGGTGTTGAGGTATCATCCTGCGAGTTTCTGGAAATGATTACGCAAATTAGAAATTTGCCGTGATTGTTATTGTTATTATTATTATCGATTACTAATTTCTCCAAATCCTCCTCAGTTTGCAAATTTTGAGTCAATGTCTGTGGAATGTTAGAGGTCCAAGTCGAAGCTTGAGATCGCATCCAAAGAGAGAGCGGCCGATTGTTCGGTGGTGTGAGCTATTTTGGTGCCACTGTACAAAATTTAATCCAACAAACACTCATATCAATATGCGCAACTTTTTATGGTGAATGCGCATAACACGGTGTGTTGGGCGCGAAATTTCACTTGTTTCAAGATATTTATTTGCCTCACAAACAGTACACGAACGGCAAAACTGCTGTTAGACAGCTCATGAACTGAAAATTTAGACATTTCGTATAATTCTGGAACATTACACGATCTGTCTAAGGCCCATTCCGTCTAAAAACCAGCACACTTTCATATCATTGCTTAAGATCTACATTACCTGTCCTCTCCCTTCCCTTGTCAAACATCTCAATCGATTGATTCGGTTGACATGTTTTCAAAACCGTGTGAAAGATCAGAAAATAAAACTGTGTACTACTGTATATTTATTCATAAATTAAATTCAGTACATAAACATGTATAATAATTTATGCAAATTTCCGTCATACTACTAAAAGTTAACAATACTATTATGTGTTATTTGTGACTGCAAATCTGCCAACCAGTTGAACAAGACTTGCCCCCAAACCTAATGTGTTAAAACTGGATTCTTATCAACTCAATTGTAGTCATAATATATAACATTTGTTTTTTCATATTAATATCGTGGAGTTCTAGTAATTCTATAAATTATAGTCTAAATGTGTTGTCAAGCTTTTGTTTTCTTTAGACACAAAACTTGAATATATATTATTAAATTCACCGTTACCTTTTTTACATGGTGTTTATAAGATTACCATTAATATGATCATGTATAATAATTTCTTTATGATTTAATTGTCAATGCCCGTTCATTTTTTTGATTGATCAATAATTACTGACATTGACAACCTTAATTACTATTTAAAAGTGGGATTATTCAGAATGTAATCTGACCTTAATGTACTTATGAATAGTTTAGTTTGACACGGTCTTCGCATATGTATGAACTGTAATAAAAATATTCCATTACGATGAGTTTTAATTTTATAACACTACATTTTTGGGAAAAAATGATTAGGAATGCAAATAAAATTTAGTTCTTATAATGTGGATCTGAAGTTTATATCACAACTGAATTTACGTTCCTAGGGCCATCTCACCTTTTGTTTAATTTCAAAGCTCGTTCTAAAATAAAACAAATACAATTATCACATTGTAGTATTTTAAATTCAAATACTGGCCCCATGGAAACAAATTAGACATTAATTATAGATTCATCAAACCATATCCTTAGAGTGTACCTATCACAGGTACCTACTAGAAGATATCTCAGACGACTATGTTATATGGTCCACTGTTTTTAGTCATTCTACATGAAGTTTGGTGCGCTATTGTTTTTTGTGCTTCCGTATGCCAGTTCTCATTTTCATTGTGATGTATATTAACAATGTACAGTAGTATTTTCACCCCCGTAAATAACATTAATTAACGTGGTATCATACCAATTAAAAAAATAAATTAAGTGTAACATAGGAAAAAATAAAAAATACAACATATCTCATCAGAAACACAAAATTTATTATTCTTTAAATTGTCCAAAACTTGTGTCCTATGTTTCTTCTGGGATATAAAAATTAAACTAAATTATCTCTGCAATTTATGAATACCTTCAAGTCAGGAAGTATATATAGTAAGTAGAAAGGAAAATGTTTCTTATCTATATATCTTAATGTACGATCCAAAATAGAATGGCTATTAATATTAAACAAATGTCAGGATAAGTGGAAATATTCAAGGAATATGAAATACTATCATAAATGAATTATAAGAGATTTACACACACACGATTAGGTGTACTGGTTTTGATACTTAAGTTGAATTATTGCGGAATTATTAAAATCCTGAATTGTTTGTCGATTCCTAAACACTTTGCCCAAAGAAAACAATTAAGGGGCGTGAGACAATCTGGAAAGTCATTAACGTTAGCGTTTCTTAAAATTATTTTGTACGAAAATTTGTTTCACATAAGGTCAGTTATCTATTTCTAATGAGTTTAACAACTAGATCACGTTGTTGGTCTGTGTATGGATCCGTAAATTCTATAGAAACTATAATTTACGATGTTTCCAACAGTCGCTATTTCCTTAAAAATTGCTACAGTTTTATTGGAAAATATGTAAAGCTTTGAATTGAAAACTATATATAATTGATAAATATGTTAAGGTAATAAAACTCGTGACAGTTATATTGCTCTCCTTGATGCCGGAACACAAAAATAATGTTAAGATTTTTGTTCAGAGTATGTTTGAAGTAGTTTACTCAGCAAAATATGTAGAAGGGTTTCGTTAATTATTACCGGATATGTTCATATGTTAAATACTTAATGTATTACCCAACTGAGGTTACACAAAGTCTTTAAGAACTGTTCGACCCGTTTTTAATCGCGCGCCCAATATGATCGTGACCTTGGAACTGACCTTGACCAGTAACATCATTTCAACGTCAAGCGGGTTTTTAAATGGCAAAATGACTTTGATAATGATCTCAAGGTTGCCGCAAAGTCGAAGTAAGGAGTAACACGAAAACTTTAGCACATTTAGGACAGTTCTCTATCCGACGGTGACCTTGGATTAAAACTTGACCCTAAAACTCATTTTAAATTTGAATGTTTTATTTGGAATCCTATATTTTTAACGTCAGAATTCGAAAGAGCCGAAAATTATGACGACCATCTCAACCATTAGCCTGACCTCACTGGATAAATCACGGATTTACCTTGCCTTTATTGGCTGGATATGATTAAAAAAATCGGTTTGTAGTATCAGACTTAAAAAATGTCACTGAATTGGTAATTTTCGATTTCCGGATTCACAAATATAGGACTCCAACAAAAGATTTTCGACTTGCCCTTGAAATGGGCTTTTAGGTTAAGGTAGACCTTGACCTAATCCGATAGCCAGGGAAATTTCCTTAAGTTTTTCTGTGACTATTTTCTTTAAAGTTGGGTGGTTCGTTTTAGCTCGACCTTGCTACGACCTGGAGGTCATGTCGTTTCTTAAAAATTTTGTAAGCCAAATACAAGGTCATCCTCATATTGGGTGTGCCAAATCCTACAACTTTCGTCGTTGTCATTTTTTCTCCGATCAGTACTATCTAAGCTAAAGGTGTGAGATAATTTTTGAACACCCTTCATATTTGGGTATTTAGTATTAAGGTAGTTAAATGTAAAGAATATTGTGCAATTTACCTATTTATGACTTTAAAACCAAACAAGATAATGTAAAGAAAAAATTTAATAAAATAATAACAGCACAGTTTATGCTGTTGATATGGCACACTTGCGTAATTTGTAACAAGCAGGGCAATTTATGTGTCGTTCTTTATGCTTTTGATACTTGTGATACCTTATAATATTTATTTTACATGTATTAACATTTGGCGCTAATATTTTGTTAAAATTATATTAAAAAATTGTATATTTTTCTAATCGTTTTGATTATATTTTTTACTTCTAACAGTTAAAAATTGTATACCATATTTTTCAATAAAATGATTATATTATTAATGTGTTTTATTACCATCGACCATTATTTTTTTGGTGTAGCGCTCCATACATGTTGGGGCTTTATTACTTAAAACCCTTTTTTAAAAAACAACAGAATTTATTTGAAACACAACTATCACTACTTGTTACAAAAAAGGACTATTTTATAATAATTCATACAGCAAATGAACAGACCAAATGTTGTGACTCTGAACAACGTTAAAAGTCTTAAAGTTAATTCAAAAGAGTGTCTTGTTTAGGAATATTCTCCTATTTATAATCTCTGCTGAAAATGGGGAACTATGCAGAATCATCATTTATGCAGGTGCATCTAGTAATATAATATAGGTATTGTTTTAGTTTCTGCGTAATTCCTTTACAATGGATTATTGTTTTATTCTAGACATTAATCAGCATATTATTATTTATAAGTCATGAAAGGTGATATGTAACATACATGTTAGTTTGTTATTTTTCCTTGGGCGATGTTGTTAACTTTTGAAATCTGTATATTTTTGTTGGTCTTTTAAACTGAAGTATACCAGTGAATAATTTTTGTTGTCAACCCGTTGTCCAGTGTCTTGTCAAATGTCCTTTCATCAATTGACATTTCCGATATTTTACTCTATAAATAACATCTACAAATTGAGGCTTGTTTGATATTTATATGTAACGTTCCCAGAAAATTTCAGATGGTTGAAATATTTTCGACGGATCCGGTAGACGACGTCATTAAGCCTCTTGACCACCTCGTATGGACCATCCCAGGCGGGTATAAGCTTTAGAGATTTACCCTTGTTCCGTTGGGGGTTGTACAGCCAGACTTTGTCTCTCTTTTGGAACCCGACTGAATTGGCCTTGAGGTCGTATCGCGTCTTCATCCGGTCACTGGTGGCCAACATCTGCGTTCGGGCTAATTCGTGTATTGCCAGCATGTTATGTCGGAGCTGGTCGGCATAATCGTTGATGTCTTGGGAAGGTTCTTCGGGGGAGCCAAAAACCAAATCGCGGGGAATCGCAGCTCTTTTCTTTATAGGACTCTGGCTGGAATCAGGCCTGTACTATTATGTACGGCTGAGCGATATGCCAACAGGAATAGGGAAATATGCTCATTCCAATCACGCTGGTTGTTGCTGACGACCTTGGATAGGTGTTCCAAAGTCCTGTTGAATGTTTCCACCATTCCGTCTGACTGTGGGTGCAATGGTGTTGTTCTCGTTTTCCTGATCCCCAACATCGTGCAGAACCTTTTGGAATACATTCGATTCGAAGTTACGCCCCTGGTCTGAATGTAGTTCCATCGGGACGCCACACCTGCTGAATAGCTTTTCTACCAGCGCCATCGCTACCGTGGCTGCCTCTTGGTTGGGAATCGCATATGCTTCAGGCCATTTACTGAAGTAATCCATTGCGACCAAAATGTATTTGTTCCCCGTCTTAGACTCGGGAAACGGACCGGCGACATCGATGGCAATTCTCTCAAATGGGTCGCCCACATTGTACTGCTGCATTCTGCCCTTGGTCCGGGACTTCGGGCCCTTACTGGCTGCACAGGTGTCATATTTGCGGCACCAAGCTCTGACGTCCTTGTCTAGAGTTTTGTTCATGCCCAGATGCCCCCCGGTGATCCCATCATGTACTTCGGTCAGGATGGCTGGTACCTTTTTCGTAGGAACTACCAGTTGGGACTTGGTTTCTTGGCCATCAGTGCTTTCCCAAACTCGTTTGAGTATTCCATTCTCTACTCTTAGAGAGTCCCATTGAGCCCATAACGATTTCAGCACGCCCGAGTATCTAGCTACCTCGTTCCATCGTGGACTGGGTGCCCCTCTCGTTTTGAGTGACAAGATTGGTTCAATGTCTGGATCAGCCATTTGGTCCTGGATGCACTGTTCCGTTATCTAGTCTTCATTGGCCTGCACTCGGATCTGTCTGATGGAGATACTCTCTCGCTGTTCCGTCTTCATACAATGTCCGCATTCTGCACTACAGGGTCTTCTGGGGAGGGCATCGGCATTATTGTGCAAACCTCCGGCACGGTGTTCCACCTTGAACTCGTATTTCTGTAATTTCTCCATCCACCTGGAAAGTAGTCCTTCCGATGTCTTCATGTCCAGCAGCCATTTGAGGGCGGCATGTCTGTTCGGATTAAGAAATGACGACCATAGAGATATTTGTGGAAATGGTCTACAGCCCTCATTATTGCAAGAAGTTCTTTTTTGGTGACGCAATAATTTCTTCCCGATTTCGAGAATCCACGGTTGTAGTACTCAATCACCCTCTCTTCACCATCTTGCACCTGGGATAGGACGGCTCCCTAACCTGTGTTGATGACGTCGGTGTTTAAAATGAACTTACCGAACTGTGTAGGAAAGGCTAGGATTGGGCTGGAACATAGTGCTGCCTTCAGTTGTCTAAATGATGTTTTGCAATCCTGATTCCAACGAAAGGTCTCTTTCTCAGTGGTCTGTCGATGTAGATGTGCGGCAATGGTGGCAAATCCCCCAACAAATCGCCTGTAGTAGGAACAGAGGCCCAAAAAGCTTCAGAGTTCATGCTTCTCTCTTGGTACTGGCCAATCACGAATGGCTTCTATCTTGTCCTCGTGGGTGCGGATTCCTGATTCGGAAACGACGTGGCCCAAAAACTCTACTTCTTTTTGGAACAAGGGACACTTCTTCTGGTTGAGCTTTAGGTTGGCGTTATTAATTCTGGAGAATACTTCGCCCATGTTCTTCAGATGGTCGTCGAATGTCTGACCCATGACCAGAATCTAGTCGAGGTATGACTATACTCCATTAGCCTCTCGAATGTTGCGGGAACTGAAACAGCCCTTTACTAGTGGAGAACGCTGCCAACCAACCTGCCAATATCCACTCTTTAGGTCTAGTGTGAATAACCAACGGGAGCCTGCTAGTGTGGTCACAGTGTCATCAATTCGGGGTAGTGGATAGCTGTCTTTCTTCGTGACATCATTCAGCGATCTGTAATCCACGCAAAATCGGGTAGTTCCATCCTTCTTTTTAACTAGCACGACGGGAGCAGACCATGGGCTGATGGATGGCTCAATAACTCCAGTTTGTAACATGGACTCGATGTTTTCCTCGACTGCCTGTTGTTGCCCCAATGGTAGTCGCCTAGGTGGTACTCTGATGGGCTGAGCCTTACCGGTATCTATTCGGTGCTGGATGACCGGTGGTTCCATCTTGACTGTTAGAAATTTGCCAGTGCTTCGTGATAAACTGCTTGGCTTTCTTCTGTTCCTCTGGTGTAAGGTGCGTCAAGTGGTCAGGAAACTGTTGTAGGAATTCTTTACTGGGCCCTGTCTCCTTCACCGATGTCTGGTACACTTCCTCGCAATTGATGATGGTCTCTACAGGCTCAAAACAAGCTATCTCTTGACTATTGACAATTCTGATATCGTTGTTGGACAAATTCAGGACTCTAATTGGTATATCTCATCCGGTCTTAACTATAGCCCGTCCAACTAAGTAGTCATGAGCTGAGTGTACGGCCTCCACCATTCCAACGCAGCACCCAGGATGGTTTTCTAGCTGCCCGAATAATCTGTTTCGTTCGACCGGGAATTCTGGCTGGAGATTTTGCTACAATTTTTATGGAGGTCGATGAGCTGTTAACAGGTCGTGTCAATCCAAATTCCTCATTTAGGAACCGAAGAACATCATATCTCGGGTCGAACATAAATCCATGTTGGCCAGTTAGGTCCATACCCAGTATAAAATCGTCCTCAATATTCTCTACCAGGACCCTATGCTGGATCATGTTGTCCTCTATTTGTAGATTTTTACAGCAGTATGTTACCTGATTTCTTCTCATGTGGTGGAACGTTTTGAATGAATATGGTCTTGTTTAGTAGAGTATATATCCGGATTGGTGAAACTTCAAATTTGGTAAAGAATTCTATTGGTAAAGTGAAATTTGTGAATGAACACATGGAAATCGACCAATATTCCTAACATATTGGTCGATTTTTCGAAAACTCCTTATGGATGAGTATAGTTTTTTAAACTTTAATCTATTAAGGAAGATCCCTAGGTGATTTCGTATCCTTTTCTGCGACGTGCAACTTGCAGATTTGCAGAAAATCGCCGAAAATTCTTATCAAAAATTTCATCGAAATGAGATAACGGACATTTCCTCATAATATTTTAATTTCAACGTAATAGTGGGGGAATTGTAGGCACTGGAAGTTTTAATTGCGAATTTGAAAATTTTCAATGTACATCTCAAACTTATGGGTAGTAAAGCAGCGTAATTTCTGCTCCTTAAATCAATTAGTACCAAGCTCGTTTTGTTTGTATACCAGGCAAATACCTAAATTAAATGAAATTTTTTTCATTTTGCGAAGACGGTGCTTTTGGTTGTCGCATTCTCCCTGCCTAATAGAAAATTTAGTGAAAACACTTGTCAAACTCTAAACTGCTATTTGGTGCGTGTATACACATGGTGTTTTAGTTATAGCAAACAAAATCACAAAGTAAAGTGATACAAGGAGTTGTATTTATATTATGATTGAAATATAGGACGGAGTCAAATGATAGTGATCCATAGGCAGCCGTATATACAGGATGGTTGGAATATAGGATGTAGTGGACGTTTGGTGGTATAAAAATGTTGGAAAAAATGTGGAATTTAAATTATATAGGGTTATTAAAAAACTGTAATATGATGTGGATGTAAACAAATCATATGCAGGATGGTTGAAATATATGCTGGAGTTGAATTATATTTATACAGTGTCATTAAAAAAATTAATGTTACACAGGGCGATAATATAAAATGTTAAAAATGAAATAATTTATGGGGTAGCTCCACAAGGAGTTATATATGATGGTTGAAATATAGGACGGATTTGACTCCGTAAATATGGGATGGTTTCTACTCCGTCCTATTATTGACAGAAAACAAACAACAAATTTATGCTTGTCCATGGGCAGCCGTATGTACAGGATGGTTGGTACATAGGGTGGAGTGGAATTATCTACAGTTATACAGAGTTGTTGAAAAAAGGTTTCATCGCGGGGTCCATAAGGCATAAACATATTTTGGGCTTATTAAGTCAACGCGTACTAGTACATTTTATTCGTAAACATTTACCTGCCAATTTAAATGAAAATGTATCATTGTATAATGTTGAGGCTTTCCTGTCTATTAAGGTTATACATAGAAAATAAAAAATAAAGAATGAAAACTACCTGAGTTCAAAAAAACTAAAAAGTTGAAAACAAAACAAAAAAAATATATAACCGTTTGATAATTATAACAAAATACAACTCTAGAAGTAGGTAGGAATGTTTTACATTTATACAAATTACCTTCCTGGGTATGAAGTACCTACCTAACAACGATGACTGTGTTATTTATTATTTATTTGCTAGAGTTGTATTTTGTCAGTATTATTTTCAGCTTTTTAGTTATAGGTGGAAGTCGGTTATATATATATATATATATATATATATATATATATATATATATATATATATATAAATGTTTTATTATAATAATGTACTCTACCTTTATCAGTACACTTTTATTTCAACAAAGTTAACTGAAGCGAGGTTGTCTTAATGAGTCGAGAATAGGCGATGAACATTATTAAAAGAGGATTTTAGTTTAATCACTTCATACTCACACCACTACATCTTTCGTGAGTAGTATGGGTAAGAGGGAATCTATGAAGGGTAAGTAAATTTGAATAAATGAATTAGTTTAATAGCAAATAAATGTAAAATGGCATGAAATCATTAGGTTTAAAAAAATACGTATATTTTAATTAAAAATTTAATTTATACTATATTCGCAACAAAACTGATAATTATTTTAGATTGCTAAAGAAGGTAAAGCTTTCGTAAATTGAGGACTGTAACTGTGTTCCTGAATGAATTGCTCAAATAGAAATTAAATTAAGTAACAAACTCCTAATTTTAATTGAAATTTATGCACCCGAAAATAGAGATTTAAACGCTAGAGAAAAGTTCTGTGATAATCTTCAGCAGACAATAGGGTCCTGCAAATGATTAAACGATTTAATGAAGACATCAGGAATGAAAACAGATATATCTGCAGCACCAACGAAATACGCATTAGCAATACATTTTTCATCCACAAAGATCAATGCAAATGTACGTTTTAATGAATAGAAAAATATTTTCCTCCAAAATTTTAGAGGCGAGAGCACACACTTCAGCAGAGGTGAGACGTGACTACAAACTATTTTAAGTAAACTAAGATCCGAAGACCCAACAAAGCTGAACGACCAGATGATAACTCATGTCATTTACTGGAGAAAAAGACCTTTTGAGGACAAAATTAATATTAAAACAAAACCAAAACATCAACGTGTTCTGATCATAAAACGTGACTAATTGACATATTGACATAAAATTCAACATTTTTAGGGTTCCGTATATACAATATACGGATACTCTTATAATATCACTCCGGATTTCTGCCTCTGTCACATCACAGCAATTTTCTTCTAAACTACTGGACGGAAGAGGTTGAAATTTGGTATCAATGTATAGTTTGGTGACCGGATCAGGAGTACATATCGTAAAAAAATAAATTTTGATTTTAGGGGTACTTCTGGGGGAAAAACTAAAAAAATCGACCGTTCCCCCCTGATCTCCGAAACTACTGAGCCTAAAATTTAGAAAAAATAGGAAATATAGAACGTTGTCCGAACTTTACAGGAAAAATAAGGAGGAAACCATTAATATAAAATTTGGAGGGCAAATTATAGAATTAAATGAAAATTTAAAAATAAAAATTCAAACGCATCATGCAATACATCAAATGAAAGGACCCATTCTGAGGAACACAGATATATATTTTTCATATTTGAAAAAATAGTTAAAAAAAAGATATTAACGAAAATATACCAAAATTTACCCATCCCCCCCCCCTTATCTCCGAAACTATAAAACGTAAAGTTTTGAAAAAAATTAGAGGTATAGGTTCTGACCTGAAATTTACTGGAAAAATAAGGAGAATCCTCTACTTTTAATTTTGGGGGCAAATTACATAATTAAATGGAAAATATAAAATTAAAATTGTTTCTAACCCATCATGTTATATATCAAATGAAAGGGCTCATTATGACGAAAACAAATATATTTTTTCATATTTCTAAAATAAATTAATTTATCAAAAATATAAAATAATTTACCCATCCCCCCCTTATCTCTGAAACCATAAGTTGGAAAATTTTGAAAAAAATGGAGGTATAGCCCCTCACCTGAACTTTACTGGACAAAGAAGGAGAAACCCCTAATATTTTTTGGGGGGCAAATTATAGAATTAAATGGAAAATAAAAAATTTAAATTGTTTCAACACATCATGTATATATCAAATGAAAGGGCTCATCAATACAAATATATTTTTTTATTATTTTTTAAATGAATATTTAAAACTCCGTTATTCCCCGCTTATTATGAAGAAATGGGGGCCAATTACAAAATAAAAAAATATTTTTTTAACATATTACATTATGAAAGGGCTCATTATGGGGAATACAAATATATATAAGACAAGATATTAATAAAAACCATACTACCTAAAATTTTGAAAATAAAGGGGTACTGGGGCTTACTTGAAATTTATAAGAAAAATTATCGAAAACCCCGATTAGACCCAAATTATACCAAATTTCAAATACTCATTAATTTTTCTAATAAAAGAATGTGACTATATCACAAAAATATTTCGAAATTCCCACTTTAGAAACTACACTATTTAAATTTTGAAAAATCTATTTGATTTGTATTTTTAAATAATTTGAATAACAGATTTAATAATTTATTGTTTTAAAACTTGACCTATTTTGCCCTTTATCTTCCAATCTACAGAGCCTCAAAACTCAGACAGTATATTATAAAAGGCTTTTCTGAAAGTTTATTGGTAAAATAAAACTCTAATGTTAATTTTTGGGGGCCAAATTAGAAAATTAAATACATATGTATTCTGATAAAAATCAAGCGAATCCTGAAGCAGATAAAATAATAAGTCTATGTGTGGAAAATCAAAGTGCATATTTTTTATAAATTTAAAACGCTTCCTTTAAAAGATATTAGGGTAAATATAAGAAAATGCACTCGTTCCCTGCTTGTCTGAAACTGTAATATTAGAACCTTGAAGGTGGTACGGATAGACTTGGGTCGTTCGTGAATGAGTCGATCAAAACGAACGACTCCTCTAGATGTGTCCAAGAATGAGCGGCACCGTTTAGTCAAATAGCTCGTTCAGTTCGCATTAATAGAATCATTCAGCTCGAACGAGTGGAGAGTCATCGGATTTGCTGAACGGTAGAGACTCGTTGACTCCTTCATCTAGTTTTTTACCTTCGGTCGGAAAGTTTACACAAAATAGGTATTTTAAATTTTTGCCACCCATAATAATTTATATTTGTTTTGAGAGTTTACATGAAGCGACCGTGTAGCAATTTTGTTTTTTACCTTTTACACTAAATCTACTTATAAAAACGTGTTTGCTACTATTGTTGAAGAGAAATGAAAAACCTACAAAATGAGCTACTACACGCTCAACTTCGTTAATTGGTTCCTTAGATACTGGAACATTTACCGGAAATTCTCAAAAAAATCCTTTATATATATTTTTATTTTACAGCTAAAACATTTTTATTAACTGAAAGGGTAGATCTTCTTATACTCAACTTATGTTCTAAATATAAGTAAGGACTTTTCTCAAAATTTCAGTCAATCCTATGAAAGAAATATTTCTTTGAAAAGCCATATTACCTCACGGGATGACCTATCATTATGAATAAATCACCGTTGTTGATCTAGAGATCACTCATCTCACTTTTCCAAAATTTAAAGTATAAATACATATAAATATTGATAATATTTGGCCATTCCGTATCAATTTTTCTAGGCGAATCCATTGGAAAAATTGCTAAGGTGGTACCTGTAATAATCCGACTTGGGAACAGAGTAATAACTCCATTCGAAACAACCAGAGGTTTGAGACTGTTTATCCCTAGTGAGGTGGACAAAAAATTGGGCCTGAGACTGGGAAGCGACTGCTTGTTGACATTATTATGTATTAGGAAACTAAAGAAAAATACGAATCAACGGGTTTAGCAATGAATATGGCTAAGTGTGAGTATCTCGTTGGAAATGAAGAAATCGAAAACTTAATTCTAACACATGAAATACACGGTGAGTGGAGAGGAGCAATATTAGGGGTAATTCTCAATAACCATGTAAATAGTGAAATCGAAATAAGTGAATGGATAAATAAGAGATAACGGTTAACGCGTACATGACACTCTCTGCTGAGAAACTAACACATAACAAGAGGACGTATCTGTGAAAGCATGGGGTTACTTTATATTAATCATAAATTTCGGACGTATCCAGCTTTAATAAAAATACGTCGATGCCACCGGATAGAAGAAGCCGTAGATGGTCAAAATTCAACAGACAGAAATGAATATAAACCGACCAATAACAGAGGGGGTAGAACGAAGAGAATTGATTTGGTTTGGACATGTCGAAGGAATGCCAAATGATAGATGGCCCAATAAAATATTAGAAAGGGTATCTCCGGAAAGGAGGAAGACAGGACGACCACGGAAAAGCTGGAGAAATTACGTAGAACAAGCCATTGCTTCAAGAAGCTTCGAATGAAATACATACTGCGAGAGAAATTAAAGTTGGGGATGGAAGGACGGCGAAATATGTAGTAGTGCGTTTTGGGAACATATACAGTGTGTAACTTAAGGCAGGGCAGATATATTGGTATGTAATAGAATTGATCATTATAAATAAAAAAAGTATTATATGGGTGATTCTTAGATAACTTATTTTTACAAATCAAAAATTTTTTAAATCAAAAATGCTTTAAAACTTTTATTCTATGTGCTATTGTTTTTTATTATGCTCAAAATTAAGCCTGTAACATATTTGTACTAGAACTTCAATAGAAAAAAACTAGAACAAAAATTAGAAATTTCACGCCCACGGTACTGGCACCAAAATGAAATATTCAAAATACTTGCCTAATAAATCTCTTTAAATTCTTAAAATAATGAAACAAATGATATATTCTAGGACTTTGATAATCATACACAGACATTTACGGTATTTTCTTTCTTGATTTTAACAATCTCTAAAATTTATTAACAGTAGAATTTCAAATAACAATTTTTACAATAGTTTTAGAATAAAACAAAGTTTAACAAGAGTTAAATCTATTATTCCATTCTGCCAATGAATATTGGGGTATAATTACAGCATAATTTGTTGAACTATACAATAGATTTTAGTTATAAAAGGTAAACTTTAGATTACAAGACTTTATATAGAAATTTTTACATATAGTTTGAAAAACGAAAATCAGACATACCAATAAAGTATCCATACTGGTATCGCAAATGGTACCTAAAATCGAAACAAAACTATTGATACCGGTATCGGTAGTAGTACCAAAAGAAGGTGTCGATACCAATTTAGCAAGGGAGAACCCAAAAATCCGGGAAAGTATTAATTTAGCGGAGTGATAACCTAAAATGCGGGACAAATTCTGATTTAACGTGGGGTGGATCCCATCAAAGTATCGATATAAGGAACAAGTATCGATACTGATATGGGAACAAAAATACCCATATGAGTATCCGGTATCCAAGAACCGCAAGAAAAGTATCGATACCAAAAATATCCGGCATGGAGAACAAAATATCGATACTGGTATCGTATCAGTAGTATCGCAACATCCCTATCTTCATTATTCCTATTAAATGAATGGACGTTTGAGCCAATTTTAATTAATAATTTCCAGCATAGTTAATGACACAGAAAACATGGCAACATTGGTTAAACTGCTTTCGCTCTTACTGTACCGAAGGTTTATGCCAGATATGTAATGTGATACTTGTTTAGAATCAATATTTTGACGTGGTTTGGTTTAGCGAAGAAAATTAGTTTAATTTCAATATGAAATTCTGTGACTGTTGTTCAATTGTGAGGTGGTATAATGTTTATGTGGTAGAATTATTCACAAATCTGTAATAGCAGGATATACTTTTAATGTGTGTGTTTATTTCCTATTACGGTTATTCGCGTAAGTATCCTAGCCAACACACAAGTCAAAAACTATTCATTTTGAATTAATGTCAAAGATATACTCAAGTAGTCCTAAAAATTGCGTCTATCTAAGAGGTCCTGAAGACATCATTTTTGAACTTCTGATTAATTGAGAATTATGAGATCATGAAGATGAAATTAAAAAGAAATCTTCCTATACACTCACAAACTTCCTTTTTTGAACTTCTGATTTTGTTGAGTAATGTATGTACAAGGTGTAACATAGTGCAGTGCAGATATTTTGGAAGGTGGTAGGATTGATTGTTATAAATAAAAAAGTCTTATATGACATAAGAGAGAAAAAAATGTTCAAAATTGTCAACTAAAGTAAACACATATGTAATTAACATTTAATTTACAATTTTTTAATTTACAAAAGAGCAACAAACTTATCAACTGAACAGAACATTAGACAAATTCTTTACCATTTATATTAAAAAAAGACGTTTAACATAATTTTATTTAAAAATAATTTGGTCAAGTGCGAGTTGGACTCGCATACTTAGGGTTCCGTACCACCTCCAAGATTCGAATATTCCAGTTTCAGACAAGCAGGGAATGAGTGCATTTTCTTATATTTACCCTAATATTTTTTAAAGGAAGCGTTTTAAATTTATAAAAAATATACACTTTGAATTTCCACACATAGACTTTTTATTTTATCTGCTTTAGGATTCGCTTGATTTTTATCAGAATACATATGTATTTAATTTTCTAGTTTGGCCCCCAAAAAGTAACATTAGAGTTTTATTTCACTAATAAACTTTCAGAGATGCCTTTTTATAATCTACTGTCTTGAGTTTTGAGACTCTGTAGATTGGAAGAAAAAGGGCAAAATAGGTCAAAGTTTAAATTATAAATTATTAAATCTGTTATTCAAGTTATTTAAAAATATAAATAAAATATATTTTTCAAAATTTAAATAGTGTAGTTTCTAAAGTGGGAATTAAGTTGATGTTTAATATTTTTGTTAATATCTTTTATACAAATGATTTAAAAATATGACATACTTGTAATTCACATAATGAGCCTTTTATCTGATATATTACATGATGCGTTTGAAAATTGAATCTTTATTTTCTATTTAATTGTATAATTTGTCCCTAAAATTAGTATGATGGTTTTCTAATACTACATTTTCCGGATTTTTTTCATATTTTTTCTATAAACAAAAAAAAAGAGGTCTTAGAGTTTGGGGAATAACGAGGAGAATGGGTAATTATTTTAAAATATTTTTTTAATATATTTTAAAATATTCATTTAAAAAAAATAAAAAATATATTTGTATTCTTCTTAATGAGCCCTGAGATTTGATATATTGCATGACCCGTTAGAAACAATTAATTTTTATTTTATATTTAATTCTATAATTTGCCCCCCAAAATGATTATTAGGGGTTTCTTCTTATTTTTCCAGTAAAGTTCAGGTTCAGGCTATACTTCCAGTTTTTTTAAATTTTTCAGCTTATGGTTTCGGAGATAAGGGTAAAATTTTTTATATTTTTGTTAATATCTCAATTAATTTATTTTATAAATATGGAAAAAATATATTTGTTTTCTTCATCATGAGCCCTTTTATTTGATATTTTAACATGCTGGGTTAGAAACAATTTTAATTTTATATTTTCCATTTAATTCTATAATTTGCTTCCAAAAAAAATATTAGGGGTTTTTCCTTATTTTTCCAGTAAAGTTCAGGTGAGGGGCTATACCCATTGTTTTTCAAAATTTTCCAGCTTATGGTTTCGGAGATAAGGGGGGGTGGGTAAAATTTTTTATATTTTTGTTAATATCTTTTAATTTATTTATTTTAAAAATATGAAAAAAATACATTTGTTATCGTCATAATGAGCCCTTTCATTTGATAGATAACATGATGGGTTAGAAACAATTTTATTTTTTTCCATTTAATTCTGTAATTTGCCCCCAAAATTAAAAGTAGAGGTTTCTCCTTATTTTTCCAGTAAACTTCAGGTCAGAGTCTATAAAGCTATTTTTTTCAAAATTTTACGTTTTACAGTTTCGGAGATAAGGGGGGGGGGGAATGTGTAAATTTTGGTATATTTTCGTTAATATCTTTTTGAATAAATTTTTTTTAATATGAAAAATATATATTTGTGTGCCTCAGAATGAGACCTTTCATTTGATATATTACATGATGCATTTGAAATTTTTTTATTTTTAAATTTTTATTTAATTCTATAATTTGCCCCCCAAAATTAATGGTTTCTCCTTATTTTTCTTGTAAAGTTCGGGCTACGTTCTATATTTCCTATTTTTTTCAAAATTTTAGGGTTTGTAGTTTCGGAGATCAGGGGGGGGGAACGGTCGATTTTTTTTAGTTTTCCCCCCCAGACTTACCCCTAAAATCAAATTTTTTTCTTTCACGATATGTACTTCTGATCGGGTCACCAAACTATACATTAATACCAAATATCAACCTCTTCCGTCTAGTAGTTTAGGAGAAAATGGCTGTGATTTGACACAGGCAGAAATCCGGAGTGATATTATAAGGGTATCCGTATATTGTATATACGGAACCTTAAAAATTAACAGAATAAAACAAAAAACATGGCAACATTGTGTGGTAGGTGGTGCACTACAAAAACGTTATATTAGGTACTTGTTTTGAACCTAATGCCTGATTCAGACTATTTTAATGTAGTACCTGTCGTAAAATAGATGTAGGTATAGGAGGAGCAGAGCTCAACGTCGGGAACGTGCATGCGTTCGCGCGAACAAGACGCAAAGTCGCGGGAGAAAATACCGACTCGGGTAGAGAAACAGGCGTGAATAATCATGATGCGTTTTGGCTTCACGAAGAAAAATATTTTCATTTTAATATAAAATCAAAAAAAAATTGTTGTCGAAGTGATGCTATGTTTATTTGATTACGATTTTTCGTGCTATCAAGCATTTTATTCCTGTAAGATTTCCTTTTTTTACAATAATTTTTTGTTCTCCATTTAGGAAAAGGTTGCCAGATGTATTTCAAAAAACTTACTAATCGAATAGGTCTTTAATTCTATAAGACCACCCGCCAAAATATCTGCAGTGCATTACGTTACTCCCTGTTTGTATGTATCATAATCGAAGATTTCAAAGTGTACGTGGTCCTATTCGACCCCAAAAACAACTGAACAATGATGTGAAGTTTCTCTCTTAATTATTTATTTATATATCTCAGAGTGCCATTTATGTTCTATTAAAAGCTAATATTTTGTGCAAGTAAAACTGATATTTGATACACTTTTCGATGTGTTACTGTCAAAATTTATTAACACTAAAAGTCGTTGAGAAAATTGGCGAATATAATTCCAGCTAAAATAAACAACCATAATCTGGGATTTTTTTTTAAATTGCCTTACTAATCCTTCAAGTTTAGGGAGGGGCAAATTAGGGAAAAATTGTTCTGGGAGGGGGGCAAATAAATCGGAAAAAAATTGTACTAGAATAAGTCACAATTATGAAAATTTTTTGGTTCGGGGCAAATTTTTGGGAAGGATTAAAGGCTCATGGCAGTTTTTTCGGGCCCCACCCCTCGGTAGGCCCATGTATACCTTATGTCAAATACATATCTGTTGGAGAGAAAATTGAGTTGAGAAAACCCTAGTAGGGGTAAAATTACCTCAGAAAAATGATTCCTTTCAAAAAGTTATTATTGTTTCTTTAGGTTAGGTTCTTTGACATACAACTTTTAAAGATGAACTCTTTAAGAATTCATAAGGACGTCATTTGGTACCTAGGATCCAAATTCGAGTTTTCTTCCTGCAGTTCTCCATTTAGAAAAACTTTAGTGTAGTATTTTCGTACCGTACGCGTACAATGTTGTTCGATGTATTGAAATTTCAAAATAATTTCAATTGAACTTGTCTTTAACTATTTAAGATTTTTGATGTCCTCATAACAAAAACCGGCAATGGCATATCGTCTATAGGAAACCAACCCATACCAATCGATAATTAAATGCCTAATTGAGTTCAGTAATGAAATCATTTGCTCTTAGATCTATTCGCTTAACAGATATTGACAATAGACAAAACGCTATTAATAATCTTCAACAAATTCTTCGAAAAAACGGTTATTATCTGGAGCAAATTGCGCGCATAACTCGTCAATCGCAACAACCCCCGAATACCCCAACCCTATCAGAAACAACCCCGGAAAAGCTTCTTTCCGTACATTCGAGGAGTCACTGACACGGATTCTACTCCGACATCAAATAAAGACAGTCTTCAACACCAATCAAACTATAGTCAACTTAACCGGGATCCCTAAAGATAAAGTACCTAAGGAGGATAGAGGAGTTTATGAAATGTCGCGATTGCCCAGAAAGCTAAATCGGTCGTACCAACAGGCGCGTCAAACTATATTAACATTCTTTGTCAGTTCGTTAAAAAAGATTGGACTTCAGCTCTCGCGCATCATCATATCCAAACTGGACACTCTATCAACTTCGAGGACAGTAGGACTATCATATCTCTCAATTCCCTTAGGGCATCCACTATTCGCCAAGCTATAGAAATAGCCCCTTCCTCACCTGACATCCTCTTCTAACCGACCGATAACTATAAATAAAAGAAGCGGAGCAGATTCACATTCAGTTCAGTTAACTAGTGACTCTTGAGGAGTAGGCAGATTGAGGCCCCGAGTTCCATCTAGACTCCCATACTCTTTTTTACTTTTGTCTCTTGATAATGGCTCCAAAGCAGGAGTCGAAACTTCGAGTATTTAATAAATTTAGACGCGGTTCTCACCCGGAACCTAGCCTACTGTATAATGACCGCAGAAGCGTCACAGAACATATACAGGGTGTAAACAGTATAAGTGCATATATTTTAGGTGGAGAAAAGAGTAACATCAGTTCACAATCTTTCCAACCGACCACTGACCCCTGCAGAAGTTGCGGGTGTATCAAAGAGCAACATAATAGCTCCCTCAAAAATATCAGCAGAGGACATTATCTGCGGGTGGAAACTACTATACCAAACCAGACGAACAGATGGCAGAAACAATTCGCCGTTACGTTACGACCATCCTACAGAAAACAAAACCTTCGAAACGAAACCTTTCAATAAAAGTGCACTCCATACGTGACCTGAAAAGACTCAACTCCAACCTTATACTTCAAGCAGATAAGGGAAACGCTACCTAGTTCTGGACGCCAAAGATTACGACTAGAAAATCAGAGACCTTCTACACCAGTCATACAAACCAGTGAAAAATGATCCTACAACTAAGGCAAAACTAAAAGCAAGACTAATAAATGAATAAATCCAGAAAAATATAATTCCAAGTGAAAAATCCATGCCCCACTTCGACCAATTGTCAGCGCAATAGGGTCTCCAACACATCTTTTAGCAAAATTCCTGGCTAAAAAACTCCAACTCTTTGTAGATTAGATGGCATCCTATGTCAAAAACTCATAACATCTCCTAAACATTATACCCTTTTATAATATCGCCACATGTAGAGAACGACTTCACAAGTTTCTGAATCACTTAAACAAAATACCACCCGAAAATTACATTTACCCATGGAAACAGAACAAAACAACCAACTACCATTTCTCGACCTACTAATAAAAAAGAAACCCGACGGAACCATAGGACACACAGTATACCGGAAAACCACGCACATAAACAGATATTTCAACGCAAACTCGCACCATCACCCCGCTTAGTTATTCTCAGTAGTTAATACCCTAACCCACAGATCTAAAATTCTAACAGACAAAGAAAACAGTAAGGCCGAGATGAACATTTTAAAGGAGGCATTCGCATCAAATGACTATAACCACCACATAATACAGAAAGCACTTACACAAAAACCAAAACCCAAAACAGAAGATGAAAACATCTCGACAACCTTTCTCCCTTTCGTATCGGGCACAACTGACAAAATTGGAAAAGAACTAGCGAAACACTATATAAAAACAGTTTTTTCAAGGCACACAGAAGATTGGAGAAATCATACCATCACCTTAAGAGAAAATTGCCCTTGAAGATCAGGGCGTATATGAGTCACCGTGTAAGGACTGCAACCTCGCGTATGTTGGCCAAATCAACAGAAAAGCAAGTGCTCGGGGAGAGTAACACAGAAATGCAGTAAAACAAAAAACAACGACGTCTGCATTGTCACAACACCATCTAAATACCGGTTATCAAATAGATTTCGATCAGATGAAGGTGTTAGCAAAATGTGGAAATTATAAAACAAGGCTCGTTAGGGAATCTATTGAAATAGAAAAACGTAAAACAAACCTCGCACCCACATGGACAGCTGCAGTAACAGACTGCTATATTAGCATTAAAATGAAATCTCCAGAAAAAAGAACAAGAGCAAATAACGCGAATATTCTTGCAAAACCAAACAATAGTGCAATGACGAGCAGACCCATAACCCGTCAAAGGGCAAAAGCATAAAGCAGAGACACAAAACAGCACCAGATCAATTTGTATATTGTACTACGCTTAGTGAATGACAACATCAATCCCGATGAAGATGAGTGAGATCTCATCGAAACGTCGAAAAAGTGTCTTTTCTAAGACAAGCAAAAGAAATACATGAGAATCCCGAGAACACCCAATTACATTTCATACTCGTGAGAACATCAGAAATAACATATATGGTATAGTGTTTAATAAAGTATAGTGAAGTATTTGTAATTTCTTCTATTTAAACTATTTTTGCCCGTTAAATGGTTAAACGATATTTAAACAAAAGAAACTCATTATCCCTTATAACGTTTTATTGAGGTAACAATTATAAATACAATAGATATAATTTGTCAGTCAAAAACAACTTACTGCTTATATTGCTGTTATAGGTCGAATAGATGAAATTAGAACTATTAACATTCTCTAAAATAAATTATTTGGACATAGATACAATTAGTAAATAAATACCTATTGCAACTGTGCTTGACTTTTTTTGTACAAATATTGCGATAATAATTATTTGCTCCCAAAATGAATTGGAATTACGAAACTGAAAAAATACATGATATTCTTCAGTAGAATGATCAGTTGTTGAAATGGCATTGTAGAAACCTATTGACGGAAATCTGAGCTACCTTTATTTCTAGATTTATAATTTACAGTTATTCGGGATATAAACCGTCCCACGAATGTTTTTTTATTCTTAACAACTGTTAGAAAAAGTATGTCATAAATATGCTCAAAAGTAGCTACACACAATCCTAAAAATATTAATATTTATTATATTACAAATTTTATATAATACCTTCTGTATTGGAATCTAATGTTTTTTGGTTAATCTATTGTATAGGGAATTTGTATGAACCAAGATAATTTATTGATATTCTTTTTATAGATATTCAAGAATGAATATTGCTTTCATGATTTAGTTTAATAATTTCTCAGCAACTTGTTTCTGAAGGAAAAATCTAGAACATATGTGATTTAAAAATGAGGTAGGTCACCAATTTGATCTGTATCTGTATGCAACGGAGTATATATGTTACGTGATATCATGTAAAACTGTGTAAATTGGAGACAGTCTTTTGCATGAGATGATATAACGTCGCTTGTTTAGTGCCGGTTGAATGTATAAAAATATCGAGTGTGAGGTTTTCCTTGTTTAGTTAGATACGACATTGGCCATGACCCTGAAGATACCAAATCAAGGTAATTTTTTGTAATGGTATTTCAAGAATGGAAATTATAAAAGTTTCGGTATCATGGATACGGAGGAAAGTTCGAAACAAATAAAGAACCGGAAGTGTTCCAATATTTTCTTGACGATTAAATGGTGACCTTGGATTTGATCAAGAATAGCTGACCACTTGTCACTATACCTCTGCACCATAAAGTTTTGATTTTTGACATTGAAATGGCTTTGACATTGATCTGACTAAGGAACTTCATATCTAAATGTAAAATACGTTCTTTCCTAATTCGTGATCAAAGATGGAGATAATGACGTTTATATTCCCTTCAAGGTCATCGTCAAGGTTACTTCTATAAAGCTAGGGGAAAATCCTTTGTATTTATTATTCCTCTATATTCTGCTATCGGAATGGGACACTTCCACTGCGATATTTGATAAAGAACTTTTCGGAATCCATGGATACAGGAGGTAGGATATGAACATGAATTAGGGGAACATAAAGACAAAAGAAACCGTATCTTTACTTAAAAAAAAACTTTATATTTGGAAGAAATGTTTTTTTGTGTTTTTTCTATTTTATTTTAACTATAAAATGAGAATTAAATGTCCGGTAATCTGTGTCGTGTTTCAACTTCATAACCACTGAATACTGAAATATCGCTGAACAGTGCACTACAGACTGTGAGGATACGAATTTGGTTTAAATTCTGATATACTAGTAGAACACTGAAAATCGGTTTTAGCAAGCACTTATAGTAGGAGAGATAGATCGGGATTTTGCTCGTCATCCTGAAAATGGACAGAATGTATCGTATTAAGTTCAATTCCTGAACTACATCACGTTTCTAGGCAGGCGCCAGTGGAAGTGATAACCGAGGATAGTTACAGGGGGTAAAAGTGGTAATTTTTTTTGGTCATGCTCATCATCGAGTAAACGTTCCAAAATTGGATGCATTTAATCAAATTCCCGACAGGCGTCTGCCTAGAGCGTTACCATCAGGCTGACGGACAGGGGTAAATTTGTCATTATGTAAAAAGAACACCATTTGCACCATTTTTTTGCTTACACAATAAACTCATAATCCAAAAGGACGTACAGCTAAATGACATAAATATATTTTTCATGTCGTCATTAATGCGGTCTGTTTGACGTCATACACAATTTTTTGAAATGCGAAACCACATTTTTCATTACTGATTTGGGAAGAGCGCAAAATTTCATGTCGGAAAAGGACTTTGACCATAACCTTGAACTTGACCTTCATGGTCATTCCAAGATCAAGGTTTGTTTGAAAAATCAACCCATTATAGCCAAATTAGGTGTACGGGGGGTTTTCGACGTCGCTGATTTCGAATCTGAACTCAGTTAAAAATCATAATCCAACATGGCGGACCAATTTTTTTAAAAAGTCAACGATTTAATGGTCATCGATGTTTTTAATGCCGATCCGAAAGATGACTGATTCAAAGAGGGTATTCCAAATTAAAAGCAAATTTGATGTTGAACTTGTCCACTACTTGTTTTGAAAATTTTCAAAAGCTGATTTCATATTCGTAATCATCGACGTCGAAAACCCCCGTATACCAAATTGGGTGAAGGTTGGTTATTTTTTTCAAATTGCCAAATTTTAAAATTTGATTACGAATCTGAAATCAGATTTTCGCAATCCAAGGGGGTGGACCAGTTTTTCAAAGAATAACTGATTTCAGATTCGAAATCAGCGACGTTGAAAACCCCCCGTACACCTAATTTGGCTATAATAGGTTGATTTTTCAAACAAACTTTGATTTTGGAATGACCTTGAAGGTCAGGTTCAAGGTCATGGTCAAAGTCATATTCAGACCTGAAATTTTCCGCTCTTTCCAAATCAGTAATAAAAAATGTTGCTTCGGATTTAAAAAAAATGTGTATGACGTCATGCAGACCACATTAATGACGTCATGAAAAATATATTTATGTCATTTAGCTGTACGTCCTTTTGGATTATGATTTCTTTTGTGTAAGCAAAAAAATGGTGCAAATGGCGTTCTTTTCACTTAATGACGAAGTTCACCCTTATTTTTTACAATTGTACCCCTGTCCGCCAGCTTGATGGTAACGCTGTAGGCAGACGCCTCTCGGGAATTTGCTTAAATGCATCACAATATTGTATGCAGTCAATTTTGGAACGTTTACTCGATGATGAGCATGACAAAAAAAACTACCACTTTCACCACCTGTAACTATTCTCGGTTATCACTTCCACTGCCGCCTGCCTAGAAACATGATGTAGTTCAGGAATTGAATTGAATTTTCTCGATGACGAGCAAAATCCCGCTTTATCTCTTAGACTATTGTTTAGTTCAGCTCAGATTTAATGACATATATGAAAGGAAAAAGCAGCCGCACATATCCTAAAAGTTCTGAGATAGAAAAAAAAAAGAAAATGAATTTGAAGAGTCTTAACATATTCGTGACTGAAGAAAGCTGTTGTAGGTTAGTTTAAATGTATTAAACAAAAGTAGTAGCAGACGACTAAAGCTTATTATACGCGTTTTCATAAAGCCAATTTATAGCACTTGCTATCATAATTGAATTAGTTGAAGGTTATCAGCAGAGTGCGAATTTTTATGGCATTCGTCGAAAAGTTTCCGATAAGTCGTAATATTCTTGAAAAATGTGACCAATGGTGAATGTGTTTTATCCCTTTAGTTCGATTTTTCCTTCAGTAACAAATTAAATAAATTTTCAATTTTATTTTTACTACCGAAAATTATAACTTATTGTGTGTTGTAGAATTTATTATATATATAATTGGGTCGTAATAATACAGGTATTAGGCAGTAACATCAAATATCGTTGACTGTAATACAATCAAGTGAATACTAATTCTTCATTTTGTTACAAGTTGTAACAAATTATTTATCGATGGACAAATTAACCCAATTAATATTATGCAAAAACAAGAAACCCTGTAAATAACTCAAAATCAAGAAATTATTATTAAATTTCACATTCAAGAGCATCCATGGTATATTATAAAACTGTTTCAACAAAACGCATGGCTTGCCTCCCTATATCAATAAATTTTTTGAGAACGTGAACTTAAAGATTCTATATATTATTATTATTATTCGATGATAATTCTATTATTTTATTAAAAATACTTAGGAAGAACAAGGATCATACGCTAGCTTTTCAAAGTTTAGAACATTTCCTTTCAGGCTATCAAAATTAAAATTTATCCTTGCATTCTACATTTATGACTCGACAAAATATAGACGGTATTTACATTCACAATGAATTTTATATTTGAATTGTTTTCAACTGTTTTCATCTCCAACGTTTTAAATATTATAAACATGAATAGTCTATAGAAAATCAAAGATTTTTTACAGCTCGTAGTTTGATTAGTAAGGATCCTGCTCTTGGAAATACGCATAGTTCTCATACAAAAATGTTTGGATAGCAATTATCAAATATGTGTTGTTCTACATAGAGTTCCTTTATTTTTATTATGTTTTCTTCAATTGGTTGATGCACATTTTCAACTAGTAGAATTCTTAAAGAACTAGACACGAGCAGCCATGATGGATACACTCTGAAGTAATAGTTTGTATAAAAAGAGCATATTTTGTGAAAAATTCTTCGGGCTAGAGTCTATTTCAAAATACAAAATTCAAACAGTAATATTGTGTTAGAAATGTTGTTTTTATAATAATATATACACAGGCAGTGACAGCATAACAGTTAGTTTATTTTTGTGTCAGTTGGGTAAGAAAATAGTTTGGCATTACAGATTTTCCAATTAAGTAAATAAGTAATTATATATTACATTCTTGATTAAATATGACATGCTTTAACTTTGATATAAGTTTGTACATGATTTTGCTCGATCCGTATTTTGTTGTGGACAAATTTTTAAATTATGCTTAAATTTCTGGTAGTTAGTTTGCGACTTATGTTTCTGATTAGTAAGTTGAAATACTTATAACAGATAAGGCAATTATTGGTAAACATTGTGATTTGTTTTGCTCTATATTAAGGGAAGGTGTTCCTGTTTTGCAAAACTGACTGATACTGAAACGAATACAATAGCCATACTAAGGAAAAGGGGAATTCTGTGCTTGGTGGAAATACAGAAATCTACTAAGATTGATTATATGATTCCTATTTTTACTTATGTGATTGTTTTAAAAAGACCAGCATCAAAATATCTATCTGAAAGTAGCCGATAGCTCTATCCTGCACGAGACTTTTTCGTTTTATCTTGTGAGGAATACCAATTCTAGAAGGCACATTCTTGGAGCCACCATAGTTAGGAATATACCACACCTACCTCATTAATTGTATAACAATGTGGCTGCTGAGAACGAACGCTCGTACTATGAATGAAGAACATTAAGTTGTTCAAACCTGACTGATAAGATAGCGTCTGAACAGGCTTAACATATTAATAGACCATTTAGTTGCAAAGTGTCGAATGGTGCTTACGTTATGCAGTGATCGAACATGTGATTGCTGACTAATATAATGTCATCTAGAAATAGGGTTAGATTTGTTATTCACTGACCAACAGTTTAAGGCTAAACATCGTGAAATTAAACTATTGTCTCTAAGTAAGTCCCTTAGGTGTTGCAAGACCAACCGGAAGCAGTACCCCTAGGAAGTCGTACAACGTATATTTTAGATATCCAGAAAATTATTTTTATAAGTGACTTACAATTAACCTTAATAATGAGGAATTGAATAACATAGCAGAACTTCATTCGCGTCCCACGACTTCAGAGCCAGCTGGACTATTGAGGAGGAAGCTGCTGTCATTATAATGAATAATCAAGGTGCTAGGACCAAGAGGTATGCAAATTTATCTTCATAATTAGTATGTTGTGGGTCAACCTCTTTAGTATAATTCTCCTTAAATGCAAATAAATTATACTTACACCTTCTTTTCTCTGTTCTGTGATTCTATTGACAAGTTTGATGCATAGGCAGCTACTATTACGCTACATGTAGGTACTGGTATTTAACAAAGATTGCTTGCTATAGAAATGAGACCAACGCCATATTCTGTTATTAATAGATTTCTTGAACATAGTATAAGTTAGTATTAATAAAGTACCACGTAATAAAACTGGTGTTTTCGGTAACAATTTTTTTGCTCATGAAATAACAATTATAGTGAAAACAGTAACAGTCGCATTTAACAATAGCAGGGTTGGATCCAGAGGGGGCGGCGATCGCCCCTATGAGCCCCTCAAAATGAGAAAAGTTAATCCAAGAGTCTTGAAAAAAGTAACTTCTATGGATTTAATCTAGAAATCTATGTGTTCAAAGCCACAGAAACGCATTCCCTATCTGTTTTTATAACTTTTGTATAAAATCGCACCCTTAAAGCATGAGATCGCCCTTCCCGCCGGAAGCTCGTGTGTGGATCCGCCTGTTCAACATAGTATAAGTTCCTAATCTCAAAAGCTGCCTCTTGTCGTCAAACGAACCGTTTGAAATCACATCATAAAAGAGCATAATGATTTCGACAACTAGCTCTAGTCAAATTAGAACTTAGTGTAGCTTTAACAATTGCAATGACGTCACAAATTAGCTCCCCATGAACGTTCTTCAGAAACTAGTCAACTAATCACAACCATCCTGAAGTAACAAAGTAACAATGATGTCTTAAATTGACAGGTGTCCTTCTTCCTTCCTTCTTTAAATATCATGATAATTTTATTTTCAGTAATTATTGTTTATGAAAAACCGTTTGTGTAACAAAATACGTCATGCAAATGTTAAACTGGGATCAAAACTAAGTTCATGGAACTTATTTGAATGTGCATCATACAATTAGTTTGAAGTATATATTGTGCATAACCAAACAAAATCCTAACAAACACATTGTTGCCGAAAATCACAGTTAATACAGCATATTACAGAAGGCGTGTAGGAATTTCCGCAACAATTACGACTGTGGTCCTGAATTACTTATATGGAACAGCATCTACAGGCAGATCACTACTCTGGATTTATTTATGAGTTTCTGAAAATTTGGTAAATATCTTTAGAACTTAATCAAATTATCAGACTGAATTATGGTGATCTTAAGTGATTGAGAAATATCTGTAAATGACAATGAGCTTTTTGAAAATGCTGGAAGTAAAGAGTTGATATTCCGACAATGGTGGCCACACACCAGAGGAGTCACAAAACACTTAAAAAGAGAATTAAATAAAAAATAGGTAAGTAAGTTCGTAAAGATTGTGGTGAAGGTCTATGATTATTTTGCCTGTAACATAATAATCAATATAATTTTGAAAAATGCGCGATCCTCCTAGAATTTTTGCCTGTGACCACTCCTCTATACGGACATATAGAGTTAGACCTAGAAGAGATGGTATGAATTATATTCCATCTAGAATTGGTTATTCATCCTTGTTTATTATAGATCAAAACAATGCTCGGAAAAAATAACATAACATTGCTATAACAACATAACATCGGTTATGTGGAATACTCCTACTCAAAAAAATTTAACGTAATTATTCTTAGACTTAGTAACAAAATTGTTCATCGTGGAAGTAAATTTAAACGAATCAAATGATAATGATAAGCACTGTAGTCTAAAGATCTTGTTTTATACGAACTCAAAACATTTCTAGGATTACTGATGTAAAACTGAACTGCTCAAATCGGGAAACTTAAATCCAGAACACATTTCATGCTACAGATGGAATATTAAGGGATATA
Source organism: Octodonta nipae (assembly GCA_034190945.1). Classification (NCBI taxonomy): domain Eukaryota; kingdom Metazoa; phylum Arthropoda; class Insecta; order Coleoptera; family Chrysomelidae; genus Octodonta; species Octodonta nipae. The sequence continues at coordinate 32,774,788 of CM067222.1, forward strand.
TGCTGATGTATATATAGTGTTCAAATCAAGATTTTCCTGTTTGACAAAAAATATCATACAGAGTCCAAGTCAGTGGCGGCTCTAGCCAAAGATCTCAGTGGGACAGTAGAATGCCATCAGAGTATAATGATGAACCATGAACCAAAATCCCCTAGTGCCTCCCTGGAGCCCCCAATGCCCCAAGTCGGTAGTGCCGTTTGTAATGCCGTTTCCCTGTGACTCCTAGGATAGAAATCACAAAATGAATTCCTAGGCTAACAAGAACTTACTAAAGCAATTGTTTTTGTTTTAGAGACATATATGTAGTGAAGGAAGGGTTAAAAATCGTGCAAACGAATTCTTTGTGCCTTATGTGTATCAGAGTGTATTTGACTATTTTAAATAATAGCAAAAAGTTTTTCAGAACAAATCTAGATTTAAAGTTAAAATATAGTAAGGAGATAAGAGTAAATAAACCGAATAATACTCCTCCTCTATTCATGATATTGAGTCATTCTAGAAATGAGACTATAAATTTAGATAGATGAGTGATAAATTCCGTGATAAATTAATTCTCTTTTGCCCTAAGAACACTTCACATGTTCGAACATACTTCGCTTTCACAATATGAAATTATCATTATTGGTGTGCTTATTACTTCAAAATGTTTACTTATTTTTTCAGTTTTTTTTTTTTAATTGAAATAATGATTATTATTTATACTATCTAATTTGGTTTGGAACTAAATCAATTTAGTAAAGCTTTATATCTTTCATAAGATCCTATTATAATACATTTCATAAGAGCCAAATAATGAAATACGACGAATTTATCCACAATGATGATTATTTTGTAAAAATATTTGTTATTAGAAAATATAATTTTTAAGTAAGATTACATCTAGGTGTTAAAAATTGTTGTTGCATTGGAACAAATTCGCCATATTTGAAATAGTCATTCGAAAATGTACGTGAATCAATTTACAACAATCAAATCACATATATTAAAAAATATATAATTTGATTAAAGAAATGGTCTGATAAGATTTAAACTCATGAAATAAGTAGAAGTATTGTGCGTAAATGTACATAATATTTGAAGTCGCATAAAATGAAGTGATCCTTTATTATATTATTATGAATATTTTACTTCCAAACTTCATTATTTTATTAATGTAATCGATTGATTGATTTATTGTATCTTGTTTCACGTTTTTCGAACATTTGTCTGCAGTGGATTGAGTAGTTATTGTTTTGGGGCTGCTAGTAATTAAGCTAACTTGCAGTTGGTATTAACTTTCGTTTTGAAAGCTGACGAGAGAAAATATTTTCCAAACTATTTTTCGAATAGTCCGGTTTTTGAAAGCAAATATTTCCTGAAGTGTTGTGAAACTAAAAATAGCTGGCCTTTAAACATGTGAATAAATTTTGTAATAGTTAAGTGAGTCTGTGAATTTCACTTTTAAGGAATATTTTTTTTATATGTTGATTGTCATTACCAAAGGAATCTCGCTTAAATTTGATTTTACATGTCCGGGTTGGGCATCTGTTTACATAATAGTTTTGTTGATATCCTCCGGTAAGGCTGATACATTAACAAAACTTTTATAGCTATTTAAGATTAGGTGGATTGTCAGTTCCTCATATATGAATCGAATCAACAGTGATCACAGTGTTCACTGTATTCACTGTATTTTATAGTTATCACTATCGGAATTACGGTATCTTTAGGCAATATTATGAACGGTAAGAGTTCGTGTGTATCCTCTTAGCGCTTTTAATAGTCTAACCGTCCTCCGTAATTAAGTTGACCACCTCACAGAATGATAATAATGGAACATGAAGAAAATTTTACACTAGGATAGGTTGATGAAGAACAGGGCATGGTGAAGAACCAAATGATACATACAAACATGTCTGCACTAATGAAATGTCAACACTGATGAAATCCAGGAGAGTTTGACAAGGTACAAACTAGAGTCACTCTTTTTACGATTTCTCATATACTCATTCACTTAAAAAATGATAGTGCACTATAAACTTGCCAAAATCTCTCAAACTGGTTTTTCATTTTTTTAAATACTTAGAATTTCTTTAGTAGGCTTAAGATTATCTAGCTAACATAACTGAAACTTCAATCTATATGTCTGTATATTACTAAGCAAAAGGGCAGGCTTTCGGTAGGCGATATGTTTCATGATGGAGTAAGGCGGTATTATGCCTGTGTCAAATGTTAATGTTCTGAAGGTACCTCACCATAATGGAATGGCCGCTAATTATGCTTTTTTATTTGATCCTGATCAAAAGTCTCAATAGGCAAAAAAGTCCTTGGTCCCTAAGGATTCAGATTATATATCTGGACATTACTGGGTAATGTAATTCATTCATAAACATAAAGGAAATGATACATGAAGCAGATGTAGTACAAGCTTACGTAATAATAGAAAATCTACAAAGAAGGAATGTAGTTTCCTCTAGGTTTGATAAAAATCAAGAGTTCTCAATATTTGACGTTAATTATTAAAATTCTTAACTTTAGTATTGTATCATTAAAGTTTGTTCTCGTCATAATGTCAAGGCAAACCTGATTTTGATGGAGGTGAATTATTTGAATTAGATGAAAATGGAGATATTCCAAGGCTGCTACGTATTTGAATATACTCGAGATTCCGAAATACTACCAAATATCAACCATCGATTTCTACCGTATAAAATACTAAAAATGATACTGATGTTAATACTTATGATGAGGAAGGTGGAGAAAGTTGACTAGGGAAGAATGCTACAATATAAAACTACGATATGACTACTATAACTTTGAATATCTGTAATTTTAAACTTAAGCTTCTAATAAAATTAAAAATATTTAAAGTACAGGTAAGTTTATAAAAGAGTATTTTTCCAATTATCGTTAGTTTCAGCACTAGAAAGTACAGTAGACTGTTAGTATAGAAGAACATTTTTAGTCTCACAATGATTTTAGTCATGTTTTAGGAGGTATGTTACCGTAGGGCCGAGATATCGATCTTCGAAGTTCTGTAGGTTGAATCCTTGGGGTCCTAGGAATGTCTGCAAATTGAAACTTTTGAACAGGGTGATGTGTAGAACATTATATCAAAAAGAGCAGAATGAATGGGAGCGACATTTTCATTTTTGTAACTAAGAGACTTTCATTCGCCAGGCTAAGACAGACTCGCACACACTAAAAATTTAGCAGATAACTACTAGCTAGTGGAGAACGATTATCAACGGTATTTTATTTCAAGAACATAGGTATTGATTTTTAATCGATATTTAACTAGTGTTAGTGTTATGCATAGTAGTATATAGGGTGAAATATTGTTATATGATGAAGAACTATTTCAAATGAAAACATTATTTTCATTCTTGACGATAATGCCCTACACATGAGCGAGGGAATCTGAACCAGGTCAAAAAATAGGAGGTCTGTTATTAATAATCGAAACAGTTCATTCTTCGAAAGCTATTTTAGAGTCCTTTTTGTATAGAAGGAGAGATAATGAAAACATTACATTTATGTAGACATTTTGTTTCATATACGTACAAAATTGAGTGTTACAATAATTTACATTAAGTTACCGATAAACCCAGCCATTACGGTTATTCTGAATTTCTAACAATCATTATACAGTATATTTTATTCAATCCATTATAATGTATAGCATTTAAAAATGTCATTCACTAACTTTAGGAAAATATTTTAAGATTATTACATTTTACATATCTCATAATAATTTCAAACGGTTTGAAATTAAGTATACTCAGCAATTCTCTCGTCAAATGCACCTAAAGGTTATAATTGTAATATAATTATTTTGTGGAATCCACTGCAGTGCACATATAACGGATGGAATCTGTGGTTAAAGCTTGTGCTAATACCCTTTCGTTTTGCAATATTAACCACACATAAATTACAAATGTCCAACTCTAGAAAACATTATTCCCCAGGTCCTATCGACTAAAATTATTTGGTCACACTGAAGTTAAGGTGGAAAAATAGAAATAGTTATTAATGACTTTCATTTCGTGAAGAAAGTTTAGTTGTATAGATTTTAGTAGTTAAAAAGATGATATTTGAAAGAAACTAATATGTAAGTATTTTTCAATGTATAGCCTTTCTGAATATATGTAGTATTGGACATTATAAGAAGAACTGATGATAAAATAAATATTATATATCGCATAAGACGAACAATAAAGAAGATGGTGAAAATACTTTGTTTTTATTACTCTCATTTTAGATGCAGGATGTAGTAGAAGTGACATGTAAAAATTTTTTCGGCGATAAACTAAAATGAAACTGATATTAAATAACATTTTCGGTGATTGTCATTCTAAACATCAAATAATATACATTGATGCAACAGTTTCGAGAAGAGAAGTTTTTAATGTAGCAGCTCATTGAATTATTTAGTTCTCAGTTAATTTCAAGGTATTATCTTATGTGTCAGTAGACAAATATATATTCTAGTTGAGCTGATTGAACTAGAATCTCTTACCTTGAGTTAAATGTTATTTTGTTTTCGTGATTGTCTCATTTTCAATTAATATTGAATAGTATAGCTCAAGGAACACTACAAGTTATAGAGAAGTATGCTTTGATACGTTTACATAGAACAGACCCTGCTATTGGGAATAAGTATGCAATAGTAATTGCGAAATTGTGTTTCTAACTCTGGATGTTTCGGTGTTTAAGACTTTTAAAGTTTGTACAGGCTGCAAGTCACTATTAACTACTTTACTTAATATTGAATAATATTATAATAGTTTATCTTATCCATTTCATGGCTAGGATTTGGCAATTATAGAACTGTCACATAAAATCTATGATGTTTAGTTAAAAGTTTTGCCATTGTATAATGAGTATCGTTTAATAATCGAACGTGTTAAATTAGTAAATGTTTTCTCCAAAATTGATGATTTTGCAGTAGGTACGCTTCGATCATGACGAGAAGGTTATTGTCAACGTAATCGTTCATTTGAGCACATCTATAGCTAAATTGCTTAAAATTTTGATGAAACCGGATCTGTCACAGATGTGTTAAGCCTAGAAATCAGCGAAATGTGCATTCAGCAAAAAATATTTGCTGCTGTTGGTGAAAGTGTCGAAGAACATCCAAATTATACATTGCAACTCGCACAACATTTAAGCCTATCTCACGGTACATTCTGGCGTAATATGCATTTGGTTTGAATCTAGAGGCGGGTCCAGACACGTGCTTCCTGCGGGGGGGGGGGATTTCATGTTTCAGGGGGAAGATCCTATACTAAATTTACGAATATAATTTTAAGCCCAGATTTCTCGGTATGTTACATTAAAAATAGTCTCTCTGAAGTTTAAACCCATAGACGTCCTTCTTCTAGACTCTTGAAGTTAAGATTGCCTGGTTTTAATATAAAATTTAATAACTTTGAGACTCTCGGAGGGGACGATCGCGTCCATCGCCCCCCCTCCCCCCGGATCTGCCCATGTTTGAATCTCCATTATATAAAAATTAATGAACTGAAGAACTAAAGTCAGTTGGCCATGCAATTATCACATCTCGTGCAGTAAAAATCCACAAGCATCTGTCGAAAGGCCATTGTATCCATAAAACGATGGTCAATTTTTTTGGTGTGAAAATATGTATGTGAAAAATATGTATATGAACTTCAAGACGATGGAAGTGCAAGAAAACTTCGAGGAACGAGTTACATTGTCTGCCAACTTCAGACTAACATTGAAAAATATGTGGTTTCAACAGGACGGTGTCATAAGGCATGCAAGACCTGCTGTTTTGGTTTTGTTGCACAAGAAATTTCCCAGACAAGTAATTTAACGTTTTTTCAGTAAATAATATGTTGACAGGGTATGTTAGACCCAATATTATTATAAAATATTATTTAAGCAACAGAATTTGCTTCTTTGCTGTGAATATGTCCATGAGTAAACATTTATTAAAATAAGAGCTGGAACTTATTTAAGAACAGGATGATTTTTGAAATTCAGGTAACTGTTAAAATTCTAAACAACACGTACTATATTCAAGAATGCTGACGATGAATGAAGAGGAAGTATCCGATCAAGAACTATTCGGTAATCATAGTGGTGATAGTTATAAGGAGTCGAAATATTCGATCGATGATGATTGACCAGGGCCTTCTTTCATACTCAACTTGTAACTTGTAGTTTAGTAACTTCTAGAACTACGTAATTCAATAATTTTACAAATTTATAAACTATAAGTTACAAGTTGATTATAAAACAGACCCCTGAAGTCCCAGCCGTAATGCTATCGAAATCTGAATGTAATCAAAACCAAGTTAATTATCCGGCAAAGAAAAAGATGATTATCTAGTACATCCAGATCGGTATTACTACACATATTCGAAAGTAAAAAATTAAATAAGACCTAGTTTTAAATGGATAAATGATGATGTATCTGATAGAAGACGGAATAACAAACCTCTACCAAAAGAGATATCATCAAGCACTTCCTTAACTAACATACTGACCTCATTTTACGGACAAAATTATAAAAGAAATGTCGAATTATTCCAGTGAAAAAGTTAAGAAAATGAGAACCAAGTGTAAACAAGAATATTATAGGGAAATCACGATACTGCAACAGAAAAAGTCAAAAGTAACTCAGATATTTACTGAACTGAACAAACTGGGTGGTGTTATGAAGGCAAATTAAAAATATGTAGCCAACAACAAAAGACTTAAACATACACATCTATTCTATTTTATGTCTTATGTTATTCCATCTCGCGTTTAAAAAAAATAAATGTGAATGTAATTCCAATAGTCTACCATAATTATGTAGTAAGTGAAGAAACGAAAAAATAAAATGTGATTTTCTTTTATACCAATAAAAAAGCAAGAGTTGATGTTGTTTATTCGTCTTACAAAATATTGCAGGAGTAAATATTAGAATACAGAATACAGATTTTTTCGACGTGGACAAGAAATCTCGCGAAATTTGTATTTAGTAACCTTAAAGGGACTTTATTAACAGTGAGAAGCAACGAATTTCGTTTTTTTTTTCAGGAATAGTGCTGCCATTAATTTTTTTTATCCCACTTCCAGATATCGATAAATCTTCCCGAGTTGAAGGACACCTTGAAAACAGTTCTGGCATTTGTTTGATCAACAAAGGTAGTAAAACAATAAATTGTGTTTGTTGTAAAATGCTATTGTTTGAGAAATGTGTGCCACAAAATTACACTAAAACACTAAAAGAGAACTGAGTTACTAAATCATTATTATTATTTATCTGAGCAGGTTATACGCCGAACTTTGGCCAAGTTTGAAGAGGGTTTTACTCCACGAGACCAGAAGCCACCAAGAAAACAATGTAAAGCGCTAACTAAAACGCTGCAGTAGTTGCCCTCATTGAGGAAGAGTCGAATTTGTCAGTTTCAACAATTGGAGCTGCCTGAGACAACTACCGTGCTCGTTATATAGGAGAATGCCAAGATGTATTAATGCATATAAAGTTCACTATGCTGGTAATTTTTAATGGCTTCTAACTATATGTTTCTCTTTACATCTAAATCATTTGGTTGCATTCCGCATAGCATAGCTTACAATCTGCATGTCTTGCAAGCTTCTGCACTAAAAATTTAGGATTGTAATTTTTTATCGAATAAGAATTTAAATAATTCCAAATTTTCAAATTTCTGATGATAAATAGATGGGAAGATGTTTGAGAATTTCATTAGTTTATGCATCTGGGCGTTAAGGAACTTCTTTATCGGTTCTTTTTGTTGAAAACTATCTAACTTGTTAGTCAAAGCTCTTGCAAATTATAGTGTTGCCTGTATTTCTGGTTGGTACTTTTCTATGTAAACTTTAGTCAATACACAACTTTTAAACTTGAAGCTTCCTTTAAAAAGTTTAGAAAATATTGCTATACTAATTCAGTTGAAACTTTTTGTTTGAGCTTTAACAGGTACATAAAATATAAATTCAGAATTAATTAAGTTTTAAAATATATGAGCAATTCAGATAAAGCAGATAACAATTATGATTTAATGTGGTCTTATTCTATAACCATGTAATAGCTAGTTAAATAATCCGTTATAATCAACAAAATTTACAATGAAAATGTCGGCTTTTAAGCTCAGCAAGTCTGGTACAAAATGAAATGAAATAAATAATGTTTGTAAGTTGAAAAATGTTTGTAAATACATTTTAAAAGTACCCTGTGTAATATATGTATAAGAAACTATATACGAAAATATCTTTAATTATTACCAGTGGTTCGCAAATCATAGCGAATTTCGACTCTATTATTTCATTTTTTCCACCTACTTTTTTCAAACATATACATATATATCTCTAATTCCTATATTTGTTTCTTCAATTAGTTCTGGAGATCAGACTACCCGATCTCTGGGAAATAAAGACGATCAAAAAGTTTTTGTAAGATCACTACGATTATCATAGCACCGTGTCGAATATCTGCAATGACCTAGTTATAACGTCGTCTTTGAGGCACGATTCCATAAATTCTTCTATGGTGATGACGCCATCTTGGTTAAGATCAAGCTTCCGGAAGACTCTGTCAATTTGTTCTCGAGCTTTACGGTCGTCCTCTACCTAAAAGAATAAAGAAAGAAATTTTAAATGTTGAGTTAATTTTTCACGTTACACGTTTTCGTTCCTTCACTCTCGCTATATATGACTAATCTATCAGAAGGTATTTTAAACAGTCGAACATGAAATAAACAGACCCATCGTAGACAGCATCTATTGTTGACAAACGAACTACTTAGGTTGTTCCAATAACTATCAATATAAATGGATGTAGGATTGAACCAAAAATATAACAAGAAAGTAAAGATCTATGTTGATTGTTCATATAGGTTTCCTCCCCTCATATGGTAAATTTTTGAAAAGTGCAGTAGGAGCAATTTGTGGAAATTGCCTGGGCCCTGGTTGCTTTCTTATTGAAAAACTATCTCGCAGGATTAACTGAGAGAAAGCAGGTCTACCGATTTGTCAACTACGTTTACTGAATAGTAAGTTTGATATATTTCAATACACCTCTTGGTAGAATACTGTGTTCTGAAGTATTTTTGTAATATTGAGTAATTGTGAATTTTGTTTGATAATTTTAATTGTATTGTTCTTGACTAATTGATTTTGAACTTTCTATTTCGGTGTTCATTAAAGAGTATCGCCTGCCATGCTGCATTTATCTCTATAGAAAGTGTCACAATTTCTTCATTGTTTAACAACACTTTATTTGATATATCTTTTCTTAGTTGGTTGTTAATTAAGTAATATCTTGGTCTTGTCCCAGTTCATTTGGATATACCATATACCGCAAACACATGCTACACTAGTAGAGTTTTCTAGTTTTGTTTTTTGTTAAATTCGATCCCAGCGTGTTGTTTGTTTTAACAATCGTGTTTATTATATTTATCACCTATAAGTTTTTTTCCGGATAAACCGGAAACATATTCTATAATGTTTATTTAGAGTTAGAGTTGACTACGAAAAAACTTGTTTTTCAACGTATAGTAAAGGAAAAGGGTAAATAAAAATAAATTTAAGGATGGTGGTCAGCATCCAATTCTAGTAAATAAAATCGTTATTCAATCCAATGCAATAATAGGGTGCTTATTGCATCATATAACCCCCAAATAAATAAATATTTTTCATTAAACAAACACTGAAGGCGTTACACATTTTAAACAGATTAAAATTAAGACCCATCTTATCCCAAAGTGACTTAAAATAAAAAAAAATTGCATTTCGGGTTCTATACAAGTCGTCCCTCTTTTTGGCACTTCTCATTACAGACATGCCTTGATTTTGTACTCTTTAGTGATGTTCTCTCTATCTCGGTACTGCGACAGCCTCATTGTGCGTGTGGTCCCGACTTAGGTACGAATTGACATTTGGACATGAGAAACACACAGATCTGGACATTTTTCTCAAAGTTTTCTACTCTTTTTTTCGAGCAGGCTTATCTCCAATTCATTTCGTGACTAAGTTTATTTTCCATTCTTAGTCGAGGATTCCAGAATCAGATGCTCCATCTCGCATGAAAATGTCAAAGAGAGAACACTTGCACCGGAGTAGCATTGAAAAACAGTTACAATGAATTCCAAACAGAGTTTGAGTCAATATTACCTCGGGTAAAGATTAGATGAGAATTAAAAAACGTGGCATTATTCTGCCAGGAGCCGTATTTTGTATATATTTATAACGTTACGATAGCACGCAAAATTATTACAGAATCCCTATGCAGGAGGGAAAGTAAATAAGCTTTAAAACCACCATCTTTTCAATCACCCTGTATACCTATGATTTCACTTCACCCCTTATGTCAATTATTCTATTTGGCAACTACTCATGGTCTAATACTGAATTGATTCGGCCGATACTTGTTGGAAATTCATTATAATAATTAACTGATACTACAATTGCAATTTCCACAAATTACGTTTTTTTTTTGAAAACTGTCCGACGCGTTTCGACTAATGTCTTTGTCAAGGAACTAGACTAGTCTAACTGCTTATTCTTATATATAAAAGTTTTGATACGCCCTGAATAACTATAATTTTACTCCACCCATATTTCAACCACCTTTTATAATCAACTACTTATGTTTTACACCATCATAACAATCTTGACATTTGAGCTAGATATTTATGATGAAAATTTGACATTTAAATTTTACTGTTTTTGCAAATATTTTTCCAAATTTCAGAAAAGCGGTATGTTTCAAGTTATACAAAAATATACGGAATCAAGCTGGAATATATTTTTGTAGAATACAATTTAAAATATTCAAATTGATTCACCCGTTTTGGAGAAAACAGTGAAGACCTTAATTATCTACTGTTTTTTCACATTTCCGGGAAAACTGTAGTATGTCACGTTACTGTGTCATGTTTAGTATTAATCAATAGCATATACATCTCTAATTAATGTTCATGTCATGTTCTAACTTGTTTATTACTAGAAGACGGCTTGCAAACAGAAACTCACAAAGCACATGAAATTTAATGCAACGTTAATAGGTTTAGAACGGTCGATTAATCAACTTATGAAAGCTGTTCAATTCTTATACAACTTTTTATATTATAATCATTATTGACTAATTAATCTATCGTAGGTATTCAGTAATTATTTAAGTATAAAAATATTGGATATGTATCAATGGGCCTTCTTTAGTAGGAATAATATATTTAATCAAAATATTTTATTTACAGGAGTTGACAATTTGGCAATCACGTAAATTTTGAGCCCGAAATTGATTCTCCAGTTTCGAAGATTACAGCGCTTGACTAACGATCAGTTATTCATGAAACTCGCATAACCAAGAGAAATCTGCAATTTTTTGTGAGTAATAATTTTAATTAACTTAAAATACCAGTAAACAATTTACTATACGTTTTCCACCAAAAGCTTTTTAAACTGATCCTACTTTTTTAAGGGGTGTAAGTGGGAGATTATGCCAAATAGCTTCATTAGCCAACCACAAATCTTACTGCTCTGGTAGTCATAACAACGAGATGAGACGACCAGGCAGAAGTATAGGAGGCCTAACGGGGTTAAACTGTCTTAAAACGTCATGGGTTATGACTAACAAAAAATTTGTTCTGTTAAGCGACCCAACTAGCATGTTGCGCTACTCAGGTTTCGGGCCTAGAAGTGTGAAATAGACGACCGGTTATTACAATGTAGGAAACCATGCACCAAGCGAAACCGTCGCAACTGGAACCATCAATCACCCTTTTATTGGACCGTCCGAGACGCAAAAGGCTATAACTAAGGAGATTCTTAAGAAATCAGTAAAATAAAGCATTGGAAAATTGGAAAATCTATTGCTTACAACTAATGGAACCGTCAATATGTAGAGAAGACGCGTATACCGCAATAAAAAGGGGACGAAAGCTCTCCTCACCTCACATGTAATTAAAGTGATATTACAAACATTTTTAAGTGATTGTAACCATCTATAGCTAAATTGAAAAATCTAGAGAGGTCAATGTAATCATTTGTTTATGCTTTACAGAATATGTTAAGGTATTTGTCTACGTTGACTTACAGTGACAAACTCTGTGGCAAATTCTGAGCTAGATGGGAGTTCCACATCACTAGTTATCACTCATGAAAATCAACTACACTACAACCTAAAAGATCCATTTCACTTGGGAAAAGATGCCAGACGTGCTGCATTTTAATCCCCATGTATTCAACATCTAGATGAATGAGTTATGAAAAGAGCCTTAGAAGACTGGCATGGAGAAATAACTATAGGGGCAGCAAAATCATTAACCAATCACCTCCGAAACGCTGACGACACTACTCTGATTGCTCCATCAGAGTGTGACCTCATTGAACTAGTGAAAAGAGTAGAACTATTCAGCCATGAAGTTGGTCTAAAAATTAATGGAAATAAGACCAAAATTTTGATTGTAGATCAAATAAATAACAACCAACCTACTAGGAAAAACCTAATTGACATGGCTATGGATCATAAATTTATTTGGGAGCATTAGTCAGTACCCAATTTGGCAAACATTCCCTAATCAAGAATCCAGGTATCATATCATGTTCTGAGTTCAAACAGTCTTGGAGACGTTTAGATTACTTGATATGTTTTCAGATAACCCCGCTATAGAAATATTAGTTCATCTATGGAAATCTGAGCTGGAAGGGAAGTCAACACTTAAAATATTGTTATAGTGTTCATCCTGATAAGGCATTCTTCTTGGAATGCTTTAGCAGCATTAATTAGTTTTTTAACTAATTTTCTCGTATTGTTAAATTTTTAATGATATCATTACCAATTTAATCATACTTCTTAATATATAAAAATTAATATGTATTTCTCTTGGTCACGCCATAACGTAAGAAGGACCGATTTCATTCATCTTTTTCTAATACTTCGTGGAAGATTCTCACGGGAAGAAAATTGCTATTTAACTTTCGCGTGTGTTTTTCTTTAATTCAAATCTATACTCTCTGATGAAATCTGGTTATAGGGTTTTTTGAACTCCTAAAGTTGGGGCTATTTAGATAAAACTGTTTGGTCTGAGTTTGAGTGGGACCCTAGAATGGTTAGATTTACCATGGGATCGGGTATGGAACGCCGCGATCGGGTTCAAGATTTTTTTTATTTAACAGTTACATTAAAATAGAATACCTACTAATATGTCAACCCCTGCAAATCCGGGATTTGAATTATATCGTGGAAGTACCATGTAGAGTATTTCGTGGTTCAGAATGTATAAGGTGGTATAACGTCTAAGCATGTCATAAGCGGCATGTTGATCCGAACAAGAAGCTTCAATTAAGATCCCATAACGCAAGGTACACGCCATGGTAATCATCCTTTCTGTGCACAGAGTCGGACTGAAATCTTTTGTTATGTACACCTTGAACACTGACTGAGTTATAAAGCGGGGCATGATAATTGCGATGAGTAAATATGTATTAACTCACTGGGTAATTATCGATATCTACCAGCGGTTGGGTTTTTTGCACTGTACAAGGTACACTAGTTAAAATTTAATCAAGTAATCCAGTACTTGAATTTATTGCGCTATTTTCTGGTTAATTGCTATTAAATTCAATAAATGATATTACTATTAAGAAATGGAATATTAGAGCCTTCTATTATGATAAAGTTAGACTGACCTACAGTGATTTGGTCAAAAGCTTCCAAGAATAATTACAGTTCAGTACTAGTTACCGACGGAGGTACATATATGCTATATAATGACAGATTATTAAGATTTTCATCCCGAAATGTGGATAAGCGGTGGTTAAGATTTTGTCTAAATTTAGTTAACCTTTAGATTAAGTTATCTTAGAAGCTAACAAAACACCACAACATCTGGTCTTATTGGTTGCTTCAAAACTATCCTTACGGAAAAATTCATACTTAGAGGACAGTAAGAGTTTGGTACTGTTAAAATAGTTATTATTGGCTTTAGGTGTTTTGAATTTAATGAGCACCATTTACTATGACTTCAGAATTAAACAGATCAAGCGAAGAATATTTTAATTGAATTTCCTAGTTTTTAGTCATCTTTATATAACCTTTGCCAGTTGTCTAAATTCTTCATATTTACGTACCTTATATAGTTTGTATTTTATCATTCACTATTTTTTGGTATATATAAGGCGCAAATCTTAGTATATGAATGAAGACTAGAGGAACTGCTCTATAAATAAAAACTCCGAGATATATAGAATAGAGAGATTAAACTGAAACTTTGAGGAATAGGAAAACTGACAAAAAAATAAAACGGTGTACAAAACTAAATCAAGTCATTTCAACTATTTTATAAGGAGAATGATATTTATAGGAAACGTGAAGATAGAAAGTTTTTAATTCTACTTTTTCGGCTATTTGCTTCGGTTAAGGACTTATTTCAGAAAATAAAAAATATAAATTTAAAATACCGTACTTCACTATAGCACCCGCGCTATTTCACAATAATTGTCCACTGTACTCCCTAGTTAGTACACACAACCATTTCCAGAAAATAATTCATTATATCGCTACAGACCGAGTCATTATCCGCAGTCCACCCTGAATACATTTTGGGGAAAGTGATATGTCCTAATTGAAAATGTGGTCTTAATTGGCTACATTTATCAAACGATGGGATGCGTTTGATAAATGTACGGTTATCGTTATCCTAATTGTATTATTATGGATGCTATTTCTGATTGCTAATTGTCATTTTAATAAGATTTGTAGTTCACATATACTTTCTCTGCGAATGTGAAGGTATTTTAAACTTTTCGTCTGTTTTATATAAGTTTAGTAAGAAATTGCCTGCAAAGACTGATTGTGAATATTTATTGGTAAAAATTATAAGGAACTTTGGTGAGAGTTAAAATTCCACATTTTGCATATTATTAACAAATTTCAGAAAAAATGCCACGATTTTGATAAGCGCCAATTTGTTTATATAGTTTACTAAGTGTTATGCTTTTAGAAGATAACGCTGCTTTTTTTGTTTTACTCAAATATCTGTACTTCACGTTAATACTTTACGAAATCCTTTCTGAGTGGGAATAACAAAAAATATAATTTAATAATCTAATGTTGGCTAATGTCATAAATTAGATTACTATGAAATTACAGCATAACGTAACTGTAAAAATGTAATTTGAAAATTGAAAAAAGTATACGCTCCAGTAACAAATGACGATGTATCCCGAGTTTTATACTTAAGTATAGTAGTCCAAGGTGTACAAATAATTTTAGAAATATTTGTTATTTATGCCCTTTCTAGTGGTATCATTAATACAGTAAGTAGCGCAGTAAAGGGGGGCAGGAGGAGCGAGGGAGGAAAGCTCGCAGTATCTCGAGAAAACAGTTAATTAAGTCGTTAAAACTTTATTGTGTATCTTTTTCGAAATTCCAATTATTCCTCTTAATGCAGGTACGTACTCGACGTTAAACCTCCTTTGTCCAGTTTAAATTAATCTATTTTTGTAAAGTTGAAGGGGTCGATTGTGTTGTTTCTCATTTACAAATTAACTTTTTTGCATGCCCTCAGATGTGATGTCCATATGACTTAAATTTGGGTACCTAACGGGCCCTAGTATTTCTGCCAATCTAACTCTCTCAGGAACTCTTTGAGGAACTTATGAGGCAATCGTCATATTGAAAAATAATAGGCGGTCGTCATTAAAAATTGATACGTGTAAAGAAAAATGGAAATTTTTTGGAGAAACGAAATGTATTTGTCTCCGTTATGAATTTGCTGTAGAACATAAGGGACAATTATGTGCCATTCTATTACACCTACTCACACCTTAATGAAAAATTTAGAAGGGGTTATCAATGCAGCGTGTATTTTTTTGTACGTATGTTACTTAATTTCTTCTCCAGTTTGAACCGATTTGAAACATTATTTGTTTGTTTGATATAATGTACATCCTTATTGGTGCAATTTCAAAGTTGAGAAAAGAATTTTATTCCTAAAAGGATGAAATTTCCTTCACTTTGGATTCCACTAGTTGTAGGATCTCTCTCAAATACATTTTAAATTTGCTCATCAATTTATGAATGATAAGATCTCCCTAGGCGCTGCATAATGCAAGCTTCGATGTTTGCTAATACGACGTAAGTATTAGAAAATACTCTTCTGTTTGGGACCCGTTCTTGACACCCTAGCTGACCTTCAGAAGCGTTCCCGCTTGCCCCTCAATGCTTTTAAATTATAACAGTGTATTCCAAATTGCAAAATGAGCAATAGTGGAATAAACGATAAACATAACACAAACTGAACCTAAAGCAGTAACAGACAACGTAAAGAAAAAACAATTTCTAATCTTAATAATAATGTTGTTATAACATTTGTTTTACGCTACCAAAATAGTCAATCTTCGAAAAGTTACTCATCCTAAAAAACTAAGCTTATTAATAAATAAACTTTAAAAACCATTCAAATAAACAATACTAATTTTTCGAAATTTGTTAATCCATTGAATGCAAGGCAATATATTGTTTCTATTCGAGAACCTTCATCAGCCCCCCTCAACTGATTGAATTCTCGAATAATTATTTATGTATATAATATATATAACTGAATTTAATCATTTCGAGACAAATAAACGTTGCCGACAAAAACGGCCTATCCCAGAAATACGAATTAAAATATACCATAAGCAGACAGAGAAGCGATATCAGTTCAGTATGAATAATTGTTTTTGTAAATAAGAATAAAGACGATTATATTGAGTTTCAAAATTTGTAAGTAAATCCACGCAGTCCGTAACAATATGAAGGCTTAGAACTGCGATATACAAGGATAAATACGCTAGTCCATAATCTTAAATACACAAAAAACTGTTTACTTTTTGTGTGTTTACATTTAGAAAAATCCGTTCATTCTCAATCAAGTTTCAAATTAATAACATCAACAAATTTTGACTTGTTATATCATAACATTTGCCCGAAGTAACCCCAAAAGACCTTAATAGTTAGGTGTGATTTCGTTATAATTAATCGAGTATTTACCTGGTGAGCCCTTCTCCCCATCAGTTCATGTATAGCTATAACAATTTCAGAAAGTTCCCCACGGCTAATGCACCCATCACCATTAACATCGTAGAGTTTGAAAGTCCACCGAAGGCGCTCGTATATAGATCCTCGCAATAAAGTTGATAACGTTATCAACAAATCCTGAAATAAAAAAAGCGGAATAAGGAAAGTGTTCACAAATTGAGGAAAATAGCAGTCATAAATTATATTGACCTGCTATAGTAAATAGCTTGTATAAAAATAATTTTAAAGCTATAAATATATATTTCACAGATAATTGATGTTACAGTTGATATTTTTTAAATTAAATTTTAATTGTTGTTTTTTTAGCCCATTATCAACTTTTATATATGGCCTTCGCAGGCGATCAATAGTACTATATATTCTAATAATAATATTTATTAGAAGATATATTAAATAGAAATTTCCTAATATACAACAAATTACTTACAATAAGAAAACAAAAATATATACCTATATTTAATTGTGTTTAAAGCTAAACTAAATATCAGCACAGTACAAATTACAAATTTATGGTATCTGATTTTAGATATTCCCTAAGTTTTAATTTAAAACTTCTTAGAGTTGAACTTGCTTTAATAGCATCAGGCAAATTATTATAATCCTTAAGACCTCTAAAAAATATTGAATTCATACCACATACCATAGTTTTACTTAGATGAAAATGTTCTTTATATCTTGTGTCATACATATGAATTTCCCTATTTGTTATTATATTTATATTTTCAGCTAAATAATTTGGTAAAAACTGTGAACTATATTAAAAATGAAAATCATACACATATATTTTAGTCTTGTTGCAATAGACATCCACTGAAGCACATCTGGCATGAGAGAGATGGGTGTCTGTTGCATTTTAGAATAATTTTCATACAACTTTTTTAAATATTTTGCATTCTCGTTTTACAATTTTAGTCTAAAAGATACAGTATACTTGCACAAAAGTTGAAATGTGGAAAAATTATAGTGTTATAAACTCATATACTAGTCATAAAAACGTTCCTTGAATTTCAAGTTTGTGTCACTAAGCCTAAATATTCAATACTTTTTGCAAATTGAATTTCGCCATTGTAAATCCTGATTTTATATTCTGTAAAACAAATTTCATATATATATTTATTTGTTATAATGAGGGCTTTCGATTTATTTATATTTAATTTTATTTTATTTTGATTAGGATATTTCTCTATTTTATCCAGTTCCACGTTCATTCTTTTTATTGTATCATTTAAGTTGGTGTCATAAATGGCAAGAAGGGTGTGGTCTGCAAACAAAGTAATAAAATTACAATTTGTGTTTGTGGCGATATAAATAAATTAGAATAAATAATGAACCCAAGTTACTTCCCTGTGGTACACCCAAATTATTTTTTTTTCGGAATAGAGAACATTTTCCTACTCTAGTTCTTTGGTATCTATTATCCAGATAACTCTCTAACCAGTTTAAAGCAATACCTTTTGATACCATAATGTTTTAATTTAGAAAGTAAAATTTGCCGATTGATTTTTGAACGCCCTTTTGAAATCCAAGAAGACTGCCACTGTATAATGTAGTTATCTATATATTTTTTCCATTCTCATATTGTTAGTTGCAATGATGTTTCACAAGAGTTCTAAAGCCAGACTGATATTTAAAAATTATATTATTTTCTTCAAAATATTTAATCATTTGATTATATACAGCTCTTTCGAGAATTTTTTCAAGTCCTGGTAGTGTGTTAATTGGTCGAAAGTTGCATGCTTCTTTAGTATTTTTAGTTTTTGGAACGGGAACAACTGTAACTTGTTGTCAACGAATCGGGAAAGTTTCGTTTTTGTAAAGAGGAATTAATAAGGTCGATCAGCTCATATTTTACTGACTGGAATGTGCCATTTCATAATTTTTTCACTTAATACATGATGAAAATTAAATTTATTGCCGATTTGATTGACTACATCACATAGATCATTTGGGCTTAGTAATTTAAACTGACTCATACTAGATGTTGCTCTGGATATTTCACTTTTGTATAGACTCTGCTACAGATAAAATAAATAGCAATCTTTCAAAAACCTGACAAAAATGTCGGCAGTAAAACAGTCTATAGCGTTTAAAAATTAAATGTCCGCGTGCTTACAGTTGTTATCACTGAAAGTATATTATAGTGAAGAGAAGTTTTAAGTTTATGGTTAGCAATTGAGAAAAATATACGAGACGTGCAGGTAAATAATTTGTACCTAACAAACACCTTTTATTATTTCCATTTATTACTTTGTGTGTAGTTACCTAACAACTAAGAACATGCGATTATTTCTTAGTGTTATTCTGTCCAAATATAATTAATAGATTGAGTAAAGTTAAGGGGCCATTCATAAAATAAGTCATACAAAATTTTGCCGTTCCAGGCCCCCTCCCTCGTCACACAAACTAGATACTAGCATTTATTTCATCTGCATCTATCCATTCTGCTTTAGTCTCCCAATTTGCGTAGCCTATCTTCAGTTCAACAAAGACCCACCTTATCTTGTTATTCCGGATTGGGTATTCAATTTTAAATAACTTTTGTTATAACACACTTCTCACAGGCCCTATTTTTTTCAATAATCTCAGCTGTAAAATCTAAGAAATGCTAACGTAGAATGAGTAGTATAAATAATAACGAGCACAAAATTAAGAAACTTAAAGACTAAAACTTGTTGACTACTACGTGACGAATGAGATCAATATATAAAAATCAATATTGTTATATATCTCGTGGGTTCAATTTAAAATTATAAAACTAATATTCACTTTCACTTTTCTAGAACTATTATTTACATCAAATTATACAGTGTCGTACTGAAATGAAACAGGGTCGGCTTAGGTAAAACAATATAGTAGAACCTTTAAAATATATGGTTTTGTAAGATAAAAATTTAGTAGGACAAAACTTTATATATCTAGATAAACTCGCTACGCTAACTCCTTTATTCGAAATCTTTAGTATTTCCATTGAAATTCGAGTTAACCAGATTCTATTAAATACGAGAAATTATGTATTTATAATAACACTATTATACATGCAACTTTATTTTATCATCGGCCGTGTAAAGTCTTACTTTAATTTTCTAGAGAGCGCAGAATCCGTGGACGCTCTTTTTTATAATATTGGATGTACAGACGAACCGATTGTGACGAACTTAATTAAATATACCAAATAATAAGCTATTGTTACTGAAATATATACGTAAAAATATTTATATATTTACAAATATTAAAAGTAAGAATTTTTATCCCAACAGAAAAATAAAACAAAAACAGAGTGTAGAAAAATTAAATTAGACTGTTTCTACTGGGAACGTCACATTTACTTAGACCTCCACTTCCCCCCTTATCACATGACGTAACGTTAACTGAACCCTCCCCCCTGTGTGCGAACGAATTTTATGAACGACCCGTAAGAACAAGACACAACTTGTTAACTGAAAAGTCTCCTAAATACCCAGACTGAAAAACGAATTTAAATGCTGGTTATTGGGCCTTTCCCGCAAGCTTTGGTCGAAAACCATAATAATATTGGTGAAAATTTTATCGAAAATATTTGATATTATACATGATAATAGAAACAAAAGAAGTATAAGTAAGATTTTATATATTTCTTGAAATGAAAGAAGGTAACAGTACCTAAATAAGACAACTAAATATAATTGTTTTACTAATGCCGTGTGGGTAAGTTATATAATATTACAATATCGTTTTTATACTTCATACTTCAACTTCGGATAAAGCTAATTTTCGGCCGATGCCTGAGCTGCGACCGAAGGTGTTTTTTTAGACGATGACGTCGGGCGCACCATAATATATGAACAACAAGATAATGGAAAGAAATGAGAAAATCGTCATTGTAATTTCTTGAAATACTACTGAATACAACAATTTGCAATGCAGTGTTACTCTCTTAACAAATTGTCACGACTGGTGACTTGACTTAATGAAGGGTAATAAATAGTTTTTAATGCATTAATTCTCAACATTTCGGACATTGTTATAGAGTTAACTTAGAGCGTGGGAACGGCCTAAATTCGACCTTTATTCCCTAGCTTACTTTGTAAAAAGTTTAAATCAGTTATTAGGATTTATTTTATTAAAATCTTTTCTGCAATTAACCTGTTAGATTTATAATAAGATGTAAATTAATCAAATATATAAAAATGAACACAGTTAATCACAGTTATTTTTCGATTTCCTTTTACAAACTCATTATGCATACCGTTTAAGAAATTATCCTAAAATATATACTGCATCTAAATTTGGCCTTTAATAAGGATGCCATTTTGAAGATTTATTGGTTTTTCTGCTGAAAAGAAAATTAAAATAATTGTTTCATGTCATTGAAAAACATATGAGACTCCTTGGGATCTTCGTTAATTGCAAATAGTCTATTGATATGATTTAACGATTGTTATCTGGAAAACAGTAAGCTCCACATTATAAAAAATGGAGTTAAGTTTGCGTCACCGGATAATGATGATGATTATTGCAGAGAAAATCCTTATTTAATTCTTTAATGATTTGAAGCTAATGACTGAAAATAGTATTGACGTCATATTTGGTGGAGGCGCCAGGAATCTGTTTAACTACATAAGATTGGAGTCGACTAGACTCTTCTGAAATGTGGGCTTTGAGGAGAATGCTAAGAGCTCGATATACGGCCCACCGAACTATCGTTTCTATATTAAAGGAACTAGGTAATCCTAGATGACTATACTACACTATCAAAACGCATTCTCTCATTCTTGGGACACATTCACGGCAATGCCAATAGTAGACACTGGTTGTTCAGGGTCATGCCTTGTGTGGGGACTTTCGTGGCCGTTCCACAACTCGCTCGGTAGGTGTAACGAAGCAACTGCTAGATGTGACTGTTACAGGAGCCACCGAGTTCAGAGTCAACCGTGAGAGATGGGGTGCTGGGCAATCACCAAGGCAATCGAAAACATTCTTGTTGAGAGCACTCCAGCGCAAACTTAGTACCATTACGAGATCAAACATATCTGATAAGACTGGGATTATGAAAAGATTTTTTATAAATAAACAAATAACTCATTTAACACATGATTAAATCCCTATTAAATCTATTATATCATCTATATATATATATATATATATATATACATATATATATATATATATATATATATATATATATATATATATATATATATATATATATATATATATATATATATATATAGATACAACTGAACTTAATATTGCAACGCGAAATAAAGATCGACATTTACTACGAGGGAAAACTAGCATTTTTCTGTGATTCCTGAGGTAGAAATCACATTACAGAGTTCGTAGTAATTATGATCATATGTTCAAGTTAAACTTCACCACTGACCACTGGAGTACGATTTTTGTCATAAACACTGCTGAAGTTTGATAATTTATCATTCCCACTTCGTTTACGTTAATAACTATTTCTTAAAGTGTATATATGAAAATTAAAACACTCGACTTAAAAGTTCCTCAAGAAAATATAAAATGTTCTAATTCATAACGTCTAGGCGAATTTTTATCACATGTAGATCTAATAGTTATTTTTTTGCTCATGAATAAGGGTTTTTGCAATCGATTGTCTGTAAAGATCAGCCTATAAATTGTAATGTATTGTCATACAATTCTATTTATGTTTGGTTGCAGTGTATCGATTTTTCTAAAAATTTAGTTTCTTTTATTTTAATTTATTTTTATTGAAGCTTTTTACATAAAAAAATATGAAGGGGAATATTCTGCAAATCTGCAAAATTAATCTTGCTTATCTCCAACGTCCAAATTGAGCTAAAATTTTGCTTAAATAGATTTCGCCTACGAAAAAAAGATAATGGTCTATAGTAGCGTTGGAAATTGGGTTCAAATCACTTTTGAGCTTGCTAATCACTTGTCTCTTTAGAACTCTACAACTTTTGTTGGAAACATTTTTCCCATAAAGCTTTCCTGTTTGAAAAAAATAGCATCAAAATCAATGATATTGATGAAAATTGAAATTTTGAACCTCAATATCTCAACTGTTATTGAGTTAGTGTTTGTTAATGCCGTGAGGATCGTTGTTCAGAATGTTGAAAACTATCTACCTACAAAATTTGGTCCACTTTTACTGACTCTACAGGCGCAGATTTGCTGTGTTCTTTTTACAAGTAAGTTTTTTATATAAAACACGTTTAGATATTTTCAATATCTTCAAGAATTTTCTAACTAGGTAGTTTTTGATAAAAAGGTATTTAAATTACAAATGGAAATGTATAAGACACCGAATCTTTATTTCAAACACTCAACTCCAAGTTGTCATCTTCATGGAGTAAAAAAAACTAAAATCTATTTACAATTTTCACTAATTTATACCTAGCGGTAAATCAGTAACAGTAATCAATACAAAGTGAACATCTTAAGTACCTGAGTTATAAAAAACATAATTTCCAGAAATTTTAATCATAATACAACGTAACGTGTAACGTAATTAAGTAAATTGCGATAATCGTTAATTAACCCACCTACTTTAACTTGACAGTATAACGTAATGACGTATTTTAATACATTTTTATGGGTTCTTACAAAGTAAACTATACATTGAGCTGTAGGGGATAGGACCCTTGTCCAAATCCATTAGTTTATTAAATTTGTAAATCATTATGCTTTCCTAAGAGCCCAGTTCCCTAAAATTATATACTTGTTTTACTAATTTTAAGAAAGTTGAATATACAGAGGTTATGTTCTAAAACATGATCTGCTAGATTTATCAGCTCGTCCGTATTTCAAATGGGCAATATGCTCTGTAAAACTGGTACTTGGAGATCTGTTTGACTGTCCATAATATTTTCAATCACAATCGTTACATTTGATGTTATAAATTCCCGACTTCTCGAAATCAACAGTTTATCTTCAGGATTCACAACAATTTCTGTAATGTTTTACTTGTTCTCTACACCGCCGTCATACCAAGTTCCTTAAAAATCTTCTTAAAGCCCCTGGTATAACTGTATTAAGGTAAATCTACGGAAGAGAGATAAACTTTTGGTCTTGTGACTGATTTCAAAAAGTTGACACTAATTTATCTTTAGTATCTGATTGATAACCATTATATGCAGGTATTGCTCTAATTGTCTTCTTTTCCGTTTCAAACATTTGTATGTTGAGAATGAATATCAACAACCGATGGACAACAAAATTATGTTGTTCACAAAGAGAAGAAGTATTAGGTAAAAATCTATATATGCTATTATCCTTCTTATATACATAATCTATAAATTAAATTAGCATTTTGAGTTTTGCATATTTTTGTAAATAAATAAAATTATTGTAATCAATCATACGAATGTATCTTTATAATAAATATACCACTAGTGTTGTATCATATATTCTAAATCTTAAAGAATATGTTTATTATACCATTTTAATTATATTGCCAGACTTAATTGTTATCACCACATGACTTCATATGCATATGAATATACGATATCACCGCTTCATTTTACTGTACAGTAAAATTCATTTTTGCGACATGCTTGTCTTAATGCAATAATGAATACCCAACGGAAGACATCTTAATTAAAATGGCAAAACTTTTTCTCAAAACTTATTGCCCTCAATAAAGTTTATTATACAATCAACTTCCAGATAAAATTTACTGTTGTCGCGAAAAGTGATAAATATACAAAGTTAAAGCTTCATCAGAGTGTTACAATCAACAATACGAGTAAAACGTTTGACAAGGCTATTATTTTAGTGAAACAATTGCAGAATTCTAGCCGTTGTTTTGAAAATAAA
Source organism: Octodonta nipae (assembly GCA_034190945.1). Classification (NCBI taxonomy): domain Eukaryota; kingdom Metazoa; phylum Arthropoda; class Insecta; order Coleoptera; family Chrysomelidae; genus Octodonta; species Octodonta nipae. The sequence goes on from CM067222.1 coordinate 32,799,614, forward strand.
TGTCCTTCTCGTTAGTCTAATGGAATGAGTTCCCATCATGTAATGTTTCGAGTTTATTCATTAGGAAATTTCTGGAGAATATGAGAGTTTTCCCGTTTTCTTTTACTATTCGAATGTTGTGATATGTGAGTTGTTATACATTATTCTATTTTGAAGATAATTGTTACAGTTGGAATAAAGTTGTGGCACGTTTAGTTTTTGAGGAGTGTTTTGTGTTACGGTTGCAGCCTTCGTTGTTATTATGGCGTATTTCGATGTATTTTTAGATTTAGAAAGAATGAATTTTCTGCATTCATATTCATTATTTTGCAATCTCAATGCATAAGGAACAATTGCGGCTTAACAAACAAAGCTTCATTGAAAGCTTTTGTCAAAAAGTTTTACTGTTGCTGTGTTCGCTTTTAGAAATATCCTGGACTCATATCTGACCAAGTGAAAATAGCCTAGTATGTAGACAACCCAAATTCTTTGTCTAGTTCTTCTTCTTCCAGTGCCATCTCCCTATCGGAGGTTAGCGATCACCATGGCGAAGGCTTCTCGATCTTCAGCCGTTCTTATCAGTTCTTCAAAATTCAGTCCCGTCCAGGCTCTTATGTTTCGGAGCCACGACAATCTTTTTCTTCCAATTGAACGTTTTCCCTCAATCTTGCCCTTGATTATGAGTTGGAGGATGTAATACTTCTCTCCCCTTAGTACGTGACCAAGATAAGATGTTTTCCTTATTTTTACAGTGTGAAGGATTTCTCTCTCTTTGTTCAGTCTTCTAAGTACTTCTTCATTTGATACGTGGGCTGTATAAGGAATTTTCAATATTCTTCTGTATGTCCACATCTCAAAGGCTTCCAGTTTATTCAAGGAGGTGATTTTTAATGTCCATGCTTCGACACCATACAGTAAGGTGGACCACACGTAGCATTTAGATAGTCTACAGCGCAGATCTTTATCCAAGTCCTGATTGCACAGTATGTTTCTGAGACGGTTAAAATTGCCTCGGGCCTGTTCTATCCTGGCCTTTATTTCAACTTCAGGATCTAGTTTTGCGTCGATCCAGCATCCCAGGTATTTGAAGCGGTCTACTCTCTTTAACATTACCCCATTTATTAGGATAGGTATAGGGATGTTTTGATTCCGTGATACTGACATTATCTTGGTTTTCTTGATATTGATGGACATTCCATATGCTTCGCATGTTGTGTAAAGTCTATCAACTATGCGTTGTAATCCCGTGTCAGAATCAGCCAGTAGTATTGTGTCATCCGCGTAACGGATGTTGGATATATTTACACCATTTACTTTAATTCCGTCTGTGCAGTTACTGAGTGCCTCATTGAATAGATGTTCGGAGTAAATGTTAAAGAGTGTTGGGGATAGTACACAACCTTGTCGGACTCCCCTGCAAATATTGACGTTTTCAGATATTCCGTTGTTAGTTTTTACGTTAGCGGTCTGGTGCCAGTACAAGTTTTTTAGAAGCCGTGTATCCCTCTCATCTAGCCCTATATTCTCGAGGGCCTTAAATAATTTTTCGTGTTGCACTCGGTCGAATGCTTTTTCGAAATCTACAAACCATATATGCAGGTCCTTATGCTGATCATGACATTTCTGAGTGAGTATCTGGAGACTAAATAAGGCCTCGCGCGTTCCTAGACCACTTCTAAATCCGAACTGTTCCATCCCTAGGACAGATTCACACTTTGGATGTATTCTGTTATGAATAATTTTCAGGAGGATTTTGAGTACTTGGCTCATTAGGCTGATCAGTCGATATTCGTCACATGTACGAGCCTGTGCTTTTTTTGGGATGGGAATAAATGTGGATTTCAGCCATTCCTGTGGTAGTTCTCCGGATGTATATATTTGGTTGAATAAGTCTGTGAGGTAGCTAATATTGTCTTCGTCAAGGAGTTTTATTACTTCAGAGTGAATATTGTCACGACCTGGACTTTTATTGTTTTTCAGATTTCTGATTGCGTTTATTACCTCACTTTTTATTATTGTTGGTCCTGTGTCGTTTGCATTATTTGTGTTCATTTCAATTCTTTCAGCTTTGAACATGTTATAAATATACTTTTCCCGTGTTAGGATATGTTCTCGGACCTCAGTTATTAGTTGTCCTTCCTTGTCTATTAGTGAGCTCTGTGTTCTTTTATTTTGACCTGATAGCTCTTTGACTTTTTTGTGTAGATTATATGTGTCGTTCTTGCGTTGGAGTTCCTCAATTTCTTCACACTGTACTCGCATCCATTGTTCTTTTGCTATTTTGATTTCGGTCTTAACCCTTTTTTTTAGCCGTTTGTATTCATTTTCGTTCTTTCCCTTTTGTTCTCGTCTTCTATCAATTAGCTCTAAGATCTGCTTCGTCATCCACTCCTTCTTTTTCCTGTTCGTGCTCGATTTTAGTTTGTCTTCAGTTATTGATATCATTATGTCCCTGATTCTTTGCCACTTTGCGTCTACACTGTCGTCGTTGGCGTCTACTGTTTTCATCGTTAGTAGCTGGTTATTTAGTTCCTTTGCTATCTCTTTCCTGATTGGCTCCTCTTTAAGTAGCGTGATATCCACCTTGTTCTCAATTTTTTTGTGAATTATCTTTTTCAGTCTTATGCGAACATTGACGACCACCGGGTTGTGATCGGATGTTATGTCGGCTCCCGGGAAGGTTTTGGCGCTTGTTATTGCATTGCGGTGTCTATGGTTAATGAGAACGTAATCTATTTGATTCCTTACGATTCGGTTCACTGTATGCTGTGGAGAAGTCCAAGTATATAATCGCCTAGGATGTAGTTTAAACCAAGTGTTTGTGGCAACCATATTCTGTTCTTGGCAGAATTCTATAAGTCTATCCCCCCTGTCGTTACGTTCGCCCAGACCATAATCTCCGATCAGATTATCCACTCTTCCGCGGCCAATCTTTGCATTAAAATCACCCATTATGATGTTAACATCTTGCGGTTTGGTATATTTTAGAAGGGTTTTTATTTCGTCGTACCAGGAGTTCAATTCAGAATCAGGTTTGTCGGCCGTTGGAGCGTATGACTGAATTATATTTATATTGACGCGGTCTCCCGCCAGTTGAATCAGTAAGTTTCTGTCTGAATGAGGTATGAAGTTTGTTACTGATCGACTGGATTTTTCGTCTAGTACAATGCCTACTCCGTTTCGGTGGTCTGGGTTGTTGTTGCCTGAGTAATAGAATGTTTTTCCCATGTATCTAGTATTGCCTGTATGAGGCCACCTTGTTTCACTTATGCCTAATATACTCAGTTGTAAGCGGTCCATTTCGTGACATGCATTAGCCAGCTTCCCTGGTTCAAACATTGTTCTGACATTCCATGTCGCAATCTTGAAATTGTTTTTAGTTTCGTGATTTGTGGTAATCTTCAACTTCGTTTCGTTTATCATTAGCCTCGTCTTTAAGCGTTCTTTCCTGGTTTTCTTCATGTTCAAAGGACAGGGATTTCGCATATTGACGACCTGAGAGGCCCTGTCGTCTGTTTGTGATTGTCCTCCCCTGCCGGATCTTGGTTTCCGAGATCCATGATCAGTATTGTCTGTTTCTTTTTGTTGTAAGCTCATGGTGATTTTACTAGGGATAGATGATGAGGTGGTTTCCCTTTGCCTTCCTCATCGCTGTACAATCGCCGTTTTTGTGGTTTCCACTCCGCCGGTTGTTGTCTGTGTTACAACCATCAAAGTTATATTAACTTGTGCCTGTAACCAGTTTTGACCAGCCAGCTGCCACTGGTCAGTGCTAGTTTTGGCCCGCCCCGGGTATTTCATTTCCCCGGTACCTCCCATATCTAGGAGGCATTCCCCTATCCGCCACCTGGGGAGGCGCCCGATGGGGGACTAGCAACCCCGTGAGGGGTTGCTAGTCCCCCATCGTCTAGTTAATCGTCTAGTTAATGGATATGAAAAAGTGTCTCATTACTGGCTGGAATTTCAAGTACAAATATATCATTATCGATTGATTTGCCTCAAGTCACAATATTCCGAAACAGTTCGACAAAATATTTTAATTTAGTGCAGTAGGATTGACAGATTGATTACGTAGCAAGAAATTTTAAAAACAAATATATATATATATATATATATATATATATATATATATATATTTATGTATGCATATGTCTAGATGTAGTGTTTCCCGGATGGAAAAATATTAAGAAGTATTCATCCGGGAGTACATCTGTTTTTGTTATTTTGAATCATGTTTGAAGCATGCAGACGTTTGGCCAAAGTCTCACTTGGTATTATCAATGCATTGTCAGGTAAGAAACTGAGAGTTGTTGTGTCCGCGCTCATTATTTTTGTATATTTGTCGGATGTTGTAGGTATCCGACATTTTAAAAACTTCAAAACCTCTGATTGCGCTTTCATATTATGTTACAAATAGACCTTCTTTATAGTGCACATTAATTGCGGTCAACTGAATACACTAGAAATGGAGTTTATTACTTTTAACTAATTGTTACTTCGGTACTGAGTACTTGTTAATTATACTACCTTACTACATCGCTACTTTCAGGATTTCGTATATTTAACGTCAGTAATCAATACGTTTACATCTATAGTCAAGTAGTTACTACTATTAACTATAGTTTGTAACCAGTTTTTGGAAATGAAAAATCATTTTAATTGTTCTTCAAAATACAAGCCAATAAGTTTTGATACAATAATAAAATTCAACAAAAATTGAACCATTTAAGGGAGATTTATATCAAGGTTATATCAAAATTTAAAAACTACGTGCGTGTAAGTAATTACCTACCCTAAATGTTTCGAAATATAACGCGAATGCCCAAAGTACTAAATTTGAATCTACATATTATATTAACAAAGCCGACCCCTTTTTTATTTTGGCTAAAATTCCCTTGGGATTTTAGAAATAGATTCTCGAATCTGCACTTAGTTAAACTTTAATCTGAATTTTTAAACATTCATTTTCCTGAAAAGGGTATTTCTTACTCATTCTCTTCGTATGATTTTTGAGTGATTTTGAATGGCTTCTGGGCTATTTCAATGTGATATGCGATGATCTCATTTTGGGTTCCGATCATGTATATATTTTATGACAAATAACTTTTTGTATTAATATCAATAAAATTTGCCATATGATTCATATATAAGTGAACACACCGTATATGCAGACGAATTGGGAACCTCTGCATACAAATGTATCACTTTTCTAAATATACCGATGAAAACTAGCCTATAACATTCTTTGCATTAACCTCTGCCTGCTTGTGAGTGCGCCGTCAAAATTGGTAATTATTTCCGATAAACAGAAAATTTAAACTCGATTTTGAGTTTTAATACAATTCACATAACTATATGAATTAGAATCACACCGTTATTACGAAATCACTGGCAGGAACTCCAGTTTTATATGTATTAGATGTTTTACATAATTAAGAGGATATCAATTTAAAGTGCGTCTTCAAATACAGTACTTTTCAATAAAATAAGAACTTTTGTAATTTTAGACTTGCCAGCAAAACTTTATCTATAGTAAAAGTTCACGAAACTCTTTACTTTCACGACTGGTTAAACTGCGTTATTAATGGCATTATTTTCGTAATACGTCTATCTTGATTTTGTATTCCAAGAGCGGTTCAAATTCCCGGATACATTTCCCTTGTAGAAGATAAATTATGGATTTGGCGAAACAAACTTTTTGTTATTCCCTGCACTTATTCTGTGAACTTCGTTATATTTGTCTGAATGATTTGAATATCAATTTTCCGAATGTCATCATAGGGAAATATGTCCTGATTTTAAAAATCAATACCAGTAAAATCATTTTAGCAAGAAAGCTAGATTAAATCAAGAAAAATCGCTTTTTAAGATTCTGCATTGTCTTGAATGTGCCACAACATTCAGTGCGGTCCTAAAATAACGGATAAAGTTTGAAGTAATTAACAATATTTATAAGAATAAGGGTCTAAGTCATATGCTCAAACTGGACACCGTTCATTTCTTGACAAAAAAATTCACGGTGTGGAAATTGTTCGTTAACCGATTGCAACATCTCTGCGATGATTTGATTAATTTCTTGCCTTATTCAGTTGGTTTACTCTTACAGGATTTCGTTATTAAACAGCCTGACAAAAAATTATTCAATTTCTCCAAATCTACCGTTCCATCGATTAGGAAAAATTGGACTGAGATAAGCCCGTATTGTTGCTGCATAATTTGGTGTAGCTCCATCGTGTTGAAACCACATATTTCTATTAATGTCTGCATGGTTAACAGTATCAGGAAAAAGTTGTCTTAACTCAGGTATTAAATCACTTTGTAAAAAACACAAGAAGTCGCTCCCCTCATATTTTTCCGTTATTTATTATGTTAGCCCAAACATTCACTTTAATAGGATACTGAGTGTAAGTTTCCTTCATCCAGTGAGGATTTTGCATACCCAAATATCGACCGTTCTGTATAGGGTAAAGGTTGCCTGAACGGAGAAAATATAAAATTTACTTTTGGAAAATCGGATTCTCTTGTCTAGTTCCTGAACCTGTTTAATTTTATATTGATGCCACGCGTCCTCTTTTTCAAAGTTCTCAATACAGATTTTTACTTACATCATTATCACTAGCTTTTTCTTTTGAAGGTTCTTGTGGGTTCCAATCCAATCCCATTTCTTTTCGTTATTGAATATGGATCTCCCAGTTTTGGGAATATATTTGACAGTTCCAAATTGACGGCTTTTTTGTTCTATTCTACTCACCGTAGACTGAGAAATGTGACGGCCAGGATACTTTTCAAGAAGTATTCTGCAAACCTCAGAATGCTTTCTTGGTTTGTTACCCAGTCCAATTAATACTAAAATTTCTATTCTTTGGGTCCCAGGGAGGCTCATTTAAAAAGAATAATATTTAGAATAAAAAAATAATTTTTTTAAATAATCCATTAAAAACAAAAAAATATTAACGACAGCTAGCTACCTAAAGTAAATTATAAATACATCTTAAATGTCACAAAAAGATCCTTTTTACTTTTTCCACAAAAATATAATTAATAGACTAGTAATTCTTTTGGGTAGATCATTGGTTTTAATTTTGAATTGGACACTAAAGACCCATTTGTTCAGATTTTGTTTCAGTAATATATATAATAATGACACCCGACTACCTTTGACAACATTTCTGTCAATCTGAACTTCAGCAACAGGGTTTTCAGCATCAGAACCTTTCAGTAATTTTGTGTTTCTAGTGATGGTTTTTTATTACACTCTGATTTCTTAATTGTATTCTCCCAAAAGTTTCAATTGGAATTTTTCTGGGTTGAAAAAACAGTAGCTCAAAAAGACTTTGTGTTGCAGATTTATGTGTAAGAGTACACCATGGTATCGCAAAGAAGGACGTTATCTACATTATTTTATTAAAATATCTAAGTTGCTTAAGTATTGCGAAATAATTGTAGGGAACAGCAGATGATATCTCGTTTGATCTTTTGTCAATTTAATACTTGTGGGATACGAGCGAAAGAGTTAAATATTGGATGTCCTCCGTCATTAGCTGAAGTTAAAATGGGATGAGAGACCACAGGAGGAAATTAATCAACTTATTAAATCGATGCCGTAAAGGTTTAATGAGCCTGTAGTATTCTTAACACATTACTGACTGAAAATTGTTAACCAATGAATATTTGCTCTTGAAACTTACTGATGTGTTGCTTTTATCTGTCAATATGCAAGAACTAAACATCAATACATTTGAACAAGTTATAAGAGGGTGTTTTGAAATGAATTAGTTAATACAATCGAAGTCCTATATTTTTTAAGTAGTTGTCTAAATGTCCTGCGACCTCTGCAATGAGATCACTATGAGGTAAATTTTTGGAAATTAACCCAGCAAATTTCATTTCTGCCAACTCGTTTATTGTATAGAGTAAACAATATTCAGACACATCGATTTTGAACTTACCGAATATCTAACTGAATAAAAGTTTCGGTACTCCGATGAACCCCCTTCAATTCAAGTCACACTCATCTCAAACAGCAAAGGGGGTCGTGTAACATCTTATCATTAAAGTTATAAAGATATGATTTTAAAAATATATTAGAATAACAGTTTACGCGGTATAATTCCGTGATGAGAACATGTATTCCACGTCAAACATATGTTTATGATTATCTTTATTCATTTGAAGATTATAGGTTAAAGTTCACCTTTAGGGTTTAAAACTACACTGCATTGTGAGTAATAATAACTAATGTACATTTTAATGTTGAACTACGAAAATGCATTAGCAATTAAATTATTAAGCTATAGTAGTACTTAAAATTTTATTAATATGAGGGTACTTAAAATAAAATGAGAGCATTCTTAATTATACAAAATGAGGGATATGATCTGAATGATATAATAACCTATTAAATCATAACCAGTAATGCGACTTAACGACTCAAAAAAGTAGAGATTCTCAATTAGTCTGTATTTATAATGATAATGTTTCTACAGCGATTACTTAAAAACAGCCGAGCTGATTTGGACTGTTCAAACCGTATTATATTAATGTAATGTAATAAAGTTTATTGAAAATGTGAGTTGACAGATTAAACAGTTAAAATAAAGTGATAAAATAATAAAAAAGATTACTTTGAAATATTTCATTAGAATACACACCATTTTTCATATATCTAAACTTCATAAAAACTTTGTATACCAACCAGTATTGTAAAATGAGAAGTGTTAGCAGTCTGTGCTTCTTCACTTTTTTCTCGCTGGGTAAGTACAGCTAATCTACCATAACCACCCGATAATATTAAATGAATGTAATTATAGGAGGCAATTAATTAAAAATGCAACAAAATTTAATGAAAATAAATGTTAAATAACCGACCTAAGTTCTCAATTTGTTTTATATAGTGCATCTACTCAACAAAAACGTTAAGCAGAGAACACATATACGCGATCGCGACCACGATCACGATGCGTTCTGATCTCGCGTGCACGAGGAAGCGCGATCGCAATCGCAAATTTTGAATAGTTCTTATGGCAGTTGTTGATCCGGAATATAAATTTACTTGTATAGATGTAGGTTCATACGGTAAAAATGGAGATGGAGGTATTTTCGAGACTTCATATATAGAAAGAAGATTCGAAAATGGTACATTTAATGTCTCTCCCAATAAGCCTTTACCTGGTGAAAGTGATGAAGTTCAGTGTGTTTTGATAGGCGATAAAACTTTTACATTAAGTAATTACTTAATTAGAGCATTTCCCTATAGACAATCACGGCATGATCGGAATAAAGGAAAATTTAGTTACCATTTATGTAAAGCTCCTCGCGTCGTGGAAAATGCCCTTGTGATATTAGCACTCAAATGGAGATTATTTTTTAAGCCACTGGAGGTAAAAGTTGAAACAGCTAAAATACTTGTAAGTACAGCCTACGTTTTATTCAAGTTTTTACGTTAAAAGAACATTGACGAACAATTTCTGCCTTTGCAGCAAAATAACGATAGACTAGTACAAATACAAGGGTTAGAAAATATCACAGTTGACGGAAGAAGAGCAACCAACATGGCTTTTACTGTTCGTGAAAAACTATTTCACTCATAACTAGTACCTGTCTGTTCATAAAAAGAGTACCTACTTAAAAACCATATTTTTACTTGCCGGTATGGTCACTCATTTCCTTCGCAATTGCATCCCATAGGTAATTTTTGGTACGTACATTCTTGTAGCCAGCATGTGACATATCAAATAGAACATCATGTTTTTTCACATGTTCAATTAATTTCTCTGTGAAATCTGCCATTATTTAATTTTCGTTATCCTCTAAATCACTTAGCTTAGCGTCAACTGTCCGAAGAGGAGACGATATGACGATCAAACGCTGCAGATCGTTAACAAGTCGTGAAAAGTATGTGCGGTTGAATGTGATAACAATAAAAGTGTTAGATCGTGATCGCTATCGTGGTCGCGATCGCGTATATGTGCTCTCCGCTTAAGAGATGAAATCATCATATTCCCCTTTTTCAATTGTATACGAGCCTTAAAGATATTATTGACAATTTCGAATATCTTTACGCAAGAAATCAGACTTGTAAATTGCATCCAATAGTGCAATTATATTCATCTAACATGTAAAATCTGGTTTTGACAATTTTACAAATTTGATATTTAGCTTTCCGGCGTATTTATTGTATAATGTTGTTGTTGGTACTTATAGTAAAAGTATCGTGGTCACCAAATTCTAAATTGCCCCTTTCATAGATAAAAGTGCTGCAATACGACTAATTCGGTTGCGTCTAGATACAATGTCTCGTCTTAATTTCATTGGTACTAAAGTTCAAATGAAACAACATGAACAACAATGAAACTTCTATGGGTCATGATCCTTTACACTTACATTCATTACTCTTCTAAAATTTCTAACAGTTTGGTTTTTGATTTTTCATATCAACTAGTCGTCGGTTTCCTTATTTGTACAATAAATCCGCATCCCTAGTTTTTAAAATACGTATATTTCCTCATATGAATAACATATTTTCTACCAATGTTTTTTAAGGTAAGAAAAATCCAACATTTTGCTTTCACATCAATCTCAAAATGTTCAGGTGAACTAATCTTGCTTTCAACGGTAAATAATCAAATCAATTACAAAGTGACGCCACACTTAAATCCATCAAAAAATTTGTGAGTTTTAGGAATGAAGTACACGAGTACTATACAAATAGGGGTTAAACCAACTATTACCACAAGAATGTAAACATGAAACAACTGAAAATCTAAATAAAATATTAATCTAAATTAGGACATAAAAAGCTTATGAGGAAAATTGCAAATTTTTGGTGAAACGATAAACTACAAGAGATGAAGCAAAAGAAACAACATCTATATCTATATGTGAAAGAAGAAAACGATAAAAAAGAATACTGCGCTATATTCTTTCTCTGACCATATTTAAACACGCTGTGGTAGAAACGAAATATAAAGGCCAGGAATTAGATAATTACTTAGAAGGTCCACAATCCGGTGAATCATGGAGATTTATAAAAAAAAACATTAGATTGCGAGGCATGGACGAAATAGTAATAAACCTCTACTACCAGAAAAATGGCAAAAATGTTAGAAATCTTTGCTGGTACAGTTCGAACCAAAAAAAATTGCTTCATGATGAAATACATATTTATGGACAACCAATCACTATTAACATCCAGAGAGAGAGAGAGAAAAAGGAATAGCAAAGGGAAAAAATGGACGTCCCCGTTCTAGATGAGATCCTTGCAGAACTGATAACAAACGGAACAGACAAATTACTTAATATCATCACAAAATTTATTTACACCGAGAGCCAGTACCAAACACATGAAAAAATGGTAGATACATAAAAAGAAAAATAACAATTGCAGAGACATAAAGGTAATCAGTACAATTAGTTAGTTATACGGAGGAATAATAAAAAATATTACCTATATGAGGCTTAGAAAAGGACCTTCAACAATTCATAGTACACTCTGTTCGTCACAAATAATGAAGAAGAAAATCAAGAACACAAGAACTGCACCTACACATATCACACTGCTCATGTTTTTAACTATGGAAAGTTATAGAAAAAACCAATTAATAGATACTAGCGAAGAAGTATATAGAGACACAACAGCCAGAAATAAAACCGGAAATAAAGTATGAATGAAGCCTTAAGGATATGCACGAAAAAATTTAGAGGTATTGTTACGTTATATTTTTGCCTTAGCTACTCAGTATAATTGAACGCGTTTAAGACCGGTCAAAATATTGCTTTTATTCGTCCGTTCTGTTAGCGATCAATAACCTACTGATTGCGCGCCAATTTTGCCTTATTATTATATTTGGTTCTGATTTATTTTTGAAGGATGTTTGAATTCGACCTGTGGAGACGAAGTGATTTATCGAATATTTCGTGTTTGGCATTGTGTGTTTCTTTTCCACTAGTATACTGGCGTTTGATAAGCCATCCGAGTTCGGGAGTTATATGGAAATCCCTACATTGTGTTCCAGCATATTGCAGTACTGTTATTAGTTGCTGGGATGCTTCTCTCATTGAGGATTTGAAAACTTCTGTTGTTGCGTAATTCTTCATAGTGGTCATGGTATTTGGGGCCACCCTCACTATGGAACCTTTGGTATAAGAACCCCTTGATAGGGTTAGTGATTTTTGTTTGTTCACTAGCCGATTTCTCGTATTGTCAGACTATTGACAGATATTTTCTTTTTTTTAGGGTTCTTGTTCTTCTTTCTTCTTTCTACTTCTTTTCTCCTTCTACTGTTGTCGTATTTCTTCCATTTGTTTTTTTTGTTTCTACGTGCGGCGTTCCTGTTTTTGTTCTCCATCCAGTGAGATTGGGGTTATATTTGCTGTTCTATTACGACACTAGAACACAGACCTGGTTTGGCATTATGGTATCATGCCGATCATGGACATAGCATGCAGATGAACTAGTTAATGGTGCATACACGAACACTGTATTTCTGGTATTTCTATCATCAGAGTTCCAGTGGTGGAGTGAGCGCAAGGGACTCTAACTTCAGCTTCAGCTGTGGTTTCAGATAAGTGACAATTTGTGTATCTGGTTACTGTTTCATTATCAGTTATTTTTACAATAATAATATAAATCTTCGTATTTGATTTGAAATTAGTAAAATGGAATTTGTTAACCGAAAGTAAAGACCATTAGCCTACTGTCGGGTTTATTATTATTATTCTGATCGATTGCACTTACCCTCGAGCTCGAGTGTAGTATAGATGAGACACCAAAGTCGGAATTCTGAATTTTATTTAATGATAAATATCAGGTAATTTATTATCGGTTCCCATTAATGTAGTATTTGATATTGACGATTTATTTAAATATTCTATTGATTAGATTTATTGTATTAGAGGAATGTTTAAATATTTGTATCCAGGTTATTCAGGATCTCACATGTTTATATGTACAGTTTGAATCTCTGTCCTTAAGTGTATATTTGTTTCATTTCATTTTTTTACTTAGGTATATTTACCTTAAACATTCTAAGACTGTTTTCATTAATAGAGTGACCTATGGCATATTTTTAGCGCCTTGTACTAGTCTGTTCGCGTAAATTAAACTTATATTTTGGAACTGTGGTATGCTTATTATTCCTTTTGATTACAACATTTATTTATTTATATTTAGAAATTTAGCGCCCCAAATTAGCAAAAAGTACTACAGCAGATATTTTAGGACGGGTAGGTGTCCTGATTAAGTGTTAGAAGGTATAGGGGAATCTAACTGGCGCCCTTATTTTCTCTCTTTATTTATATCGCCAAGCAAAATCTGGCATATACGTTCAAATAAAACGAACCCCCCCCCTGTCTTCACTGAGACTACCGGACATACCTTCTTCTGCCCTTAGCATAACTAGGTAGGGTAGAAATTTGGTGTCACGTGACATATTGGTGTGGCAGTATGTGAATGCCAACTGGGGATATAGAAGATCTAGAATATATGTCTAGAAAACTTCCAGACGAATACCGGGTAACAAGGTACACCAAAAAGACGCAGTATATATGCAGAAAAAAAATGAATTTAGAAAATTAGAAAATAGAGGCCGTCATAAACATGTCCAGGCCGAATGTACGAGTAGTTTTCCTCAGCCAGGAAAAACCAAAACCATCCCTCCAGGTAGTGTTGACAGAAATAAACAAACTACTGGAACGGTCACAAAGAACTGACATCAGAATAATATGTTACCGTTGTGGACAGACAGGGCACTTTCAACATCACTGTAGAGTAAGGCTATCTGAACAATCATGAAATAGGGGTAGCCAGCAAAACAACCTCATGTCCAGGAACCGTCAGCCAGTCAGCATGATGAAGCGAATGCTGTCTAATCCTCCACTAGCCTCAGAACATTATCCATCCGGAGATTTTTCTGGGATACCAGCAGCCTAGTCATCAGGGGTACCATCAATGGTGGCGCAATCACCATCACCTTTGATACCGGCGCCGATATGTTGATTCAAACGTCCAGAGTTTTGAGGTTTTCTAAAATCCGGTCAATTAACAATAACATCCCGCTAAGAATAGTCACTGGCGAATCCCTGTCAACAGACAGGACAACAGAATCCGGCATAACATACTAGTAGCGAAGATTGAGGACGATTTTGTACTGGATATGGGCCTAATTAGGCAACATCGGTTCATGTTCGACCCGAGATATAATATTCTTCGATTTCTAATTGAGGAACTTGTATTTAGCCGGCGCGTCAACAGCTCAGCGACTTCCATAAAAATTGTATCGAAATCCTCAACCAGAATTCCCTGTCGAACGGAACAAATTATTCATGGGCAGTTGGAAACAAATCCTGCGTTGAAATGGTGGAGCCTGTAGTTTGAGCTCATGACTACTTGGTTGGACGGGCTATAGTTAAAACTGGAAGAGACATGCTAATTAGAGTCCTGAATAAGTTCAACAACTACATCCGAATTGCCAGTGGACAAGAAATCGCTTGTTTCGAGCCAGTAAACACGATCATCAATTGCGAAGAAGCGTACCAGACATTGACGACACAGGGTTCAGTAATGAGTTTTTAAAACAGTTTGCCGACCATTTAACACACCTTGCACCTGAGAAATAGCAGAAGGCCAAGCAATTTATCGCATATCACTGGCAAATTTTTATAGCTAAGATGCTACGACCGGTCGTAAAAACTTTATCCAGCACAGAACAGATACCAGGAAGGCTCAGCCATAATAATACTACCTAGGCAACTACCATTGGGGCAGCACCAGGCAGTAGAGGAAATCATCGAGTCCATGTTACAAAATGAAGTTATTGAGCCATATATCAGCCGTTGGTCTGATCCCATTGTTTTAGTGAAACAGATGGATGGAGCCAACCAATTTTGCGTTGATTACATAAAATTGAACGATTTTAGAAGAAAGACAGATATCCACTCCGCCGAATCGATGCCACTCTGACCACACTAGCAGGGTCCCGTTAGTTCTCCATACTAGATCTAAAGAGTGGATATTGACACGTTGGACTACCTGAAAACGACAGACAAAAGACTGCGTTCTCCAGTAAAGGGCTATTTCAGTTCACGGTCAAGCCCTTTGGGTTATGAACTCAACCCTAAGAAGTGTTCCATGTCCCAACAAGGAGTCAATTATTTGGGCCACGTCGTTTCTGTTTCAGGAATCTGCACAAACAAGGACAAGATCGAAGCCATTCGTGATTGATCGGTCCCTAGAGACAAGTTTGAACTACGAAGCTTTTTAGGGCTCTGTTCGTACTACAGGCGATTTGTTGAGTGATTTGCCACCAATGCCGCAACTACACATCGACAGACCACTGAAAAAGAAACTCTGTTCCTACTATGGAGAGAATAATTCTGATCGTTATAATCAGAATTAATAAAATATTTTACGCGTCCAAAAGTGAAGAAACTGCTAAATTGATCGTTTCCGATAAAAACATTGCAAAACGAAATAAAATCAGCTGTATATAAAAACCGTCAACAACGGTAGTCCCGAAAATTTCATGGATAAAAAAAGCCAAGGTTGGCGTGTTTCAGAAGTTGAATTCCATCTAGACTGGCACCAGAGAAGACTGGAAAATTCTTCGAACGATTGAATTGTATATACGCCGGCGACTATTTTATGCGACTATATCAGCTGCTAGTATTAGTCACGGTGTTACGCAAATAAGGTATTTTATTTTGGTAACATGAAAACGTTTAAAATGTGTGTGAATATATGTTGAACTGAACCCACGGAATATATAAATCTGTGGTTCTATGAAAAACCAACATAACATGGAAAACACAGCTCACAATCAATCGCTTTATAGTGGAATTCTTCACCACATACAGATTTAAAATATGAGAAGACATAAAATTCGACTATTCGTACTTGGGAAGATAACGTGGGATTTCGTGATTAGACCATGCATGAAATGAAGGAGTATGGGCAAGTATGGAAGTACAGAGAACAGTAATCAACAGAATAGAAACAAAAGATTGATATGGCATGACTATTTAGAAAGAATGTGCGCCAACAGATTGCCAAAGCGTATATGGTAATGGATACTTCTACAAAGAACAAAACACGGTCAATCCCCAAAAGACTAGAGCACAATTGTAGTGACGTTAAGAATGACAGAGATTTTTACAATGAGGATTGGAAATCAGAAGGCGAGCACCGACGATAGTGGTAAAACACTCGAATATATAGTAAAATTACTTAAAAAGAGAGCACTGATATATAAAGAGATACCAAAATCATTTCAGAACAAAGTAATTTAAAATTTGTAATTAAATTCGTTTGTTCATTATACTTTCATAATTTCTTTTACACAAACCCATCATTTTATTACTCTGGTACAGAATACCTCAAGAAAACTTTTCCATTTCACTCGTATAAAAAAATGGTAATTAGCCAATTTATAGACCGATCTGCAAAAAGTTCTCAGTAGTTTTCATCTTCTTTATTTGGGTTGTAACATCACTTGAAACGTCCAAACTTCGCCCGTTTGAAGTGTTAAGGGAGTCAGGTAACAAAAACAAAAACTTATTTATGAAATGAACTCCCAGTCCTGCCTTATGTACGAACGGTCCGCAATAACTTATTTATTACCCAGAGAATGGAAAACTCGCAAAGTTACACGAACTCAAATATTTCTTTGACTTTTCAATACAAATTTTCTGAAGTTTTCGACGTTATATATCGGATATACTCTCGCAGCGTATTTTTCTCTTTCAGAGCGATTCTGTCTCGCGAAAGAAACTGACCTGATTTATTTTCTTGATAAATGAGAAACAAATAGTTTGTAAGCTTTAAAAGTTTCCAGCTAGATTGAGTTGGAGGTTAATTTCAGCTATCGATTGTCTTTAATGGGTCAGAATTAAAAATAAAGTTAATGTTTTCTTTAAAGTTTTGATGCATGAAAGTTATTTTAGGGTGGCAGGTAATTCTTCTTGTAGGTATTGTTGTGTTTTTGTGTTCTCAGTCGTTATTCTTGGCAAAAAAGGAAATAAGGTAGGAAAATCGCAGTTTTCCTGTTCATTTGAAACTTTTAACGACTTAAATTGTCGGAAATGCTCTGCACGTGTAGAGAAATTGGATAAAGTACAAGTATAACAAAGAAATATAGGATTTTTTAAGGACTGGAAATTTTTCTAAGAGATTGGAAGAAAATGCGATTATGCAATTACCAGAATATATAAATTTTATTTTTGAACATTACTTTTGGCTTACTTAGGAATGTTATAGTCTAGATAATATCACAACAAGAACCAAAATAGAGGAGCTGATATCACCGACCCCGTTCAGCTTAGGTAAATGAACTTGTACATTAAAAAAAATACATTAAAATGTACAGTTGTCAAACTAAATGATATAGGTAAGTCATTATTAATACATAGTTTTAAATTATTATTTCCAAATGTATAAGTACTTTTAGAAAGAAGCCAAAACATGGCCGAAACGTAAAATCACTAAAACATTAGACATAAATAAGATTCAATTCAGTGTTAGTTTAAGAAAAAATCACTCAGCAGTTATATAATATGAAATAATATATATATATATATATATATATATATATATATATATGTAATATAAGTTATTCCATCGACTTATGTGAAACCATCTAGCAACAGTTCCCAAGCTGAGTCAGCATCCACGTGCCGTCTCAGGTTACCTTCGACGACGTACATCCGTGAGAACAGCAAACGCTGCGACAGCTTAGTCAGCATTCTTATGTTATAAATTGTTCAATTGCCTTATGTCTGTATTCATTATTACTTATAAAGTCTGTCTACTTAGTTTAACACATAATTTCTGTCTTTTTTATTGTTATTAAGTTTTATTATTATTTTCATTATATTCAAGTTTCTATTAAAAGTTTATTAATTGTGCAAGTATAAATAAAGTCTTTTTTAAAAAGAGAAATTTTGAAAGTGTGATATAACAAATTGGCGCAGTCAGTAGGATCCGTCTAACGTTACTAGAACACGAGTACTCTAACTGGTAGCGGCGGATTCCTATCCCTCAACGGAACAACGAACCTGGAAGAAGTCCTCACTGCAATCAAACGTAGAACACGGCGCTTTCAATGTTCCTGTTGATGTAAGTAATGGTGAATCGTCATTCGTTTTAAGTAATACATTTGATTTCATTGATTTTTATTGATTTTATTATTTGATTTTTATATATTTGATTCAAATGAAATATTGATTTATTTCATTAACTGATTTATTTTATTCCATTGATATATTTATTTGATTTTTTATTGATATTGGTATATTTGATTTACTTATTTCATTGATTTTTTTTGATAACTGATTTATTTCAGTTCACTATTTTAATTGGATACTATACTGATCTATCGTTCAAACATTCGTTGATTCCCATTAACGTATTCTACAGTTTATTAATTTTCTATATCTTTTAACATTTCATTTTTACACCCTTGTTCCAATTCTTTTATATCGACTAATATAAAAATGGCACAAGCTTCTCCAACACCGGTTACCAATGAAACCGAAAGATATCGGTTAACGGAAATATTTTCCGTTATACCCGAATTTGAAGGCGACCAAATTTCCGTGGGAACCTTTATAGATGCGTGTAATTGCGCATATAATATGTCCACGGCGGATCAAAAATATTTGTTAGTGATCCATATCAAAAATAAACTCAAAGGGAAAGCGGCGCAGTTGATAAATTCAAGGAACCCCGGATCGTACCTTGAAATAAAACAACTATTGACCCTACACTTTGGAGATTCTCGTGATCTCTCTTCCCTTATTCACGACTTACAACGTCTGAAACAACTTCCAAACGAGTCCCCATTAACATTTTACAATCGACTCCAGGTATTGAGTGCGAAAATGCACTCCTGCATCCACCAAACGGCTGGGCTTAGTCCAGAACAAAAAGACGCCCAGACCACTCTAGTGGATACAATGGTTATGAACACCCTTCTTACGGTAATCCTAAAGACCTTCTAGAGGCACACTCCCGTATTAGAAGAGAGCTCCAACTTTCTTATTTCGAGGATCAGAAAACAAACAAATCTGTTCCTCTCAAACCAAATTTCCCACCTCGAAAGCCGACCCAACCACTTAAGTGTCTTCATTGTGGTCGATTAAGCCACATAGCCGTAAGTTGCCGATTGAAAAATCAACACAATTCTCAACAATTCAATCAAAACCATAGGCCAAATCCTGTTGGGCCTAACCAGCAAACACGGCCAAATTTCCCCTCAAATACACCCCCTGCTCAGCAAGGGCAACAGTTTCGTCCACAAAACTTTCAGAGACCCCCTTTTAGGTCTCAAATGAATCCTAACAATTATCGCCCATCGGTAATACAAAACAATCCTAATAACCGTCCTGAAAGGACACACCATTTCACTTAACACCAAAATGTTGATTACATTAATTATTCAGACTACAATTGTTATACGGATGATAACACATACGATTATGAGGATGATCTTCAAAATTATCCTATCGTTGAACAAACTTTTGAAGATACCCCTATCGAGCCTTTTAATAGTCATCAATACCAGGATTGTCTAGCGCTTCCGAGCCTAGACCAACCTCCCGATTCGACAACAACTTTGTGCGAAGTCGAAACCCAAATTCAAAACTTGAATCTCGACGATCTGAACCCAAATTTGAACTTCCCGGAACAACTATTTCTTTAAGCCCACTTCTTACAGTTAACTCTAAAAACCTTTACTACATTCTTGACGCTTCTTCTAAATTCAAACTACTTATTGATACCGGAGCTGGTATCTCTATCTTCAAAGAAAATACCGTAAAGAATTTCACCCAAAGATCTCCTGAAAGGGTAACGATTCAACATATTACCCATGAAAAAATCCCCATTTCACAATCTACCCTAATTCCATTCGCTCCACGTAACCCACATAAAGTTTTCATATACGATTTGGACATTGAGTTTGACGGCATACTAGGATTAGATTTTCTCGAACACTATGAATGCATAGTTGACTTAAAATCTAAACAGCTAATAACAAATTTTAAAACCATCCCTTTACACAAAGTTCCCGATAACGATCAACCCTTGACTGATGTACCCGACACACCCAATGTTAAGCCAAATATTACTTCAGAGAAACCCACACAAAACAAAATAACTATTGAGGCACGCACAGAAAAGATCTTTAAACTTAAATGCGATCTTTCTAACATCGACGCCATCTTACCAACTCAAGAAATTGACAGAGTACGACTTCCAAACGCACTCGTACACGTTAACTCAAAAGGCGAATTTCTAACTTCCATCATCAACGCTAACGCGATGCCCAAAACAGTAACTTTTTCTGACTTAAAACTGGAACCACTTGACAAAACTCACCCTCTTCTGAATTTCAATACAGACGATTATCATGAATCCAAATACATAGACAGAAACTCGACTATTAGAGAACAAATTAGAACTGAACATCTAAATGACGAAGAACGCGAACAAATCACTGACTTTGTTTGGAATTTCAAGACATTTTCTATCTTGAAGGTGACGTCTTGACTTTCACTAACGAGGTTAAACATTCGATTGATACGAATAACGCAAAGCCCGTTTTCACTAAATCATACAGATATCCACAAGTTCATAAAGAGGAAGTGAAAATCCAAATTGGAAAAATGCTTGAACAAGGTATCATTAGGCACTCCTCATCTCCTTGGTCCTCCCCTGTATGGGTCGTCCCCAAGAAGCTCGATGCTTCTGGTAAACAAAAGTGGCGAGTAGTTATCGATTACAGGAAATTAAATGAATTGACTGTAGATGATAAATATCCTCTGCCAAATATCTGTGATCTTCTCGACCAACTTGGAAAGTGTCAATATTTTTCGACACTGGATCTCGCTTACGGGTTCCACCAGTTGGAAATCCAAGAGGAAGATATTCTCAAGACTGGCTTTTCTGTCGAAAATGGTCATTACGAATTTGTTCGTATGCCATTTGGTTTAAAAAATGCACCTTCTACTTTTCAGAAGATCATGGACAATATTCTTCTCGGTATACAGAATGAACGTTGTCTCGTCTACATGGATGATATCATCGTCTACTCTCCGACCATCCATGAACATATTTCCCGGTTGACAGAAGTTTTTAAACGACTTCGGAAGTCTAACCTAAAAATTCAACCTGATAAGTGCGAATTTCTTCGTAAAGAAGTGGCTTATCTTGGCCATCTTATCACACAATAAGGTGTAAAACCAAACCCTTCGAAGGTTGAATGTATTCAGAACTTTCCTCAACCCCAAACTCCGAAAGACATCAAATCTTTTCTTGGTCTCGCTGGGTATTACAGACGCTTCATACCAAATTTTGCGAAGATCTCTAAACCTCTGACTAAACTACTCCAAAAAGACGTCAAATTCATCTTTGACGCAGATTGCAAGTCTTCCTTCAATGAACTGAAGCAAGCCCTTGTATCTGACCCAATCCTGATATATACAAACTTTGAAGAACCCTTCCTGCTCACTACTGATGCTAGTGCTTTTGCTATTGGAGCGGTTCTTTCTCAAGGCCCTGTGGGAAAAGATCTCCCTGTTGCATACGCTTCTCGCACCCTCTGTGCTGCAGAGACACCATCGAACGAGAATTGTTGGTCATAGTTTGGGCTGTTAAGCACTACAGACCGTATCTTTTTGGGAGAGGGTTTACACTCCTGTGTGACCACCGTCCGCTTACTTGGCTATTTTCCATCAAAGATCCTGGCAGTTGTCTAGCCAGATGGCGCCTTAAGCTGGAGGAATACAATTATAAGATTGAGTACAAGCCCGGCAAGGTAAACCAAAACGCAGATGCTCTTTCTCGCATCAAAATCAACCATTTCAAGCAATGTGCTGATTTCCTTTCCAAAATCAAAATTTTCGCTAACAACGAAACTGATTCCGAACAACCTGAAAACTCTGACAATGACGACGAACATGACGAAAGAATTATCGCTGAGTTTAATCGATTTGTTCAACTCTACAAAACTGAGTCAATAATCGATTACTCTAAAATTGAAATATCCAATTCTCAACTTTTAGACAAGTCCCACAAACGCATAGTTACATTCTTTTGGCAAAACAAAACTAACGACTTACACGACAAAATTATTGATGACTTTTTCGAAGAAGAACCTAATTTCAGTAATGACACTCTTAACATCATGGCCAGTAAATCTGTCAGGCATAGAAAATACTTAGTTGTACCTTTGCCCTATGACCCTGAAACTGTCGTCTCACATCTTTTCAAAATTATTTATACCAACCAAGACCAATTCAACGACTCCGAAACATACTGCATAGAAAATAACATAGAACTTCCCATTCTCGAAATTTTATCTTTCATTCTCTCCAACAAAGAAATCAAACTGAAAATCTGCCAAACCATTGTTACAACTCCTACCGAAGAGGAAATTCCTATAATAATACAACAATACCACTCTGGTAAAAACAACCTCCATCGTGGCATTAACGAAACCATCAGACGTATTAGGGAAAAATACAATTGGACCGGCTTAATTAAAACTGTAGAACAATTTATCAAATCCTGTGAAACTTGCCAAAAGGTAAAGTTCTGTAGGAAAAACTTAAGTGCACCTTTTGTTATTACGGAAACACCCAAGACTCCTTTCGAACGTATTAACATTGACATCTTTGAATACCCATCTAGAAATCATGCACTCACTATTAGGGACGAACTCACGAAATTTACGCAAGCCTACCCCATTAACGACAAAACAGCTTCAACTGTCGTAAACACCCTTCTGATTTTCTTTCAACATTACGGGACTCCGCTTCGTATCCATTGTGACTATGGACGTGAATTTGACAACACTTTAATGCGGAATCTATGCCAACTATACGACATAAAACTGACATTCTCCAGCGTTCAACATCCCGAGTCAAACGGTTCTATTGAAAGATTTCACGCGACCTTAGCAGAAATGATAAGGGTAAATACAGCGGAACATCCAGACGAACATCCATTTAATGTCCTCCCTTATGCCATCATCTGTTATAATAACACGAAAAATCAAACCACCGGTTTCACGCCCTATGAACTCATATTTGGGCACACTTCAAGTAGGCCTCCAGAAACCCTTTACAACCAGGAAAAACTCATTTCGAAATACATAAGAGACCTAAATAACAGAATGGACTATTATTACAGACTCGCTCGTGCTAAAACCGAAAGACAGAAAGAAAAATCTAAAGTGCGATTTGACCAACACGTTTCTACTAAACACCCCGATTACAAAGTAGGCGACAAAGTCTACGTAAAAGAGTCCCAAATCAAAAATAAAGCCGAAAACAAATTCAACGGCCCCTTCGAAATTACTGCAATACGAAAAAAACTCTGCCACCGTCATAAATTTACAAACAAACCAAATAACTAAAGTAAACTTTGACAGACTAAAACCCTATTTTGAATAAATCCCTTTTTTCAGATTCTCTGGACTGTTTTCAGTCGTGAACCTTCAACAGTACTCCATTACGACTGTTAACAATACTATAGGAGTTTTCTTTCATGAAGAAGGAACCCTTAGAATTTCTAATGACAAATGGACACTCCTTGTTTACAAAGATCTAAGCCCATTTCGAGACGCTACTTTAAACAACGACAATATACTGAACAGACTTTTAGATACTATCAACCACAACAAAACTAACGTTAAAATCTTCAAATCAAAAGTACAGACTCACGTAAGCCTCCTGAAACAAATATCAAAATCTGTTAACATCAAATATACAGAAATTTTCGCTGACACTGAGACTTACAGTACCAACAGAAAGAAACGCGGACTCATTAACGGACTGGGATCAATTTGGAAATCTATTTCCGGTAACTTAGATGCAACAGACGGAGAATAAATAATAAAATTACTAAAGACCAACATCAAATTGAAAACTTAATGAAGCAACAATTATCTGTAACAACTTCGGTCATTAAGAGCCTTAACACCACACTACAAAAATTTCAGTCCGAAGAGAAAATATTTTCGGAAAATATCGAAGCAATTAGGAAGTCAATTGAGTTCATTACAGACGATCTTGCTTTTTATGAACTTCAAGCCAATGTCTTGGATTTGTGTGAAAGCTTAATGGAAAGTTACGTATACATTGAAGATACCCTCAACGATGTATTAACTGCAGTCTCTTTCGCCCGTCTAAAAATTTTACATAGCTCAATTATAAACCCAGTAGATTTGGTCGACTCCCTTCAGAAAATATCACAGTCACTTCATGAAAATAACTTACCACTTCCAACTTATAGTTCAAATGTTGCTAGATACATCGATCTAATAGAATTGGAAGCTTTTCAGATCAATACTAAAATTGTTTTTGTACTAAAAATTCCCTTAGTCAATCCCAAAACTTATACACTGTACCGCTTGTATCCTATCCCAGTTTTGGATTATCGAACAGGATTTCACCATATTCTTCCAACAAAATTAAAATATATCGAAGACCTGAGTGACTGTAAGCCATTATCTAAAGAACATAAGATCTGTTCCTAACCACTCACCATAGACAAAGAAGCCCTCTGCGAAGCACAGCTTCTTAGACAGCCAGCAGCCCTTCCTTCAACTTGCAAGCCTTTAATATTATATGCCGAAGAGTATAATATTCAAGAGATTGATCTGAACCTTTGGTTAATCTCGACTTCCGGACAGTTGCCCATCAACATCAAGTGCAAGGGAGAAGATGTCGTTACCCAATCCATTTCGACAAATTCTCTATTGACCATCCAACTCAGTTGCAATGCCTTCATTGGTAACACCAGGGTCCATGCCAGACGGACCACCAACAACGTTGACAACATCACACTAAAAAGTCACCCAGTCAACATCCCGTACAACTGTTGCGACAACCTGCCAACCATCGGTCAACTTCCAAAGTTGAAACCAATGAAACTACAGGAACTGGATGCCAGAGACCTGAATATCGCCAACCATAAGCTTAGCCAATACTCCAGGGAATTAGAAAAGCTCCTAGACCAACCATTCTTGGAGAAACACACCTCCTGGTTTACGATCATCGCAATAGCAACAACCGTAATTGTGGTTGCCCTCCTTTCCATCAGCATCATCAGAAAGAAATTCCAGAAGCCCCCAACGATCAGCCCTTCTGCCGATCCAGCACCACCACCAAGTCCATCAACCATCAAGCCCAGGGTAAAACTCCATAGCCTCCTTAGTCCTGTCGAGGATATGGAATTGCAGAACCTCCCTTAAAAGTCGATGCTGTAGCATCAACTTTTTTATATGGATGGGAGTTGTTATATAAGTTATTCCATCGACTTATGTGAAACCATCTAGCAACAGTTCCCAAGCTGAGTCAGCATCCACGTGCCGTCTCAGGTCACCTTCGAAGACGTACATCCGTGAGAACAGCAAACGCTGCGACAGCTTAGTCAGCATTCTTATGTTATAAATTGTTCAATTGCCTTATGTCTGTATTCATTATTACTTACAAAGTCTGTCTAGTTAGTTTAACACATAATTTTTGTCTTTTTTATTGTTATTAAGTTTTATTATTATTTTCATTATATTGAAGTTTCTATTAAAAGTTTATTAATTGTGCAAGTATAAATAAAGTCTTTTTTAAAAAGAGAAATTTTGAAAGTGTGATATAACATATATATATCATCATCATCATCATCATATGCAGCTAATTTAGACCATTATTTTATGGTGTAGCCTCTCTTACATATTCGTTTCGCAAATCTCTCCATGTTGTTCTGTTGTACGCTTTTTGGGACCAGGTTATGCCTGCTATTTTCTTGATGTCATAGTCCCATCTTACATTGGGGCGTTTCCTTGGTCTTTTAACACCCCTAGGATACCATAGTGTGATTTTTGTTGACCACCTATTATCTTGTCTTCATGCCAAATGCCCTCCCATTGCCACTTCAGAGATTTCACTCTGTGGATAACATCTATTACCTGGGTTTTGTTCCTTAGCCACTCTATTCTCTTCCGATCTCTTCTCGTTATTCCGATCATGAATCTTTCCATAGACCTTTGTGCTACTTGTAGTTTTCTTGCAAGTTCGGTTTTCAGAATCCAGGTTTCACAACCGTATGTCAGTACTGGTAGAACACACTGATCAAATACTTTCTTCTTAAGGCGGAATGCCATTCGTGACTTGAAGATTATGGAGTTTCTTTCAAACGTCATCCATGCAAGTTTGATCTTTCTGTTTATTTCTGGTAATAGCGAACCTGATATGTGTATTAATTGACCTAGGTATATATATTGTTCTACTATTTCCAGAACTATGTTATCTATTGTGATGTCTTGTGTGTCTATTAGTTCGTTGTACATTATCTTTGTTTTTCCGATATTTATTTTTAAGCCTATTTCCTTGCTTACTCTGCTAAGTTCATTGATTTGATTTTGTAGTTCTCCTGCGTTATTGGCAATTAGGACAATGTCATCGGCGAATCTCAGATGGTTTAGATATTCTCCATCTAGGTTCAGTCCTTTGTGGTCCCAGTCTAATCGTCGAAAGATACTCTCTAATGCCGCTGTGAATAGCTTCGGTGATATTGAGTCACCTTGTCTGACTCCTCTGTTAGTAGGAAATTCAGGGCTGCCTTCGTATATTCTGATTTTGGCTTTGGCTTCCTTATATATATATATTAGCCAACGTTTCTATGTAAGGCTTATCTACACATTGTTCACTCAGGGCCTTGATTACCGCCTTCGGATATATAGTGTCGAACGCTTTTTCGAAGTCAATGAAGGCCAAGGCAAGTGGTATTTGATATTCTCTAGTTCGACTGATAACTTCCCTTATAGTGTGTATGTGATCGATTGTGCTGAAGCCACTACGAAATCCGGCTTGTTCTCGGGGTTGAGCGGAATCTAGTGTACTCTGCATCCTGTTTTGTATGATTTTAGTGAATATTTTGTACACTACCGGCAGGAGACTTATCGGTCTGTAGTTCCGAATGTCTTCTTTATTGCCTTTCTTATGGATTAATACCATGAGGGCGCTATTCCATTTTTCTGGGATGTGTCTGGTTCTTAGGCAATTCGTATTGCAATATACTTCGTGGGTTCAATTTTAGAATTATAAAACTAATATCCACTTTCACTATTCTAGAACTTTATTTACATTTAAACAGCTGATTCAAAAATACAATAACAATCCCATATAAGCTAGTCGTCGCGGTATCACTGCTCGGCGATCGTGGCGTGCTTCTTTTATATCACCAGCGTAGAATTCTCCAGTAGAAATCATCATCGCTTCTTCCGCTGTCGAGTCTTTTCGAGAATCGTATTTTTTATCTTAAAGCGTTTGTTGCCGTGCTGAAATGACACAGGGTCGGCTTTGGGTAAATTTCGTAACAGTATATATTTTGGCTAGGCGTTTCCATGCTTCTCTACCAGCGTATTTTAGTAATTCAGGCGTTACATTTTTCATTTTGTTGACCGCTGATTCCACTTCCTCCACAAGTATTTCAGGTATTTCTTCTTTCGTCAGCTGTATTTCCAGAGATTCAGGGCCTTTGTATAGATCCTTGTAGAATTTCGTGACATGCTCCATTATTTTGTGTCTATCCGTTATTCTGATATTTTCTTCTGTCAATGCGATTACTTGTCTTTTCCCAATTATCAATGCTTTCTTAGCGTTTTTATAACTTCCGATTTTCAATTGCAGTTTCTACCAATTTTTCGTTGTATTTTTTGTTGTCCTCTGCAATTTTCTTTCTTATTGTCTTGCATAGTTCACTGTATTCTATACGTTGGATGTCTGTTGTCCTTTTCAGTTCTCTTCTTTTCTGAAGCAACGCCTTTGTTTCCGAACTAAGCTTCTTGTGTTGGTTTCGTTGTTGGCTTCTGCCTATTTCTTTAGCACAGGTCAGTATTGTATTCATTAGTTGTGTGTTGTCTTGTTGTTCCCGGAGCTTCTCTTCTATCAGCGTCTGATATTGTTCAGAATTTTGTTTCAGGTTTTTAATGTCTATGCTAGTAGCGGGCGTCTTCCTAGTAAGTTTAAATCTCTCCAGTTTCGTATTAAGGACTATCCTTGCTCTGACAAGTCTGTGATCGCTTCCTGTCCTGAATTTATTTAGCGTGCTTACATCTTTGATGGTATTAATCTTGTTTGTCAGGACAAAGTCAATTTCATTTTTGACTGACGCATTTGGAGCTTCCCAAGTCCATTTCCTATTAGAATTTTTCTTGAAGAAGGAATTTGATATGTACATGTTCTGATAGTGTGTACTAATCTCTCACCTCTTTCGTTTCGTTCAACGAACCCGAAGTTCCCCACTGATCCTTCTCGGTCTTGTTTTTTCCCTATTTTCGCGTTGAAGTCGCCGATAATGTATTTGAAATGGCAGTTGTTGGTATCTAAGGCCTCTTTGATTTCGCTGTATAGTTGTTCGATTTCTTCGTCAGAATGGCTAATTGTTGGGTCGTAAACTTGTATTATTTGAATAGAGTATCTTTTCGAAAGCGACAATGTTAGACTTGCGACTCTGTCTGATGTTCCGGACACGCCTATAATTTTATCGGTCCATCTCTTATGGATGAGGAATCCAACACCACTAGTTCTTCCTGTTGGTGTTCCTCGGTGGTATAGGAGGTTGCCTGATTCAAGTGTTATTAGCTCTTCGTTTTTCCTCCTAACTTCACTTATGCCAATGATATCCCACTTGATTTTTACTGCCTCTTGTTCTAATTCTACAATTCTAGCTTGGTTCGAGAGTGTTCGGCAGTTATATGTTGCTAGATGTGGTGTAGTCGAATGTTTGCCTCCCCCAGAATCTTTGAGGCAGATCGGTTTCCCGGTGTGGGATTGCTTACCCACCTGGGGTACAATTCCGTGAGTTTTGTAATTCGACATGTTTGAGGTTCTGAGGCATACCTTACCACGCTGCCTCAATGCGGGTTGGTAAGGAGCAATGATTCTCTTTCTCATGGATTTTGCCAGTTACCAGAGACGACCGTACCCCCGAGATGACGTCACGTCTTTTTATTAATTGAAAGCCGTGGCATGGCTGGGATTCGAATCCGGGTACGAGACTCGGTTCAGCCTCCGAATTAGTGAAATTTTGGAGGTTCGAGCACATTCCCTCTGCGCTACCGGGGGTCTTATATAGACACTATATATATATATATATATATATATATATATATATATATATATATATATATAGTGTCTGCTTAAGTTCGCACCATACGGGAAACTTTTTTATTATTGGTTTTATCAAAAAAAGTTATTCTTTATAAAAAGTTCAGCATGGTCTTAAACCTAAAATGTAACCATCACATATTAATTTTTTTCAGTCGTTTATAAGGTTTGGTAGAAAACATGAATTTGACTTAAGGGTAAAGTAAATTAATTTTTGAAAATATCGGAAACTTTTATCAGTTATCTCTTTATTCGTTGAAGATTTGATAACCTTTACGTCTCTTAACCTCCATGTTGCATTACTTTGATGATGCATTAAAATAATTGATCATACCAAAATTATTTATTTTACAATAATTATCAACTACAGAATACACTGCTAATAATGTTAATTGCATAACAAGCGTGTAATACTTTTATCATCAAATTACTATTGCTTCAACGTATCTGCCTTCTCTTACAATACAGGTTTCCGTTCTAGAAGAAAATTCCCTCAATACATTTCTAATTATATTCGGAGTTATCCCATGAATTATTTCCATAATATTTGTTTCCAATTGTTCTACGTTTGTGAATGGCCTGTCTTGATGAACTTTTTCTTTTAAGTAGCCCCATAAGAAAAAATCTAATGGGATTAAATCTGGCGACCTAGCTGGCCAAAAAATATCGAAATGTCTATGAATTAACCTTCCATTAAAGATGTTTTCTAGGTATTGCCTTACTTCCATTGTACTATGACATGTTGCGCCGTCCTGCTGGTACCATACCTGTTGCCGTTCATGTCTTGGAAGGTCACGAAGAAAACCCTGCAACTGATTTGGTAAAAAATTTAGATATCGCTGAGAAGTCAAAGATTGTCGAAAAAAAAGGTACTTATCCTTGTAAATGCTGCACCAAACATTAGTTTTAAAATAATATTGATAGTGTAAAGTTAGGATTGGAGTTACTGCACCATCGACAATTTTGTGAAGACACTGTTCCATTAGACATAAATGTAGCTTCGTCAGAATAAATTATTTTCCTAACCAAAAAGGGATCGTCTTCTAGCTTTCCTTGGATGAGAAAACAAAATTCTAGACGTCTGTTGTAGTCTCCTGGTTTTAAAGTATGGATATATTGTGGTTTATATGGATGAAATTTGTTATCTTTAAAAATTTTTGATATTGTATCTTTACCAACTTCATCTGGAAGCGAAGATGAGCTTTTTCGCAGAGACAATTTAGGGTTTTCCACTGCAGATAACATTACATTTAACTTCATGTCCTCACTTGCAACATGTTTTCGATGTTTGTTTGTGAATTTATTATTAACATCTCCACATGATTTGAATTTTTCCATAATTCTCATTACTGATGTATGGTGTATATTTTTCTCTGGATGTCTGTTGTTAAATATTTCAGCTGCTTCACGATAAGTTTAATAATTCTCACCAACGATTAACAAAATTTCTACTTTTCTTCCACACTAAATATCACCGGCATGTTAACAAACTATATTTGATGTTCACTGTCAAACAATTCTTGTTGTCAACAAATCATTTGTAAATCAGCGCATCCTAGATTTCACGTTACATTGGCTTTGCTATTGTAGATTAAAAAAAATACATGTAATTGACTGCAATTGCATATTTGAACGTACTTTTCAACTCTAAACAATTTTTCCTAATAACAATTTTCGATATTGTCAAAAATAAAGGTACTTTACCCTTGAGCCAAATTCATATTTTCTACCAAACCTTATAAACGACTGAAAAAAATTAATATGTGATGATTAAATTTTAGGTTTAAGACCATGCAGAACTTTTTATAAAGAACAACTTTTTTTCAAAAAACCAATAATAAAAAAGTTTCCCGTATGGTGCGAACTTAAGCAGACACACAGTATATATAATGGGCTCTTATGAAAACTTTTTATGGTGGATCAAAAAGTAATGCCCCCATTGCTCTAAATATGGTTTTGTGTACAGCTACTAGACTGCTTTGTATGGTATTATTGTATTGATCTTCTGAAGCTAACAGAGGCGCCATTGAATTTAGAGCACAAGAAGCTTGTACATCTATAAGAAATTCATAAACACTTAAAAAATGTTAATGGAGACGCTGTTATGCTCATTAGCACTGCGCGGCGTTACTTGGAGAAGTTGAGCGCCTTTGAAGCAGAGCAACGGGGCTTCTTCAAGACTGTGGTCACAGGAGACGCGACCTGGGTGCACCCGTATAGCTCAAAGAATAAAGTGCAATGTAAGGAATAGCGCCACAGTGGTTCTGCACGACTCAAAAATTCAAGTCAACCAGATCAGCGCTAAAGGTTATGGCAGTAGTGTTTTGGGACACATATGGTGCTATTCTTACACTTAAGAAACTTAGGGAGGAAATTAGAAAGAAGAAATCGTTCAAGAGCTGTAGATCCAGAGCTAAAAGAGGTTATCCGGTGGAAGAAAGAAGAAATAGACCAGAGGTTTTGCAAGAACTACATGATAATACAACTGGACGACATGTGGGAGTAACGTAAACTCTGGGGAAGTTGAGAGAACGCTTCTGTTGGCTTAACTGCCAAGCAGATGTTAAGGATTGGTGCTGGAATTATAATGTATGCTCACACACATCATTTTCGACTTTGCGCAACAAGTTCTGACCATTGATAATCACTTAAGCTTCTATGACGTGTACAGAGGGCGCTCAAAATAGCGAATCTCAAAGTCCACCTTTTGTATTCCACTACAGAAGTTGTACCTAATTGCAACTGTAACAAACATTCTGAAAGTGACAAATTGTATTGGTAATATTTTGTTTCCGGATAAACCAAATACATATATTATACGCAAGTAACATTTATAGCAAAATTATTTAAAAAAATAAGTATGGGTGAAATAAATATTAAAAAAGATATATCGTCTCGATATTGTCGACAGACTATTATTATTTCTATATTAAAATATATAACATTGTATATCGGGAACTGGAAATGGATTATTTAATTAAATAATATATTTAATTTAACCTTATAGGTCACTCTAAAACTTAAACAATGTCAAAATGAGGGTTCCTATTTTATAAAAAATACCTTCAAACTCATGGTTAGGTTACAATCAGTTATCTACTGAAAAATGTTTTTAAATTTTCTGTTCTTCTTTTAATCCGAGATAAACTTAAAATCTGCATTTCAAAACTGGCTTTTACCTTGATATGTCCTCGAAGGTCATGGTTTAAGAGATATTCGAAGTGGTTTGTAAATGATTAAAGACGTAAATAGGTATTTTGTTTATTCGTTTAGGTTGTCAGTTCTCATAGTGATTTCTGGACAATATGTGAAAGTTGCCCGGAACACTTACTGCCCTCTTATAGAAAAACTCTCTTGTAGGATTAACGGAGAGAAAGCAAGTCTCTGGATTTTTCAACTATTTTTTTGTATAATTATGTTTGAATTTCGAGATTTTTGAAGTAATATTATTCACTTTTTGCAATTGTGAATTGATTGACTAATTAAATTTGAAGATTCCTTTTTAATATTCATTCGAGAGAAACTGTTGCTGTGATCCATCTACCTCTAAAGAGGTTGTCCCAATTTATTCATTATTTGACAAAAAATATACATTTACAATTTTTTAGTTGTGTAAAGAATCCACAGTATTGTAATCGAATTGTATGTTGTTCTTTTCCTCTATATTAACATAAATAAGTGAACTGATTTAACTATATCTTACTCAACAGATTAAAAAGTCGGTAGCAATGTTCAACAAACAAACAATTACAGGTAATTGCAGGGTTTTGTGAACAGGATTTCTGAGAGAAAGAAATCTTAACGTTATGTTCAACTCGTCTTCTTGTGTACAAGCAGATGATATTGTAATTTGTGTTTATTTATCCGTTGAGGAGACGTTTGAACGCCATGTCTGGAACCGTTGTTAATCACTGTATGTAATAGTTATCCGTTGTTTATTAAAATTTTGCACAATTTATTATGTTTGTCAAACAGATTTGACAGTAACCGCTATGTGGTACCTTTTATGTTTTTTATCATATGATCATATATTTTCGCCTTTTGAATATGAATGAGCTGGCCCTGGCAATTGTCACTCCACACATAAGGTCTGTATATTCCACAACTTCTCTCAACGTGACGTCCTTATTTCTCGCTGGCAGGTAAATAACTGAAATAGGCGTGATATTATGGCGAACAGGAACACTATTTAATGTCAGTACAATAATTTAGAATAGAAAGCATAACATTAATCGATAAGGATCCATAAAACTATTTTAAGAGGAAAATATATCCGTTTGGTCGTACTTCGTCATTTTTCCACGTCAATGCCAGATTTCAATGGACAGAAACTTAAGTGCCTCTGACATACCTAACGTTGGTAAATGACATCCGGTTCCAGCACTGTCAAAGTTTCACCAAGATATAATCTATTTCTAGGTAATCCAACTTGTCTGCACCAAAGTTGTTTATTTGCTTTTGTGAGTTAAAGCCAACACATCCAGGTAACTGCCTGAAATGAACATAATTTGACCATGTTCATATCAGGCAGTGACCCTGACAAATACTTTTGTCTCTCTGCAAAGCTAAAATTGACTGCAATCTCTGTTTTAAGATGTTTTTATAAAATTTACTCAATATTAAAGCGTTTCAAGAAAGATGCTAATTTATGTGATTTTTTAAGTTTCTAGTTTGAACGTCAACTCCAAAAATTTTCACATAAATATATGTTGAAATGTTATAATTAGTAAGAATAACTTTGTAATAATGTTTGTTTATTAATGTTCACTATATAAAAAGAAAGTGAATTTAAGTTAAAAAATAAACACAATAAACAAAAATTATATTGAATACCTATAAACTCCGAATTTTATTCGATTTTTGCAATGTGGCATTTTTAACACGGTAACGGGTCAATGTTAGAACATTGAGTGCATCTCCAGTTGAGTTAAAAAATAATTCATTTAAATAATTTTCAAGATTAAGTCAATAGACCTTTTATAAAGCTCCTAAATCCAAGTGGTCAAGGATCCACTGCTTAGGAAATGATAAGTTTAACTAGCAAATAATTCTTCCGAAAAGGATGGTCAGGATAACTAGAATCATTAATTACAATTCAGTATTTGCCTCAAAAAAGGCCCAAAGAGAAATAAATATTCATAATATACCTTATTACGAATTTTTAAAACAAAATATCTGATTTCGGATTTTAATAGTTGTAATGAATTTCTTTTATTATACATTTCAAATATATTCGTGTTAGGATAACATGTAGAAACTACCAAAAAATAGTCATTTTGAGAATGTTCACCCCTTGAAGGCATAATAATGTTGTAAAATACCCCTTTATGTCAGATTGTATAAAATTTATTCCATCATTTCGGAAATTAAAGATTCTAGTAATTTGGCGTGTTTAATAAAACGAATTTAAACGGTACGTTGTATAAACAGCCTTATTTTGAATTAAAATAATGGGTTATTCACTCTTCGTAAGTTCATTTTTCGTTTGAATTTTTACAGAAAAACGCGACATCGCATGCCAGTGGTGTGATATTGAGATATTGATAAGAAAAGCGTTCAGTTGTTTACATTTTACCAAAATGAAAATTCTTTCTTTATGGGCCTTATAGTACGAACAACAAAAGATTAGGCAAAAACTTCGTGCCTAAAATAACTGTGTAAACATTAGCATTTGATTTATCCGGTTTTATTAAATCTTACTGGAATAGATTTTGTGTAGAATTTTACATAAATGTGTACTTTCAATTTACGAACAAAATGGAATTTTAATTTTCCACAAGGATCTGCTTTGATACATAATTAATAGGGTCAGCACATATATCTGAGTTCTTTGAATTAATTCTGTATGTGCATATATAAAATTATGAATATTTTGATTTACTTATTTGATGGATTGTTGATTGAAACCACAGGGTTGATTAAACATTCATACGTTTGTTAACCCTGCTTTCTGTCATGTCCTGTTCCTGAAATTTTAATTACAAATTGATGTGTTCATTCATTTCGAAATATACAAAAGAATTTTGCGCATCGGACTAAACCACTTAAACTCCATGTTTTCGAGGTCGCCGAGTCCGAATCCGAGATCCATTTGACCTTTTCAGGTCATATTCAAGGTCTTTTCAAGGTTAAACAAACAAAAATTCCCTGTGGTGAGGGCAACCATAATTGTTTAACCCAAGAAACTAACAGTGGGGAGGTGGCTAGGTTCGAATCCGAGGTCTGTGTTGACCAGGTCATGGTCAATGTCATTCTGAGGTAAAACGGATAAATAACCACTATGGTGGAAAAAGTCAGTAATTTAATTTTTTTTCGGTTAGAGTTCCATTTGTTACTACATGGTCAAGCTCAAAGTCATTATGCGGTTAAAGTGAGTAATCTCTATATTAGTGGAAATACTCCAGGCATCTTTGGACGCTTTCTTGGGGCTCCAACTCATCTTCTTGCATCATGGTCAACGTTTTGTTTTTGAACGTTATAACAGCAAAAAATCGCTAACAATGTTGTTTATTACCTTTTACACGAAATCTACCTACGTTACGTTGTTAGCTACCCTGGGCAAATTTATAGAGAAATGAAAAACCTCTAATTAAGCATCTATATGCTTAATTTCGTTAATTTGTCGCTTAGAAAATTGCACCTAAAGTCGACATAGAAAAAATATATCAACTGAAAAGGTAGAGTTCTTATACCCAATAGATTTTCTAATAATAGATATTCAATTCGGGGTACCCTCAATTGTCTTTGAAGAACGGTACCTACAGCATTAACCCGCCAAATTATCAGTGTCAAAATTTTTTGACATACAAGAAAATTTTTATCAAGGCGAGTTTAAGAATAAACCTCCAGCTAAAAAAAAGCCACTAATAACGCCTCCAGTTTTAGAGTTGAATCGTCTCCAAATACTGATAAGTAACACGCAATATACACACTATAAACAGAAATTCTGGTTGATCATATTGTAGACGTCTTGTTCTCTCAGAATATCTTCGATGGTGAATTTTTGTACACAAAACCAATAATGTGGGTAATTCGAAATTGCCTTCCTATATTTTGTTCCGAAATTACAATTTCAAATGCTTATCTGTTGCAGGAAAAAACTGAGGAGCGAGAACTCTAAAGAACAGAGTAATCAAAGACCTCCTTAGCGCTCTCTCAGAAAATACTAAATAGAAAAATTACCTTAGAAAAGACACCAAACTGATGTTCTACAGAATTATGGCTAAACCATTGTAACTCTATGTTATTTAAAGATGGAGAATAACTAGCTAATAAAGGAGTAGAACTGAAACAGCAAATATGGAATTTTTGAGAGGAGTAAAAGGTACTCTAGATCAGATAAGATAAAAATCAAAAAATATGAAGGGAACTTGGAACAGTACGCATACTACGGACATTTAAAATTGTAGAACTAAATGAAAAGAATGTGTATAATGAATGACTGATGGGAGATTATTCAAGACGCCATGAATTATAAACCTAGAGGACGAAGTGTTGGAAGATCAATGCAAATATAGAATTTAATTAATCTTTAGAAGGCGGAACAGGCAAAAGTACTTAAACCCAGGAAGTGACGAAGAAGACTTAAAAATGGATCTAAATGATCGGTAACAGTAAAATATATTGCAATGTACTTCGTGGGTTCAATTTAAAAATTATAACAACTAATATTTACTTTCACTTTTCTAGACTTTATTTACATTTAAAACAGCTGATTCACAATACATTTTCATATAAGCTAGTCGTCGCGGTATATCTGCCTGGCGATCGTGGCGTTCTTCTTTTATATCACCAGCGTAGAATTCTCCAGTAGAAATCAACATCGTTCCTTCCGCTGCCGAGCCTTTTCGAGAATCGTATTTTTTTATCTTGAAGCGTTTGTTGTCGTGCTGAAATGACACAGGGTCGGCTTTGGGTAAATTTCGTAACACTGCCCCCCCTTTAATCCTGATCGTCCCGATCATAAACATCCCCTCCATGGTAGGGAGCGAGTCGATCTAAGTGAACCACCTTCAATTTAGCCTTGGGGTTTCGACGGATCCGGTAGACGACATCATTCAGCCTCTTGACCACTTCGTATGGACCATCCCAGGCGGGTATAAACTTTGGGGATTTACCCTTGCTCCGTTGGGGGTTGTACAGCCAGACTTTGTCCCTCTCCTGGAACCCGGCTGAATTGGCCTTGAGGTCGTATCGCGTCTTCATCCGGTCACTGGTGGCCAACATCTGCGTTCGGGCTAAGTCGTGTATTGCCAGCATGTTATGTCGGAGCTGGTCGGCATAATCGTCGATGTCTTGGGGAGGTTCTTCGGGGGAGCCAAATGCCAAGTCGCATGGTAATCGCAGCTCCTTTCCGAATAAAACCCTGGCTGGGGACAGGCCTGTACTATTATGTACAGCAGAGCGATATGACAACAGGAATAGGGGAATATGCTCATCCCAATCACGCTGGTTATTGCTGACGACCTTGGATAGGTGTTGTTCCAAGGTCTGGTTGAATCTTTCCACCATTCCGTCTGACTGTGGGTGTAATGGTGTTGTTCTCGTTTTCCTGATCCCCAACATCGTGCAGACCTTCTGGAATACATTCGATTCGAAGTTACGCCCCTGGTCTGAATGTAATTCCATCGGGACGCCAAACCTGCTGAATAGTTGTTCTACTAGCACCGTCGCTACCGTGGTTGCCTCTTGGTTGGGTATCGCATATGCCTCAGGCCATTTGCTGAAGTAATCCATTGCGACCAGAATGTATTTGTTCCCCCTCTCAGACTCGGGAAACGGACCGGCGACATCGATGGCAATTCTCTCAAATGGGACGCCCACATTGTACTGCTGCATTCTGCCCTTGGTCCGGGTCTTCGGGCCCTTACTGGCGGCACATGTTGCACATTTGCGACACCAAGCTCTGACGTCTTCGAAGTAATTCACCCAGTAGTACCGCTGGCGAACTTTGTCTAGGGTTTTATTCATGCCCAGGTGGCCTCCGGTAATTCCATCATGTACTTCGGTCAGGATGGCTGGTACCTTTTTCTTCGGAACTACCAGTTGGGACTTGGTTTCTCGTCCATCAGCGCTTTCCCAAACTCGCTTGAGCATTCCATTGTCTACTCTTAGAGAGTCCCACTGAGCCCATAACGATTTCAGCACGCCGGAGTATCTAGCTACCTCGTCCCATCGTGGCCTGGGTGCCCCTCTCATTTTGAGTGACAAGATTGGTTCGATGTCTGGATCAGCCATTTAGTCCTGGATGCACTGTTCCGTTGTCCAGTCTTCATTGGCCTGCACTCGGATCTGCCTGATGGAGATACCCTCTCGCTGTTCCGTCTTCAGACAATGCTTGCATTCCGCTCTACAGAGTCTTCTGGATAGGGCATCGGCATTATTGTGCAACCGGCCGGCACGGTGTTCCACCTTGAAGTCGTATTGCTGTAATTTCTCCATCCATCTGGCCAGTTGTCCTTCCGGTGTCTTCATGTCCAGCAACCATTTGAGTGCGGCATGATCTGTTCGGATTAAGAAATGGCGACCATACAGGTATTTGTGGAAATGGTCTACAGCCCTTATTATTGCAAGAAGTTCTTTTCTGGTGACGCAATAATTTCTTTCTGGCTTCGAGAATCCACGGCTGTAGTACTCGATCACCCTCTCTTCACCATCTTGCACCTGGGATAGGACGGCCCCCAAACCTGTGTTGCTGGCGTCTGTGTCTAAGATGAACTTGCCGGACTGTGTAGGAAAGGCTAGGATTGGGCTGGAACATAGTGCTGCCTTCAGTCGCCTGAATGATGTTTCGCAATCCTGATTCCAATGGAAGGTCTCTTTATCAGTGGTCTGCCGATGTAGAGGGGCGGCGATGGTGGCAAATCCCTCAACAAAACGCCGGTAGTATGAACAGAGGCCCAAGTAGCTTCGGAGTTCATGTTTGTCTCTTGGAACTGGCCAATCACGGATGGCTTCTATCTTGTCTTCGTTGGTGCGGATTCCTGACTCGGACACTACGTGGCCCAAAAACTCTACTTCTTTTTGAAACAAGGAACACTTCTTCGGATTGAGTCTCAGGTTGGCGTTATTAATTCTGGAGAATACTTCGCCCAGGTTCTTCAGATGGTCGTCGAATGTCTGGCCCATGACTAGAATGTCGTCGAGGTATACTAAGCACGTCCTCCATGTTAACCCGCTCAGTACATACTCCATTAGTCTCTCAAATGTAGCGGGTGCATTACATAACCCAAAGGGCATGACCGTGAACTGAAACAGCCCTTTACTGGTGGAGAACGCTGTCTTTTCTCTGTCGTTTGCGTGTAGACCAACCTGCCAATATCCACTTTTTAGGTCTAGTGTGGAAAACCAACGGGAGCCTGCTAGTGTGGTCAAAGTGTCATCGATTCGGGGTAGTGGATAGCTGTCTTTCTTCGTGACATCATTCAGCTTTCTGTAATCCACGCAAAATCGGGTGGTTCCATCTTTCTTTTTAACTAGCACGACGGGAGCAGACCATGGACTGATGGATGGCTCAATAACCCCATTTTGTAACATGGACTCGATGTTTTCCTCGACTGCCTGTTGTTGCCCCAATGGTAGTCGTCTAGGTGGTATTCTGATGGGTTGAGCCTTTCCGGTATCTATTCGATGCTGGATGATGTTGGTGCGACCGGTAGTTCCATTTTTACTGTTAAAAATTTGCCAGTGTTTTGTGATAAATTGCTTGGCTTTCTTCTGGTTCTCTGGTGTCAAGTGTGTCAAGTGGTCAGCAAACTGTTGTAGGAACTCTTTATCGGGCCCTGTCTCCTTCACCGACGTCTGGTACTCTTCTTCGCAATTGATGATGGTCTCTACTGGCTCGAAACAAGCTATCTCTTGACCATTGGTAATTCTGATGTCGTTGTTGGACAAATTCAGGACTCTGATTGGTATTTCTCGTCCGGTTTTAACTATAGCCCGTCCAACCAAGTAGTCATGAGCTGAGTGTACGGGCTCCACCATTCCAACGCAGCTCCCAGGATTGCTGTCTAGCTGCCCATGAATAATCTGTTCCGTTCGACCGGGAATTCTAGCTGAAGACTTTGCCACAATTTTTATGGGCGTGACTGATGTGTTGACGGGCCGTGTCAATACAAATTCCTCATTCAGGAACCGAAGAACATCATATCTCGGGTCGAACATAAATCCATGCTGGCTAATTAGGTCCATTCCCAAAATAAAATCGTCCTCAATATTCGCTACCAGGACCCTATGCCGGATCATGTTGTCCCCTATCTGTAGCACGACATCTGCCTCACCCTGTATTGACATGGACTCGCCAGTGACTGTTCTGAGCTGGATGTTATTGGTAACTGGCCGAATTTCTGATGCTCTCAAAACCCTGGACTTGGCAATGGACACAGCGGCGCCGGTATCGATGGTGATGGTAACTGCTCGCCCGTTGATGGTGCCTCTGATGACTAGGCTGCCGCTATCTCGGCAAAATCCCCGGATGGATAACGTTTTGGGGGCTGGTGGAGGGACAGTCAGCATTCGCCCCCCTATGCTGACTGACTGACGGTCCCTGGACATGTGGCTGTTCTGTTGGTTACCCCTGGTCGGTGATCGTTCAGGTGGCCTCACTCGACAATTACGTTGGAAGTGCCCTGTCCGTCCGCAGCCGTAACATGCCCCTCTGGTGCCAGTTCTTGGTGACCGGTCTAATAATTTGTTCAGACCAGCCAGCAGCGCTTGAAATTGTGACTCTGACTCTTCCTGGTTGAAGGAAACTGCTCGGACCCTCGGCTTGGACATGTTCATGACGGCCTCTACTTCCAAAGCCCTAAGTAGAGCTTCACTACTTTTCTTGACGCCACTCAGTCTTAAATTTCTTTGTACTTCCACATCTCTGATGCCGTTTATGAAACTCTGTGTGGTTAACTGGTCTTTCGTTTCCTCTGGCAGGTCTGGGTAGGACAAGTGAACTAACCGTCTAATTTCTGCTTCGAATTCTTGGAGGCTTTCACCGGATTTTTGGGTTTTTCCACTCAGTTGGACTTGGTATACCTGGCTCAAGGATTGATTGTCGTATCTCTAGTCCAGAATGGCGATGATCTTGTCGAAATTGCCTTGTTCTTCGACTGGAATGCTTTGGAGGAGTTCTAGGGCCGGACCTCTTAACGAAATTACCAGAGAGGTAGATTTTTCTTGATTATCCCATCCATTAGCTGTAGCCACAGCCTCAAATTGCCGTTTATATATGGGCCAAGATGAACTGCCATCAAATGTGGGTGGTTTGCTAACGGAACCTTTGGTACTCACGGTGTGCTGGTATTTTCCTCTCTGCAAATCTTGTTGCAATTTTTTAATTGCTGTTTCCACTTTATCTTGTACTTCACTGTGTACTGCGTCTTTAATTGAACTGATTTCAGCTTTTACCTGGTTTTGGATAGCACTTATTTCAAATTTCACCTGGTTCTGGACGGAATCGATGTCATCTACTTTGATTTCAAGAGTCTCCACATTATTTTTTAGGATCTTTATGTCGTCGTTTATTTCTTTTATATCTGATTCAACTATTTGCATTCTTTCATTAACTGTTTCATTAACTTGCGATACTATTTGCATTAATTGTTCAAATTGCAATTGTCTTTTTTCTTCCGTTTTGCCTTGTTTTTCTTCAAATATCTTAAAATCATTTTCTCGTTTTTCTTCAAATTTCGAGAACAATCCTTCCAATAAATTTTGTTGTTTTTCTTCCATCGTGGAAACAAGATTTTGTTGTTTTTCTTCCATCGTGGAAACAAGATTTTGTTGTTTTTCTTCCATCGTGGAAACAAGATTTTGATGTTCACTTTTCATCGTGGAAACAAGATTTTCTAATTCTATTTTACGTTTTTCATCGATATTAGTGACAAGATTTCCTAACTCAATTTTAAGTTTATCATCAAAAGATTTCACTAACCTTTGTTGAATTTCTTCTTGATGTTGTTTCTCCTTCTTGTCACGTTTTTCTAGAATCTGTGCAATTTTTTCGTCCATCTTTTCCATACTACGAGTTTCCATAAATCAATTTAGGATGTTAACTGCACTTAATCCTTCACTTCTAACACCAAATTGCAATGTACTTCGTGGGTTCAATTTAAAAATTATAACAACTAATATTTACTTTCACTTTTATAGACTTTATTTACATTTAAAACAGCTGATTCACAATACATTTTCATATAAGCTAGTCGTCGCGGTATATCTGCCTGGCGATCGTGGCGTTCTTCTTTTATATCACCAGCGTAGAATTCTCCAGTAGAAATCAACATCGTTCCTTCCGCTGACGAGCCTTTTCGAGAATCGTATTTTTTTATCTTGAAGCGTTTGTTGTCGTGCTGAAATGACACAGGGTCGGCTTTGGGTAAATTTCGTAACACTATAATTAAGTGTGGTAAAACTGATTTGTGAAGAATTGAGGAGGTAAAGATCTATTTTTGTTGATTTGAATTTTCTCGCCTCAAAAAGTTTTCTGAAAAACAAAAAAACAAGCGGTAGTAAGAGCAATTTGTTGAAATTGCCGAAAAGCCCAGTTGCATACTTGTAGAAAACAGATAAGTATATTGGAATATATCACACCTATTACACATAATACTAGTTGACACACCCATACACCTGCTTCCTCTAAGGTAACCCTACCAGAGAGTTTTTCTCTGAGAAGGCAACTGGTGTTTCCAGGCGATTTCCACTTTACTACCCATTGATTTTTAGGTTTTTACCTTATCTGTTTTGCAGAAATCGTTGTGAGGGGAGAAAACCCAAATGAACAATCAAAATATTAAAAAGTGATTTTGAAAATTCTTTTTTCACTCCATCCTACTATACAATTAGCTTTCCTGTATACTTCTCAAGTAGTTATTACACGTCTGATAGTAATAACTATTCTAGGGTGTTTTCACCGCTTTGAATAATGGGAGAAATGTCCGGATCCATTTCTCGTTATGACCCCATTACAATTCTGAGAGCACAATTTATCTGCAAGGCTAGAGTTTTCATTTTCAAAATAAATGCTACTTGAATCTAAAATTTTCAAGCTTCAGACAATATCACTTACTCCCTACATAGTCTTTACAAATCTCTATGCAATAAATTTGCAGTGTTGAAAGTCAAGAATAAATCTAACCATTTCTTGCTAGGGGATCGTTGTAATAGAATGTCGACAGAGCAACTTGGAAATTCACTTCTAGTACAGTTTACCATTAATGGAAACGTCACAGTGTCGGGAAATATTTTAGAGAAAATTAGCGGCAAAGTAGTAATATTGGCCGACAGAAGTTTTTCCGAGGGCAATAAATAGCTGCGGTGGCCAGTTGAAATAAAATCATTCAATTTGTCACCTTGTCAGCTTGTACGAAACACGCAATTCTGCTTGCGTGGTCCACTCCACCGAAGAATAAATTGCACTTCTATATTGGAGAAAAATCTATTACTACACATACTTAGGGTCATTACTCAAGAAGTGTGACGTGCGATAAATTATACGCTTGCAAGAAAAGCTGCTTGAGAATAAAAATACTTTCAGATTAAATTACAAATATGATTTCATTATGTTAGCTCAATGGAGCTCTTTCATTTTAGATTTTAAAAGCTATGAATTAAATGAATAAGTATATATAATATGAATATCCAATGTAGCAAACGCACTTGCTTGTTCCTCGAAGTTTCCTAGGACTTCCATTATTTTAACCAGTTATGCGTCGCTGATCATGCTCATGGGTCCTCTAATCACTTGTCTGGTCCAATCAGCGCAGGAGCACAGTTTGATGGATCGTGATTCAAAATTTGCAATCAAATATTTTGTAGAACCCCACCGTGCCTCCCTAGGGGCCCACAATTTATTAGAAACCCCATTTTTTGGGGGGCTTTTGGGTTCAAATTTCCCATTAAATATTTTGTTGGCGACCATTGTGCCCCATAGGGATGCAAAATTTGATTGAAGCTTCATTATTTATAAAGTTTTTTTGTATTACTTGATTAAAATGCATGTTTTTTAGACCCCACTCTACCCCCTAGGAACCCAAAATCTGATTAAAGCATCTGCTCGAAAATAAAGTTTTTTTTGACTACCTAAGATTGCTGGGCGTAGAGGTGCTCTCTTACGGTTGTATAGCATTTTGGGAATGTAGATCGTTGAAAGAATCAGTATTAATTAGTACGTCGAAGTCGTACGTCATTATATTAGTTTAGTAAGTTGTAAGAGATTTTTGGGAGCAACGTTTGTAAAACTTTACTAGTTTAAGGTGATAAAAGTTCGTTTAGTTCAAAAAGCATTGTTTATAAACCATCGTGAATGGAAAACCATTACTGTAAGGAATGTATTGAAAGTTCATAAAGATTTTGTAGTAGATCCTTCTTGGAAAATGTGATATTAAAAATGGTGTCAGTCGGCCATTGCAATTTGAACATTAGTGAAACGATTACTGTTGCACAACTTAGTAAGACGCAAATACAATGTTGTATGCTGAAAATTGTGATTGCTGAAATTGTTATTGTTGAATTTTGTTATTGAATGTACTCGCAATTTCGAACGGAAATAACAGATTGTATTACTGCGCTCGTATGTATAGTCCTTGTTCGAGCCGGAGGACAGCAGTAGTTTCCTCATGTAATAATGATCACATTCGAACCGGATTCGTAAACATGGTGATTCGAGCTGAAAATTGTAACAGCGTTTTTGTAAGTATGGTCCTTATTCGAGTCGTCGGATTAAAGTAACACGCCCTTTCGTAAATAGCATCTTTCATGGATATTCGAACACTCGAGTAATTTCAGCAGCGCTAGCCGCCGGCCACGAGGCGGCAGACAGACTACTTCTTGG
Organism: Octodonta nipae; assembly: GCA_034190945.1. NCBI lineage: Eukaryota > Metazoa > Arthropoda > Insecta > Coleoptera > Chrysomelidae > Octodonta > Octodonta nipae. Next base: position 32,844,579 of record CM067222.1, read on the forward strand.
GTTTCCACGAAATATCGAATGAAAGCCAATTCCACGAAATATCGGATGAAAGCCCTTATTATTGCGTCGTGGAATGTCGCTATACCGTGAAGGATTCTTCATGGTATGGCGATATTTGCAGGACTCCCCATTTCGACACAAGGATGTCGATGCAGCTGAATTGAATGATAGTTTCCATCATACTTCACACCACCCTCCAGTTCAGTCCATCCAACCCACCCACCCAAGTTCTTCAGGTCCTTCTCCCGCATTATAATCCTCAACTCTACCAGAGTATCATGTTGGCTTGTCTTGCAAGAATGTTTTCGTTACTAAATATATGTCTTTGATACACACTGGGTGTTTGTCTTCGAGATAAAGGACCTCACCTCACCTCACCACTGGACCTTGTTCCCTTAACTTCTGGAACTTGCCTATCTGTTTTGCCAAAAACCTTGACTATTCGTCTGGAGATTCGGAGATATCGAGCCACGCAATGAGCCAAAGAATATTCTCTGGGCACCTCAAATAGGTCTAGGGATTTCTCTTTGGTCATGCCGTGCTACATTTTCAGCCCATTCGAGTACAGTGACAAAAACGAAGGACATCGGGTGGCTGGATGCTGCGGACCTAGGCTTGATCAACTTTGCTGCCATGACTTCCGGCATAAGGAGCTAATCTGTTTAAATGTGCCACCTTTGATTTTCCTCGAGCTAGCTTTCTTAATCTCTAAACAAAACCGCTGATCCTCTTTAAAATTTGGTATGAGCCCTCCCAAGATCTTTGTACCTTGGGCGAATATGCACGACGACGTTGCGGGTTATATAATGAAACAAACCGAACTTGTTGGTAGCTATTGTTCACCCTTTGACATAATTGGTTGACATAGTCTTCACCTGCAGTCTTTCCTCTTGGTGGACCTAGAAACTTCAAATAGCATGGTAGTCATAACTGTGGTCCCATAATAATACTAGCTCGGGTCTGATAGTGATAATTATGCTATTAGAAATAAGATAAGATACTGGTCAGAGACTACCTTTGACAACTGGCGGTTTATAGTGCTATTCATCCATTCTACTATTCCATCGAAATATGGGTGTAATGCTGTTGTTCGTGTTTTATTGATTTTCAGAAGTATGCAGACGTCTTGGAAAAGGTGAGATTAGAAATTCATCTTGATTCGGCTTATGCTTCTGCCCATTTACTGAAATAATATACAGGGAATACCGTAATTTGCACTTCATTAACCAAGGACAACCATTATAAACTTAGTTCCCATTTCAAGAATAACCATATAAATTTACATGTTATACGCGGGTGAAGCAGCGGGTAATTTCTAGCACAAGAATATGTTTAAAAATCATAATTATTATTAATGGATTTCATAACATTTGTATTATAATAAATAAAATATTTGACCCTAAATGTTTTCCTAATTCTTTCAAACTTTATAAATCAACATCACAAATAATTTAAATATACTCTATAATATTTTATTGATTCTCTATAAGAATGATGTCGTGTTAAAAAATAAAAATCTATAAACAATTACCAATTCAACACTTTCAATTATTCACAAGTAAGGCATTGATAAATTGAAAAATTTATATCATCGTAATTATAATATAAACTGTTGCAGCTAATGCGCAATATGGGGTGTATTATATCGGGTGAGTCTAGCAAAAATACACAGTTTAGTGTAGAAGTTCATACTTAAATAGACAAACTGACTGCTCTACTGAATTATAGAAATTATTTTGTATTGTACAGAACTGTAGAATTCTAAATGGAAACAAAAACTTGTTTTTAGGGTTCCGTATATACAATATGCCGATACCCTTATAATATCACTCCGAATTTCTGCATCTGTCACAACACAGCAATTTACTCCTAAACTACTGAACGGAATAGGTTGAAATTTGGCATGAATGTATAGTTTGGTGACCCAATCAGAAGTACATATCGCAAAAGAAAAAATTTTGATTTTAGGGGTACTTCTGGGGGGAAAAACTAAAAAAATCGACGGCCCCCCCCTGATCTCCGAAACTACTGAGCCTAAAATTTTGGAAAAAATAGAAATATAGAATATTGCCCGAACTTTACAGGAAAAATAAGGAGAAACCAATAATATTAATTTTGGGGGGCAAATTATAGAATTATATAAAAATGTAACAATTAAAAATTTTTATAAGGCATCATGTAATACATCAAATGAAAGGTCTCATTCTGAGGAACACAAATATATTTTTTTCATATTAAAAAAATAATTTAAAAGATATATACCAAAATTTACCCTCCCTCCCCCTTATCCAAAACTATAAAACGTAAAGTTTTGAAAAAAATTAGAGTTATAGAGTCTGACCTGAGGTTTACTGGAAAAATAAGGGGAAACCTCTACTTTTAATTTTGGGGGGCAAATTACAGAATTAAATGGAAAATATAAAATTAAAATTGTTTCCTGTTATATATCAAATGAAAGGGCTCATTTTGACGAAAACTAATATATTTTTTTCATATTTTTAAAATAAATTAATTAAAATATATTAACAAAAATATAAACAAATTTACTCATCCCTCCCCCTTATCTCCGAAACCATAAGCTGTAAAATTTTGAAAAAAAAATAGAAGTATAGCGCCTCACCTGAACTTTACTGGAAAAATAAGGAGAAACCCCTAATATTCATTTTGGGGTGCAAATTATAGAATTAAATGGAAAATAAAAAAAATTAAACTTGTTTCTAACGGATCATGTTCCCCCCTTTATTCCCCAAACTATAAGACCTACATTTTTTTATTTACAGGAAAAATACGGAGAAATCTTTAATATTAATCTTGGGGACCAAATTATAGAATTAAACGGAAAATAAAAAATATTTTTTAAACGCATCATGCAATATATCAAATGAAGGGGCTTATTGATTATTTTGAAAATAATTAGGAATACTGGGGCTCACTTGAAATTTATAAAAAAAATATTAGAAAACCTCCATAATAATTTTAGGGACAAATTATACAATTAAATGGAAAATAAAAATTCAATTTTCAAACGCATCTTGCAATATGTCAAATAAAAGGCTCATTATGTGAATTACAAATATATCATATTTTTAAATCATTTTTTTAAAAGATAGCAAAACTATTAAACATCGACTTAATTCCCATTTTAGAAACTACACCATTTAAATTTTGAAAAACATATTTTTAAATAATTTGAATAACAGATTTAATAATTTATAATTTAAAACTTGACCTATTTTGCCCTTTATCTTCCAATCTATAGAGCCTCAAGATTCAGACAGTAGATTATAAAAGGCTTCCCTGAAAGTTTATTAGTAAAATAAAACTCTAATGTTAATTTTTGGGGTCCAAATTAGAAAACTAAATACATATGTATTCTTATAAAAATAAAGCGAATCTTGAAGGTGGTACGGAACCCCTAGTATGCGAGTCCAACTCGCACTAGACCAAATTATTTCATATTTGAATGTGTCATGAAATAAAGAAGAATAAATTGTGTTTTTCAATTCAAACACTTAGAAAAGTTAATTCTTTTAGATAATTTTCCATTTGGGTAGATGTTTGGAAAAAATATTTTGAAAAGTAATATGCAGAGCAAGAAATTTGGTGCAGTAAAAGTGTGCATGTCATTCCAGGAATTTCAAATAAAGAATAATATAGCAAAATTTATTGCAGAAATGTTGCAATACTGGCGGTATACTGATGATATTGCAGACATATTACATGGTGATATATAAATAAGTAATATTTCTTAATATTGCAGCAATATTACATGGTGATATATAAACAAGTAATCTTCATTATTGTGATAATATTGAATATCACAGGAATGTCACAGGAACATCGTGCAATCCTGCTGCAATATTATTGGCAATATAACTGTGATAAAATACGAGGGGACATTTAATAATTCTGCAGTCTGGCAGTAATATTCTCGATAAAACTCGTGATATTGTTGCAATAATTAATTCTATGTGGATTAATAATTTTTTAACTTTTCCATCGGTCAAAACTCAAAATTTTCAAACGGAACTACCGTTGTCTTGAGACAGTTATATTTTCATTTCTGTCACTAATTGCTTTCATTTTTATAGGAACTGTTAGGTTTTATTTATGTCCATTAAGAAGTTATGGTTGGTTTCCTTGGGAAATGTAATATTCTCCTCTACGCCATATTTTCCACTAATTAAGTAATAAAAGCTAATATAGAGAATATATATTGCAGTTAAGGAATAAATTAGGTATTTTTCTTTCAATTCAGGAAACATCAATTTCAAATAGTATAATTGGTAAAGTAGGCAACAAAATTAATAACGAAGCAGTTTATATTAAATTTTCAATGTATCACACTGCTATGTTTTTGAATAGATCGGAAAGCATCCCTGATTCGTATTTTCACATTTTCATTTCATGCTGGGGGTTTCTTGTAAAATAATTTTAAACATATCCACTCAAAAAGAAATTCATGTTTGTTAGATCCGGTGGTTTAGTCAGGCCACATTAGCCTATCAACTTTTCTTTAAATTGATTGTTCCAATATTGTTTAAAATTTAAATGGGAATATATAGGACCACCATCCTGTTGAACTCTCAACCTGGCGCTATCTCTTGGAGGTAAATTGTACAAAAAATCGTGAAAATCATTTTTTGTAAAAACGAAGATAACTTCCGAAGAGGATATCACCCATACATTTAATGACCATATGGGTTGATAAGTATTGATTATTGTGTCTATTGACAAGTGCATATTTGCGTAATGCGGCGTCATCACGGAGCCTAATAAAATAATCGACAGTTTTCAGGTATTTCAATCTATTCACAAAATATGTTAGTTTTCATAAAGGACTTGTAGCTTAATTAACTGAATATAATAGGGATGAATTTTTTTGCAATTCTTGACTATTGTCTATTGTTGGCATTAGTAGAAATGCGTCTTATCTTTGTATGGGTACTCTCAACAAGGCTTAATATAACCACTTCTTAATTTTCTACAGCCGATAACCAAATTTTTGTAATTATATCTTTCTTTTCTTTTGATTGCATACATTTTTAATCAGATTTTTAATAATCGAAGTAATTATATCTTTCATATTTTATATAACCGTTCTTTCAAACTTTCACTCCATGGATAAAATGAATTTTTGTTGATAAACGTGTGAAGCTACTAACAAATTTTGTTCGCCATTAACTAATTTAATTATTAATTTTAATTTGATTTGATTGAATTAATTTACAATTTTAAGTTTTCAGTGATATTAAATGAATTGCAAACATAAATCAAATCCATTCCAACACGATACAAATGTCGGCTTCGTTATGTTGTTCTCAGGAACAGTGAGTTTTCTCAAGGAAATAGATTTATAGTCTCTGCACCTGTTACGCCAATCAAATATACTCCGTACACAGTCTTGTTGTCTATTTACTTCAGTTGATACCCTTTTATTAACGCAACGTCCATAAATCTTTTGTTCCTGGGCCGTTTGAAAGCCAAGTTTAACTTCATAAATCTCAGAGTAAAGTTAGAAAAGCAGAAAATAAATAAAATATATGTTTTTTTTTCGGTTTCTAAACAATAGGAGCAGAACCAAAAAGAGATTCAAACTGGAGATATGTGGGCAGTAAGTGAGAGAAATTAGAATACCCGGTATAGTAAGTATATTTAAATAATGTGTTTGTATTAATGGTTGTTTTGGTAAAGACAAAAAGTGAGTAATTACTTATATTTCGGGCAGGATGAAATGTTTTTTTTTTAAATCTGTGTGAAGTGAAAAGTTAAGCCTATGAAATAACTTTGTTAACTAATAACGTAGATGATCTATCTGTTTTGGGAATAAGATACCAATTTCCAAAAATGCAGAGGTGACCAAACGAGTGAAAAATTCCGTTGCCAGGTTGGGTAATTTTTGCATACTAAAATTGTATGAGTTCGCTTCACCAACATACTAATATTGCCCTTGGCCAGCTGTGAAAGTAATGATCTGTGTATATAATAACTTATATTTAAGAAAGAACCGACTTCAACTGTCTCAAAATGAAAACGGTTTAAAAACTGTGCAATCAATTACTATTCTCTGATGTATCTCAGAGTTTTAAATTTGGAGAGATATGTGATATTTACTTTGACATTTACGGACTTTTGCCTTTAGTTTTGCGATTAGCTTAACAATAGTATATTTTACGTTAGAATCCACTTTAATATATTGCAATTTATAATTTATTTAAAAAAAAGTGCGGTAGGAGGACCCCTTCAGGAAAATTTCTGGAAACGCCCATGTGCCTTGACAGCAACTTTTAATGCAATATTTATTACCATTTAAACCAAATTCTCAGCATTATAACGAAAATCCAATATAGTCAAATTGTGGTGCATTAAATGAGCTTTCAAAATATGGTTAGCATATCCCGATCGGGCAAGCATTAAAAAATCTCTTTCAAATATTTATAATACAATTTTTCAAACACTACTTATATACGTTCAATCGATTAAAAAATCTGGAAAAGGTAGTATCATATTTCTTCATGGGTTTTAGTTAACCTACAAATGTTTTTGTGTGATTTCTATCATAGAAATTGCAAGGAAACGGCATTACACACAGTACGACTCCCGATTTGGAATCTATGTGAGCTAGTTTTGCTGAATCTACTAGATGTCAATTCAGTTATATTATAAAGAAATATGTAATAATTCAATTGAACAGTGTAATTACCAATATACAGTGATGGGCAAATGTGTGGAACCAAGCAAATATCTCTGGAATTATTAGAGATATCAAAATGAAATTTGGAAGGTGGATACTGCAGTAAATTGCCTATTTGTTTTCAATTTTTTTTTACAATTTTGAACTTTCTGTTTTACCGGAAGTAATGTCGATTTTAAAATTTGCAATGAAACACCCTGTAAAGTATTTTAGTTTCTGATGAAATATTTTATTGCGAATACAAAATTTATCGGGTTTGATATTGGTTACTTCAATACCTACCGAGATATTAACAGAAAAATAATTAAGGAAAGGAAAAATCTAATATCCATTAAAGAAATACATAATCATAATTATTAACTAAATCTAAGTGATTTTCAAAACATTGAAACTTAACTAAACTTAATGTATTAGATGTTCAAACTGAGCACCGTTTACTTCTTGACAATAAGCAAGTCGGTTTTTAAATTCTCTAGTAACATTAGCTATTACTTCTGGTGCAATTCTCTGGATGTCTTGAGTTATTCTTGCAGCTAATTCTTGCAAATTACATAAACCTTAGACTTTAAGTAACCCCACAGAAAATAGTCTAGTGGATTAAGGTCGGGACTTCGTGCAGGCCATTCATAAGTATCCCTTCTTCCAATCCATCTGTGATGAAATGTCCTATCTAAATGATCTCGAACAAGCCGAGCGTAATGGGGTGGTGCTCCATCCTGCTGAAACCAGATTTTATTTGGTAATTGTCCATTTACCTCCAATGCCGGAATAACTTGTGTCTCCAAGAGCTGCAAATACCTATCTCCGTTTAACGTTTCTTGTAGAAAGAAGGGTCCCACGATTCTGTTGTTATAAATGCCGGCCCAAATGTTCAATTTTTGGAGATGTTGTGTATGAGCCTCTTGTACCCAATTAGGATTACTTTGCGACCAGTAGTGGCAGTTATGCCTCGTCTGAAAACACCACATTTCTTATAAAATTATTATCACGGTTACAAATATCCATCATCGTTTCACAAAATTGCAAACGTCTGTCGAAATCGTCTTCGGAGAGTTCTTGAACGAGGCGAATTTTGTATGAATAATATTTTTCTCGCCTTAAAATCCTTCCTACTGAACGACGGCTAATTCCATGCATATTGGCGAGGTCGATAGTGGATAGATAAGTGAGGATTTTCTTCCAAAGATATAGCAACATTTTGAGCTACACCTTCATTACTTGCACTTTTTAACCGTCCACTTTTTGGTAAATTGCTAACTGTTCCACTTGTGTCGTATCTTCACAAAATTTTCGTCACTACTGAACGGGATATTTGTGTATTCGGATGAACAATGTTAAAAAGGTCACAAACTTCTTGATGCGTCCTTTTACTCTCCCCATACCCAATCATCATTAATATTTCTATTCTTTTTCTTTCACTTAATTCGGCCATTTTATGATCAAATTAAAACAATACAATCTTTTTACGTTCAAATAAAAAAAACTAATAACTGATTTTGACAACTACTGTCACTTCTGCAATGAATTTCATGGACTACTAAACTTGATTCAGATTTAATTTGCGCCTGATTTAAACAAATGCACGTGTATTCGACTATGGTAGAAGCAGTTCTGTTGGCTGTGACGGTATAATGCCACCCATTGGCAAATAGAAATACAAATCCTTACCAAGCGGTTTGTTTATATCGGGCGTAAATGAAATCTGAACCGAGTTTAGCTACCATCGAATTTTTCCTGTCCTTAGTTACTTTTTTGTTAATATCTCGGTAGGTATTGGTAAACAATATCAAACCCGATATTTTTGTATTTGCAATAAAATGTTTCATCAGAAGCTAAAATACTATACAGGGTGTTTCATTGCAAATTTTAAAATCGACATTACTTCCGGTAAAACAATAAGTTCAAAATTGTAAAAAAATGGAAACAAATAGGCAATCTACTGCAGTATCCACCTTCCAACTTTCATTTTGATATCTCCAGAGATATTTACTTGGTTCCACACATTTGCCCATCACGTATATTGACATATAACATATATAGACACAGTCAAGAATGTGATCAAAAATTTCAAAAGTGAAAACACCTTAATTCCAGGATACAAAAATGACATCTCACAATAAAACTTTGAATAAATAAACTATAATTACCCTTATATTTTAAGAAAATATATTTATACGAATATTATTTGAAATGACCTGTTTTTATTTACTTAAATTGAACTGAAAAACACAAACCATTTATTTATAAATTAAGGTCGAATGCACGCATTTCTTTCAAATACGTGCGCATTCAAAATCTTTCACATCTTTTGTTATACTCGAAGTGCTAAATATACAGAAAAGAATACCGTCCCTTAAGTCGAAACAAAAGACTCCGAGAATAGCTCAAGACCCGAGTTTACATTGTTTGCAAAAACTGCAACCACAAAGGGTGACTCGTCACACAACTAGACAAATGCAATTTGTCTGTGTTCCAACATACATAGATGTGTTCAGACTTTCTCAAAGAGATTTTGATCTCTTTGAATGTAACGAATGAGGTGGAAACTCGAAGTGATTCTTCTGAAAATCGGTCAACTTCATCTTTTTGCCATCTGTCAATTGAAATAAAAGAAGACATTTATCTATAAATGTGGGTGAGTTGCTAATTCTTGTATGTAATTCTTCTTAGATGTTTTTTATCAGTTTATCAATTAACTAAATATCAAATATAGTTTTAATAGAAGTGGAAATATATAAGTGTAAAAAGAACGAATTGTTGAATGTTAAAATGTCGTGCCCATCAGCCCAGGACAATTTTTTTGGGTAAATTCTCCCTTTTAAGTGGTATTTGCATTTATTAGAGCGTAGATTTCCATACAACCCCTGTTTCAAGCATTTTTTGTATATTTTCTTGTAATATATATTGATTCAAGAGTTTTTGAGATAGAGCGCTAAAACTTGGAGCGATCAACCATACCATAACAGCCGTTAAGAAAACCGAGTTTTTCTTTGGCTCAAAATCAGCAGCAAACAAGTTGCGGATCGTTCACATACATAACACAAGGTCAACCGTTAATTCCCAATAAATAATATACTTTATAAAGTCAGTTATTCAGTATAACAAAATAATTAAGGAAAAAAAATATATAGTTTTCTTAAAATGAGGTGGTACGTTAGGTGTTTTACGAAAACCAAACATGTTATAGATTTGAAAATTTTTGTTCGACAGTGCTCTTGATAATAAGATTCACAACCGTTATGTATTTAAAGTTTCTAATGCTGTAAAGTCAACTTCCATCATATAAAAATAATTATTATCTATTATTTTTCAGTAAAGAAATCATACTGAAAATAAATATTCCTTAGTATCCACATTCTCTTGTATGCAGGAACGTTTCCATGTACCCACGTTAGTGGCGATGCGAGGGGGCATAGGGGTCATGACTCTCTGCAGGCCAAGGTTTTTCATTTAATAAAAAATTGTAACCTTGAGGTCGACGGTGGTCTTTGATGTAAATAGCAAAAATTTGTAAATAGACACTCACTCCTTATCAAGTCACACTGAAACAGCATGGTAAGGTTTGCCTCATATCACCTATAAGGATATTCTAAAATTGTATCATTCTTCTTCTCAGTCCTTCCGCTACAAATATTTTCACAAATAGTTCTACTGTTCTGTTAAGACTTTATGTGCTACCGAGCTTCTCTCTTCTTCAGGACATCTCTTCACCCGTTTCGGTTAGTTCTCTAAAGGCACTTCTATAACGTTTTGCCTTGACCTTTCTGAAATTTGTTCTTTTTTTCAGGCTTGCAATCAGTCCTTCAATTCCTCACACCCAAAGTTCTTCTTCAACATGTTAGTTATGCAAAGACAATTCCAAGACATTTACTTGTTAAAATTCCTTTAGATCTTCTCCGAGATCTTCAGATCCTCGTCCTCGTTGCTCCTCTAGACCTTAAATTCTCCAGTTCCTCAGCTCATTTAGTTCCCTTTCTAACTATAAATTCGTTTTTAGTATTGTCCAATTGTCTCTGATGTAAATAGCAAAAAACAGAGAAACATACACTTAGCTCCTTATACTCCTCCCAAACTGTGGTAAGCATGCAAGAAAGTGTGGTAAGTTACGCTTCATAAAATAAACTGCTGCTTTTTCTTCTGAGGCTTTCGAGTCGAATTGTTCCCATAAAAGTTCTTAGGCTCTAAACTAAAAAAGGACCCTTCATTTTCGTTAACAATAGTTCAAGTTCAGATATCGTCTTTGCCAAACTAAATGCAAATACCTACTATTCGTACGTAATAAAAAAAGATAAGTTACATTTTATATGTAGTGGCAATTATAATTGTAATTATTGCATACTTTTATTACACTGCATGACCAAGGTACTACTAATACTTTTATTGTCCTTCTATTAAACCTGTTCTTAGTGAATTAAGTTAAGTATATATAATTGCGTGGATCTCCGGTGTTGTGTTTATGGATTACACAACACTTAAGATCCTTTGGTTTCCTCTCCTGACCACTGCCGTATTTCAAATTAACCCTGTGATTTCTTATTATGGCTTATAGACTCAATGAATGTGGTAGATAAAAAGAATACACAAGCACATCCCTTTCTCAAAGCCTAAATGAAGGCTAGGCCGGGATAAAATAAGATTTACCAGGGTATTTCACCGCTTATGAATTGGGATATGCATATTAAATAGTTCTTTAATAGAACACTACCCACGCCATTTTACATAAATTTGAATTGAGCATTATATATTGACTATTTACATTTATTTGTGGAGAAAACAACTAAAAAGACATGGAGAGCAAGAGGTGACAGATTAGTAATTGACACTTAAGTTATATACAAACCTTTTTTTAACAATGATATTAAGAAAAAAAATTATTCTTCATAAAATGATAAGCATGTTCTGAAAATCTAATATGAAATTATCACATCTCACTTTTTTCAATTGTGAACTTTGTCAAAGAATATGAATTTTGTTCTAATGAAAAGTATATTTATTTTCGGCAATATTGACAACTGTTAAGGGACGAAAGTAGATTTGAAAGTCGCACCTAATATGTCAATATATCTCTAAAAAAATTTAAAAAATAAATTTTTGAATAATTACAAATTTATTTTACGATAAAATTTGGCGGAGGAGCACGTACTAAATAAATGAAGAAATTATCCTTATTCGAATTTGGGGGTCGATAGCTCAGCGGATATCCTGAGAGGGACAACCTTGGAAAAATAAATGTTTATTAACCAACTTCAAAAAAGATAGAGGTTCTAAATTTGTGTGCGCATATATAGCGTGACTAGTTAAGTTGGAATTATATGGAATATTTTCTTATTCGTGATAATGAAAAAAAGTTACTGTTACCTAACCTAAAATCACTGCATGTTACTTTTTTCAATTGTATACGAGAATTGTCAATAAACAGGAATATTGCTTCAAAGGAAGATATCTTTATTTTTAGTGATTTCTAAAATTCTTATGAAACAAAGGTAATTAGAACCAGAAACTGCATTCAATTATGACATTATATTAATTTAAATGTAAAAGAAATAAATGAAAGAATCGAAAATTGACTGCAAAAAAGCAAGAAATAATATTTTTCTGCAACAATTATTTATTTGGTTGGTGGTTATTTAAACATAAAATAATGATGAAATCATCATTAATAAGGCATTTGAACAACTGGATAAACTACCTAGGCTGGAAGAGGAAATCACTATAGCAACCGTATTACTGCTATACACTAAAGGCTTGTTGGAAAAACTTAGACTTATTGGGCACTGATATGGAATCAAAATGGATTTCATGAGCAACAAGAACTTGAGTAGCATGATCACAAAAACAAATCCGGTTGATCATGCAGTACCAAAAAAACTGTATATACAGCACACCCTGTGAATGTGACAATTTCTAGATTGGGGAGACTAAGCGACCAAAGGACACCAGGGTTACGGAGCACCGCATAGCTACTCAATTGGAGGAGCTAACAAAGTCTGGATTAGCTAATCACGCATGGACCGAACACCATAACATCAACTGGGACCAGACAAGGGTAATTCACAAGGAAGAGCACTGGTATAAAAGAAAATTCATAGAGAAGTCATAACATAATCTTTAATGAGAATATAATCAGGGAGCCTAGCGTCCAAATTAAAAACATTTGGAGACCTTTTCTTGAGCCAGGTACGGCGACGCTGATTGGACGAGACAGGGGATTAAGCGACCCAATGAGCACAGCCAGTTAAAGGTATAAATACGATAGATAATCTGAATTTCCGATCATTCACCTGATGAGGATAGCAGATCCAAAGCTATTGAAACGTTGTGAGATCAATCATTTTAAGACGATGGAAGTCCAAGGAAACGTCAGTTACATTGTCTACCAGCTTCAGACTGACATAAAATAAATGAGTTTTCAATAATTAGCTAGGTACTTCTTTTTATAAGTTCTACTTTCCATCAACTTCATAATTTGATTAGTGAAATATTAATACATAATTTTAAATAATTTATGACACAGAAAGTAGATCACTCAGAAAAACATCTTGCTTATGACAACATGTACAGTTAATTTACGATTTAACTGATCCATGGAAAACCATCTGAAAACTGCCAAATGAGGCCCAAGAATTTATAATTAGTAAAGAACCAGTAAAATAATATCCAAGTATACAAATATTACAAAAAAAGATTTCGGCAAACTTTACGAAATTAAAATTTCGAAATGCTTTACGAGTATTTCAATCTTTCCGATTCTGGAAGTTCCATTGCAGTAACCATACTTTTGTTTCAGAGAATCAAAAAATGATATCCAGTACCTATTGAGAAGAACATTTCAACATGCGAATAAGAATTATTTTGTCTATTCATTGGGTTTTCTTTCCTCCAAATTTTTTCCTGTAACAGATAAGTATTTAAAAATTGTATATGTAGAACAAAGTGTAGTAAGGCAATTTCGTAAAATTGCCCGGATTACTGGCTGTCTGTACAGAGATTCTTCCTCACAGTTTTTCTGAGAGAAAGAGATGTCTATAAAATGATCAACCAGTATTCCTGTATATAAGTAATGTATTGTATATTGTGTAATACTTATCTGTGTATTTAGACGTTTCAACTCCGAGTCTGGAGTCGTTGTCAATCGTTTAGTGTTGTTTTCGAGGTTTTTTTTTCTAAAACAAATTCAAAATCAAAGCGAAAATTTTTTAGAAAAAAAAAACCTCGAAAACAACACTAAACGATTGACAACGACTCCAGATTCGGAGTTGAAACGTCTCCATACACAGATAAGTATTACACAATATACAATATATTACTTATGTACAGGAATACTGGTTGATCATTTTATAGACATCTCTTTCTCTCAGAAAAACTGTGAGGAAGAATCTCTGTACAGACAGCCAGTAATCCGGGCAATTTTACGAAATTGCCTTACTACACTTTGTTCTACATATACAATTTTTAAATACTTATCTGTTACAGGAAAAAATTTGGAGGAGAGAAAACCCAATGAATAGACAAAATAATTCAAGACCTCCTCAACAATCTTTTCGAAATTACATGCGAATAAGAAATTCTCCATTTTGGTATCTTAGAAGGAGGAGTTACGAGTATGGAAATATCGTAGGCCATAGCCATTTATCTCTTTATGGCATAATGGTTTAGCGATTGTATAATATTCCTTAACTTAGATTGATTCGGAATAGAAACATTTTTTGATATAACATATTTTTGACATAAATTTTGTTTTTAGCCCTCTTCTAAAGTTGAGAGGTTTTTCAGTTGTTACATGATTTCTTCGCTGTGATTCAATTTTAATACTTCGCGACACAAAAAAAGCTGTTAGATTCAGACATGCATATACTATCGGCGCTCAGAATTGATCCATCATCCTTATCTTATGTAAAATACAGCTTTTATACAATGTGCTTCATTTTCTGAAGATTTTTCAACGTTTGGCTGAAGACAAAAGGACGATGGAGTTATTCTGACCATGGATTTGAGATCACCTAGCAAAAATTTCTGTGTGGCGGTGCAATCTGTTGTTTAATAGTCATACCGATCTTGCTCCCAGTTAAATATACAAAAAATATTTTATTCGTATAGACATGAAATTTTGGAGTGAAGACATACCAGCATTTGAGCATTTATCTGAGAAATCTTACCAATTTGGCTAGTTTAAACTGGATTCGGTTAAGGAAGATTCCGGAGTGGCTACATCTATTTTTTCCAAAATATACAATACACTGATAGGTAACGTTGTTAGAAAGATATGTAGAGGGTGTTTGTTGGAAAAAATCACTAAATACAGAATACTAAAAAATCTGAAATCAATTTTTTTATTTATAAAAGAACCGATTTCCACTTGCTTAAAACAAAAACCGTTTAGAAACCATATGCAATCAATTACTATTTTCTGACATATACTACTTGTATAACATGTACTATAACTTGAATATCCTTACTGCTTATTTAACATTTTTTTAACGTCTTTTGATCCACTATGTATTTTATTTTTTTATTTATTTTTATTTACTAGTACACCATCCAACAGCCATAGGCCAAATCAAGGCATTTAAGTTAGTGTACATGGAAAATTATAAAGTTACATACATATAAGATAAAAATTAAATACTATGTACAACAACTTACAATATACACTGTTAAAAATACGAGAGAGGACATTACAAGAAAAATGAAATTTCTCCTTAATACATTGAAATGAGCAAGAAACAAGGCCCTGGAGCATTTGCCTCTTAATCATTCCAATATTCCCATTAAACAAATCAATATCTGACGGTAATTCATTATAATTGTAAAACATATTGAAAAGCGGAGAATTTTGTAGTAGATTTGTTCTGGGCGTTACCATGTAAAACAGTGAGGGAAAGCGAGTTCTGATGTCAGGAACATTAAACGAGATTTGACTTAATAAACTTGGACAATCCAACTTGTTGTTTAATAACTTATGCAAAGTAACTAATGAGTAGTATTTCCTACGTGTTGCTAAATCCATTAACTGAAATCGTTGCAGTAACTTATCATTAGATATACCACGATGTGGATACACCCCGTCAGTTCTAAACCACAGATATTTAACGTATTTCTTATTCATGTTTTCAACAGCATTAGTATATGTTTCGTATCCAGGATTCCAGATAATGGAGGCATACTCGAATTGAGAACGTACAAAAGCATTGAACAGAGTACTTACGGTGCTAGTTCTGGAGAAGTGACGCCCATTCCGTATTACAAACCCCAAATTTCGATTTCTGAATAATGTTGATATGCTGGGCAAAATTTAGTTTTGAATCAAAAGTGATTCCTAAATATGTAACACACCTGTTAATGAGGTTCCCATTGATGTTATACCGATATTCAATTGAAATTGATTTCCTCGTGAAGGTCGTGTGAGTACACTTGGAAATATTCAACGATAGCCTATTTTCTATACACCAATGTGAAAGACTATTAATATCTTCTTGTAATACTTTACATGCCTCTTTATCATAAATTGAATTATATATTTTTAGATCATCTGCATATAGTAATGATTTACACTTTAAAATATCAACAATGTCATTAATAAATATATCAAATAACAACGGACCAAGAACAGAACCCTGTGGTACACCAGATGTAGCTTGAAAATTGATTGAGTGGAAACCATAATAATCAACTCTTAAATTGCGATTAGTGAGATAAGATTGTAAAAAAATAAGAAATGATGAAGTGAAACCAAGCTTCGATAATCTGCTCAATAAGATACCATGGTCCAGTCGATCAAAAGATTTAGAAAAATCTGTATATATTACTTCCCCTTGGCCACCAGCATCTAGTATCTCAGCAATATATTGCATTAAACATAATAGATTTGTAGTTGTAGATCTACCTGGATAGAATCCATGTTGTTTTACGCTGATGCACGGCTTTACATGTGCAAATATGAATTTATCCAATATATTTTCAAATACCTTGCTAAAATTGTTAAGAATTGTAATGGGCCTATAATTTTAAATATATGTTTTATCTCCTTTCTTCCATATTGGACAAACTTTAGAATATTTCCACGGAACCGGAAAAGTTCTACTACTTAAAGATAAGTTAAATACAAATGCAAGCGGTTTGACTAATAGGGACGCACCGTCTTTTAACAAGAAAGCTGGTATGCCGTCTGGACCCCTGGTGGTTTTTGGTTTTAATCGGCGAAGGGCTTGTAATTCATTGTTATCAGAAACGGATATAACCATAGTTTTACTTCACGCCACTTATGTGCCACCCAATACAACATTTTTTGAACCACCCTGTATAACTTTAATTCTATTTCACCTTATGTTTCAATCTAACCTATATATGCAACTACTTATGTACCACCCAATATCACATTTACTTGTAAGATTTTTTGAACCCACGCACATTGCTTGCTGCTTGAATTTCCATGCACTCACACACACACCTACCACCGTATACCGCAATGAAAAGATCGCCACATACCATGTTTTCTTTTCGATACATTTCACTTTAAGCCCCGTAACATGAAAACCGTTACCAACACCCTGTACGACATACTTTGATGGCTTTTCTTGACATTTAAGCTAGATATTTATGATGAAAATTTGACACTTACATTTATTTTTACAGTTTTTTGAACATATTTTTCTGATTTTCAGAAAAAAGGGATATTTTACGTTTTAGAAAATTATACCGAATTTCCCTGGAACATCTCTTTTGATAATATAATTTAAAATATTCAAAGTGATTGAGCCGTTTTAGAGAAAACAGGGTAGATTCATTGAAATTCACTGAAATGTAGTCCCTTAATTACTGTTTTGTCTGATTTTCTGGAAAACCGTAATTATGTGGGACTTTTCTGTAACATTCCTTAATGCAATGCCGTTTAGATCATCAAAATTGACAAACCGATTTTGAATAATCATCGAGCAAACATGGCAACGAATAGATAACTTTTTGGAAGTCGCTTAAATCTATATATAAATAGGCAAAGACAACAGTTAGGTACAATTTTTTCCTCTGTCTGTCAACGGATTTTCTTTATTTTTATTTTGTTTAGTACCTATTGAGGACCTTCAGTGCAGAAGGCTAAAATTTATTTTTAATATTGGTTCATTCAATTAATACAATATAATAAAAAAAACATTATTTATGTCCATACTGTAAATGCCAAACAGATAATAGTAACGGTGTCGCCAGATTGCTTGAAGAGAAAATCCTATGATGGATTGACTTTAATGTGAACTAAAAAGTAACACATTCTGACCCGTTCTTAAAGTTATTCTACATCGTCATGCTATTGAAATAGAACTCAGGAAAATTTATATTACAAAATAATGGCCATTCATTGGGCTTTCGCAAGTTTGCAAGTTTCATTGCTTTGTAAATATGGTAACTAAAATAAGAATTATGTTACAATTGATGAAATTATGTCTGATAATGTTTTGTTAATTTTAATGTTATACTTTCAATGTAAAGATTATTTTAATTTTTATCGTATAAATTTCATATAATTTAAATAAGATGACAAAAAATGTGAATTGATGCACTGATTGTAATATTCAAGACAAGTGAACTCATGAATATCTTTGTTGTGGCACCTTGATTTGAATGTTGATATTTCAGAATATTATTTGTTATAAGATTATTATAGCACTATGGTAAAGATAAGTTGTACATTGAATGTGTAAAGTTCAAGATTTCAGCTTCATTCACTGCTTATATTTCTTTATATTTTCCATACTCAATAGAAATAGTCATGGCTTACTATGTATTTCATCTAAATTAATGAAATTATATTGAATCTTAAGATTTTGGTTGAAGGTTTATTAATATATACTTATGTTTTGTAGTTATTTGGAATGCACTAGTAGGAATAACACCTTCATACTTACTTTTGATTTAGTTGGTTTCATTATCTGCTTACAAGCTGAAATCGTTCACTGTGAAATGTCAGAATGAAGGTTCTTATTTCATTTTATTTCTTATTTTAAGACTATTGAAATTGAAATTTTTCAGTCTCAAATCACAAAATATTTTTGAGAAATGAAGGTATTAACTAATGTTTTAAATATTACATTTAATATTAATTTATTATTTAATATAATGTTAATATTTTTAAAGGGATTTATTTTTTTATGTTAAAAATTATAACTACATATTTGAATATATTTAAAGAAAAATCTTTCAATTATTTTTTGGTAGGGAATCAGTTAGTTACTGTTTTGTGTTCATGCATTTTATCTAATAAACAATTTAGTTATTATGACTTGGTTTCATTCCTGTAAAATCCTGGTTTTATTATAAGACTTTCACCTAAAATAAACATGTCATTGACATTTTACCCATCTGTATTTAAAATATTGTTACGAAATTTACCAAAGCCGACTCTGTCTCTCGCTTTGAGAGAAAAATGGTTCGCGAAATGACTCGGCAGCTGTAGGATTGATGATTGATTTTACTAGAGTTTTAGATGCTGGTTTTAAAAAGGAAGCAGGCCACGATCGCAAGTTAGTTAGCAGCGAGGACGAGCGTATATCATAATGTTATTGTGAATCAGCTGTTCTGTATAATTTGATGTAAATAAAGTTCTAGAAAAGTTAAAGTGAATATTACTTTTATAATTTTAAATTGAACCCACGGACTTTACAACAATATAAAGAAATTCAATGCATTTACTGATTTGTTATGGTAAGTTAGGAACGTACGTTTATTTTATAGAGAAATATGTTTTTATTGAACATTTATTTCCTTCGAAAACGGTCAAACTATTGAGTAATTATATATGGTAGTTTTTAATTATTTTATTAGTACATTATTTTCACAATCTTCCGAAGGTGTGGTGCATTAAATTGACAATCAGTGAAAAACAGAAAATGTATTAAATATTTTAGTTTTTATAAGGTTGTGTATATATTTTTTTATTTTATGAACTTAATTGAAACTGCAAATGACGGAAACTTTTAGGTTACAAAGTGAAATCTCACCAAAAACTGGGGGGTCACGCATTTTTCAAAATTATTTGGAATACCTATATTTGACTAAGTTCTCATACTTTTTTATTTCAATAGAGCTGTCAAAATGACATGACATATACTAATGCTGTTGAAAACATCAATAGGAAATACGTTTAATGTTCCTAACATCAGAACTCGCTTTCCCTCACTGTTTTACATGGTAACGCCCAGAACAAATTTACTACAAAATTCTCCGCTTTTCAATATGTTTTACAATTATAATGAATTACCGTCACATATTGATTTGTTTAATGGGAATATTGGAATGATTAAGGGGCAAATGCTCCAGGACCTTGTTTCTTGATCATTTCAATGTATTAAGGAGAAATTTCATTTTTCTTGTAATATCCTCTCTCGTATTTTTAACAGTGTATATTGTAAGTTGTTGTACACAGTATTTAATTTTTATGTTATATGTATGTAACTTTATAATTTTCCATGTACACTAACTTAAATGATTTGGCCTATGGCTGTTGGATGGTGTACCAGTAAATAAAAAAAATAAATAAATAAAAATGAACGATTTGGGGGGAAGAGGGGGGTAATTTCATGAGGCCTTCTTCTCTGGTTTCTCCTCCACTTTATTGCTGATAGACATATACTTTTGATAAACGAACGTTAATAACGTTCACAATTTCATGAAATAGGGTCGAATTTCGACGACTGGACCACTAGTAGTAAAAAACCGACTTCAAAAAAGTAGAAAATAATTAATACGTGAACATAACGTTACACAGTCTACTTATTTAACTGCAAATTTAATCACGGAATTATTTCTTACATAATAATCATCTGTTGTTGTTCGTCTTTGTTAATTTGTAACAACATAATTCTTTTGAGAACTGGTATTTAGTAGGTATTCACCTCGTGTAACTCAAGAGCGTTGTTTCTAAATTAAATTTTTATCGTCCATCTAATTGTGAACAAATTATTTTATATCCATAATACAAATTATATTAAAATTCTTTTCGCCTTTTAATTTAAACTTATTCACAGTGCAGATACTCTAATTATTTTGAAAGTGTTGCGATAAAGTGGTAATTCCCCAAGGTAAAGATTTCACGGGTAGTTTGTCTCAGCCAAAACGAAGAAATTATGTAATTACAAAATTTATCAACTTAAAAAATCTGATAAAAAGAAAGGCCAGGGTTATTAGCATACTTTGAAAAGTTTCAAAGCTTTTGCAGAGTAATTGCGGTGAGATCGTATTCTGTTTAAATATTCCGGTTACATTTCCCCAGTGCGAGATTTTCATTGTGAAAACGCAATTATATAATTATTTTTGTGTGAAAAGAAAAAAAAAGAGATTGAAATCGGCCATTTTCATTAGTTGCTAGTTTGTGAAAACTTGCAGGTGTTATCATTTTGTTTGTAACAAGAAAACTTAACCTGGTATGTTTGGAATATATGTAGGAAAATAGAAATGATAACAGATAATTTAAATACAAACAACTTTGTTATTATGTAATTTTGCATTTTCTCCAAAAAATTAGGTTATAAGCAGAACAGATATATTCTCATCGTTTCATCTCAAGCCTTCTTCTTTTCTGTTTGACTCAATGCTGTAGGTCTCGGATTACATTATTATTGGGATAAACTATTCATAGACCATAGCGAATTCTGAAGCATTGACTTTAAGAAAGACTCCACTTCAGGATTGCTCTAGTTCATTTTTCGTCCTTAGGCTTATCACATGACTCGAGAAGCATTGGTGAAACTGAAATAGAAATTTCAATTCCGCTATTGCTTCGGCAAAAAGTTTTAATTTAGTTTTTTCACCCATCAAGTATATGTTCTGTGATCTTTAAGTATTATGTCCAACATTTGGGGCAATATTGCTCTTTGCATCACATAGTTTATTTATGTATTGTGCGTAATGGTCCACGTTTGATCTTCAAATGTCAAAATTGATGGGGCCCATCAATTACTATAGAATACAGGTGCATTGTGCATTGGTATGTTTTTATTATTAATATTCCAAAGGTAGCACAATTCTGAAAATCTGTTCACATTGACAGTAGATAGTATCTTTGGAAAGTTAGTTTGGAACAACTAAGGACTACTAGTTATGGATTTTGGATCAATAATAACAAAAATCAAAGTCTTAATTTGACAATCACAGTATTAATTTGACTTTGCGCTGCCAGTGTCATTAATGTGAATTACTAAAATATAAATATTATAACAATTTTATTTATTTATATTAATGTCAGTGACAACGAAGTTAGATTAAGTCTGAAACTTTTGTGTTTATTTGGAATATACAGACTTTCTCAAGTGTAGTGTTATTTACTTAAGAAATCTTAAAGGAAACTAGAAGATGCGACAAAAATGCTTCAGCAAATAAGTAAGGAATAAGATCGAATACCTCAATCATCTAAGATGTGCTGGTGATATTGTTTTAATTACAAAAAATTCAAAAAATCTACAACAGTAAGTAACTGAAATTAAATTAGTAAGCAATTAAATAGGCCTAAAAACAAGATAAAATTAAAAATACAAAAACGTTAAAAATATATTTCAGACTTGTTACGTTTGTAATTTCATACCTGAGACTAATACTCGTATTTAGGTTTCACCTCTACCATGGGCCCACTCAAACACACAAAAGAAATTTCATCAAGTTTGGTCCAGCTGTTGGGATGATTACAAAATATAGATTCCTAGAATCCGATCGTAGCGCTATATACCGGTCCCAATTATCAATCTAATCTCTCCAGAGATCCACTCTAAGGTTGTGTCGCTCGTAAAGCAATATGAGCGGTGTTGGTGGTGGGATATGTCAATGTCACAATTACAAACTTCAACTAAAGGCTAAGACTAAGCAACTGAAGAATGCGACAGCACTACAAATCGCTACATTCGAACGAATTTATTTTCAATTAAGGACAAAATGACGTCTTTTATGTGTTTGACAGTTTCGGCTGTCAGTTTGACGCAACGCACCGCCCACATGGAGCAAATTTTGTTTACGTTACACACATCCTAACACACAAAAATTTCAATAAAATCCCTGTAGCCCTTCAGGCGTTCAAAAATTCTTCATAGAACCCCACGACTGCGCTAGCTACCTGGTGGAATTGTAAATATATACCATCCAGGGACTCACTCAAACATATACAAAAAAATTCATTATAAACGGCCCAGTCGTTTAAGAACAGTTTTTAAAAATTATCTTTCGTCAAGTAGGAAATTAGCTGATAATCTTCAAATGGCTGAATAAATCTTCATATATATATAGCTAAGATCCATCTCGATAACGTGAGCTTTCAAACACAAAAAACCGCATCAAAATCGGTCAACTCCTTTAGTAGCTACGATGCCAAAGATAGGCACACAGATCCACATATATGCAGATCCACACCTTAAACTTATATCGCCTCTCTTTTTGCGTCGGGGGTTAATAAGTGTCAAGAAAGATAATGTGCAACTAATAGACAATCAGGTCATTATAACATTCAAAACCACCAAAAACAACATAATATATAATTACGGCAATTAAAACATAAATCAGGTTCGCTACTACCAAAACGGAACAGAGTGAACAATTATATCTAAAAAAAATTATGTTCTTGTATTATTCGGTTTCTGTTAAAAACTGGATTTGTTCATTAGCCAACAGAACTATAAAATTATCGGATACAGAATACCGACTTTGTACAGTAAATAAAGCTAAAGGGCGGTAAAGGCTAATAGTTACTCAAAAGAAATGATTAATAACATTTTCAACGAACAACTTAAACAACACCACAGTCAGGAAAGAAACAACTCATTATCTGAACAAACCACTGCAAAAAACAAAAAATTTCTAACTTTACCATATATCAAAGGGGTTGTCTACACAATTTCAACGATTCTTAAAAAAGCACGAGATTACTATAAGTGATAAAGGACATAATTTGTTATCAAAAAATTTCACCAATTTAAAAACAAAACCTCCAAAAAACAATAAGAGTAATATGTTTAGTAGTTTATGAAATACCCTGTAGAGATTGCAGTGTTGTGTACACAGGTCAAACATCAAAATATCTTGAGAACCAGAAACCAGAAAAAGAGAACTACATAGAATGCTACTACATATTGAGAAAAATAAAATGTTAATCAACGATAGAAAAGATGTTAATTACACATGCAAAATGTACGCCGATTATCTAAATGAAATGGAGATAAGATGTGTGTGTGTGAGATGTCATTTGGTTTTAAAATGTTGTGTTAACTATGTGACGTGCCATAAATGTTGACAAATCTAGTAACAATAGTTTTGTTGTTGCGTGATTTACACATGATTGCCTAGTTGGTAAGTTAATGTTAAATTTGATATATAATTTAACATCTTATACGCGCTTTTTCAAAAATATTAATTTTACTCAAGAGTAAAGTATCTTTATATTTTACAATATCGATAATTGTTATTAAAGAAAGTTGTTCAGAACTAAGAATTACGTTCAGATGTTCAATTACATTCATTTACATTTAAAAAAGTCATTTATTATTTATTTTTATCTAAGCGCTGACATACAAATGATTTGTTGATAACAACAAGTATTTGACAATGTTAATAAAATTCGTTAGAATTTACAATCAAATACGTTACCCGGTATTAACCAGCGTAGAGAAAATATTTTTTTTATTGTAGGCGAAAAATTATAAAAATAATTATTGAACTCTTACGAAAATACTAAATAAATTCAAGAGTGCTGGAAGTATTATTAATAATTTTAATGAAGAACGTCGAAACCTGGTTGTTAATGAAAATAGGCAGTTTGAAGTAATGCTGACTGTTGTAGAAACTCCTAAAATGTAATAGCGCCAAAGGAAGTTGTTAATTAAAATTCAATGCGTCTATCATGATCCCTCTCTTTCAATGTGTAAATGATTATTGGTTTGAATGGTTTGTATTTATTTAATGTTATAATTCTTGCCATTGTATATTTACTGTAAGTAAAGATACAAAGTGAGGGATCATGATAGACGCTTTCAATTTCGTTCTCTCCCAGAGTTACATAAGGGCACTTTTTTATGAGGTACCTATATATTTGTTTCCGATGAGGCGTCAAATGGAACTGCCACGTCATAACATTGTCGGTGGTGGTCTTGTGAAAATCACAATTTATAATAAGGTGACCAATATTCATCTAAGACAAACGTACCCCTCGTGGGATTTATGAGAACAGAATAGTAGGATCTTTTTCGCGCCAATCTAATGAATGCTGAATGTTGTTTACAGTTTTTAGTAATTCACATCAATCACTTCATTGACGAACTACCCTTACCAGAATGTCAATGAATTAGGTTCCAACAAGACGGCGCTGCAGGCCATATATCTTGAACATATGTTTCATGGAAAAGTTATTCACAGTTATTCTAATATTTTTTGACCTGCTACATCCTCTGACCTAACATCCCTTATATCTTATGAGGGTACCTGAAACCAAAATCTTACCAGAAAGGTGTTAACCATGTGAGAAAGTTGCCAGGAAATGTCACCATAAATGATTTTTTTAAAACCAATAAATGTATTGAACTTGTATTCTCGTGTTTAACGTTAAAAACTTTAAGTATTGAAAAGTTATCAGGTGTTTCATAATCATAAGTGCCACCTTTTATAGAAAAATATATTTACTACTTAAAGTAAATAAAATAAAGTATTTTTGTTTAACATTATTTTTATGTTAGGAAAAAACAACTAAAATCTTAAAAAAACGAAACAGATAAAATAATAATAATAAAATATTTTCACGTACTTTATTGCCTTGATAAAGTACGTTTTTTTCCCAAATAAAGTGCAATACTTTATAAAACATTTTTTAAAAAATATATAACCGACTTCTACCTATAACTAAAAAGCTAAAAATAATTACAACAAAATACAAGTCTAGCAAATAAATAACACATTCAATGTTGTAAGGTACTTACCCAGGAAGTAAAAAATGTAAACATTAAAAGGTGCTCAATCTGTACAAATTAATTACCTACCAATCTAGTATATTTTTGAAGTCGGTGACAAGCAAATCTAAAATCCTTCATTGCGTACTTATCTACTAATTCATCAAAATTGATTGCTTGTTGCTTGGCACCGACTTCAAAAATATACTAGATTGGTAGGTAATTAATTTGTACAGAATGAGCACCTTTTAATGTTTACATTTTTTACTTCCTGGGTAAGTACCTTACAACATTAAATGTGTTATTTATTTGCTAGAGTTGTATTTTGTTATAATTAGTTTTAGCTTTTTAGTTATAGGTAGAAGTCGGTTATATTTTTTTAAAAAAGTATTATTTTCAACTTTTTAGTTTTTTTTTGAACTCAGGTAGTTTTCATTCTTTATTTTTTATTTTGTATGTATAACCTTAATAGACAGAACCAGGTAACATCGAAAGCCTCATCATTACACAATGATACTTTATCATTTAAATTGACAGGTAAATCATTACGAACAAAATGTACTAGTACGCGTTGACTTAATAAGCCCTAAATATATTTATGCCTTATGGACTACGCCATGTAACCGTAACCTTTTTTTGAACTTCTTTTGACAACCCTGTATAACTAGACTGCCCACGGACAAGAATAAATTTGTTAGCTGCCTTCTGTAAACTATAGGACGCAGTAGAATCCATCCTATATTTACGGAGTCAAATCCGTCCTATATTTCAACCATAGTATATAACTCCTTGCGGGCTACCCCATAAATTATTTCCTTTTTAACATTTTATGTTATCGCCCTGTGTAACATTAATTCCTCTCCACACTTTATGCAACTTCTTATGGGCTATAAAAGAAATAATAATTGTTTAATCATACTGTATAAATATAATTCAACTCCAGCATATATTTCAACCATCCTGTATATGATTTGCCTATGTCCACATCATAAAACAGTTTTTTAATCACCCTATATAATTTTAATTTCACATTTTTTTCAACATTTTTATACCACCAAACGTCCAGTCCAGTCCAGTCTAGTCCGTCCTATATTTCAATCTTCATATAAATGCAACTCCTTCTACCACTTTACTTTGTGATTTTGTTTGCTATAACTAAACACCCTGTCTATATTTATACAATATACTATACTATACAATATACTATATTTGACAACCAAAAGTACTGTCTTCGCAAAATGGAAAAATTTGCATTTAAATAGGTATTTGCCTGGTATACAAACAAAACGAGCTTGGTACTCATTGATTTAAGGAGCCGAAAATATTATGCTTTACTACCTATATGGTTGAAATGTACATAGAAAATTTTGAAATTCGCAATTAAAACTTCCAGTGCCTAAAATTACTGCACTATTACGTTGGAATTAAAATATTTATGAGGAAATGCCCGTTATGTCATTTCGATGAAAGTTTTGATAAGAATTTTGGAATTTTCGGCGATTTTCTGCAAAACTGCAAGTTGCACGTCGCAAAAAAGTATATGAGATCACCTAAGAATCTTCCTTAATAGATTAAACGTTAAAAAACTATACACATCCATAAGGAGTTATCGAAAAATCGACTAAAATATTAGGGATATTGGTCGATTTCCATGCACGCATGTGTTCGTTCACAATTTTTATCACTTTATCGATAGAATTCGTTTCCAAAATTTGAAGTTTCACCAATCCGGATATATACTCTATTAAACAAGACCATATTCGTTCAAAACGGTGCACCATAGGAGAAGAAATTAGGTAACATACATACAAAAAAAAGCGAAAAAATACGCGACGAATTGATAACCTCCTCCTTTTTGGAAGTCGGTTAATTATAAAGTCAGGTGGCAACCCTAATCATAAGAGATACATGTTCAATTCAAAATAAAAAAATTAGGGAAAATGACAAGACCTAACCATATAAATAGATGTAACTGCATATTTGAACATAGTTTTTAGTACTTTTTTATAACAATTTTCGATTTGGTCTAAAATAAAGGCACATACTTTGCTGATTGTATTATAGATTTTAGAACAAGCAGCACCTTTTAACAATAACGTTTTTTCTAAAATTAATAATAAGAAAAGTTTCCATGTGGTGCCACCTTAGGAAGACATATTCTGTATATCTATGTCAGCGATGTTCGACCATGAAAAAAATGTTGAAAATTCTTGGTTTAGGACAATAAAGTATACATTCTGATGAAAACTTTTGTAGTGCTTTCATTAACTTCTGATCTAGTTTTACAGTTATATAATTTAATTGTCCGAACGTTCTACCTTGAGCAATTAAACACAAACAATTGTCAAGTTGCTATTGTGCCGTTGTGAACTAGAAACATGTGAAATGTTAGGATCAGAAAGGGTTCGCAACAATTTCATTACATTTATCACTAGTGTTCAGTGGATACTAATAGAGTTTATCTAATTAAAGTGGTTTCGAAACTAGTTGTAAAGTTAGGGTTTCCAATATATCTTCCTAATACTCTCAATTAATATTATTTCCAGGTATAGACAGTTTACTATTTCAAATTAGTGAAGTGACTTTATGTCCCGGTAAATAGAAATGAATACTGGAATGGAATTTATTGCCTCCTTAATACTTAATTGCAGTTTGGTACAATGGAAATGTCAAATGATTATCAGGATCTTAGAAACTGTAATTTCGTGATAAATGTTGGAAAGTAAATAGGAACATTAAATTGGGATATTCAAAGTTCTCGATTTTAAATTAATGGAGTACTTCCGAGTTGGCTGATCGAAATGTAGTTCAAATCCTTTGTGACGTTATGATGTATTAAGAGTATTATAAATATTCCAACTTAAAAATCCTTTTATGTAGACTTCTCAGCTTTGTAGTTAAAAAGTCTTAACAAGAGACATGCGGGGTCGTAAGCATTTTTTCAATGAAGATGTAGTTTTATCAATGTGATTTACACCACTGATAATAGGTTCGTTCGTTCAACCGATTGTCGACCGATCGGCAATTGGTTAATGCATCGGTACATGAACCGTTTATTGCGCAACTCGATGCATGTACAAGTCGATGGCTGCACCACCGATTCTACCCTGAAGCCGGTGATCGAAATTACCCTACATTAACTGGTTGCGAATCAATCACGGTGTCACTTGGAACACGAAACTGAACCGTTCACTAAACGGTTATTGTTTTGAAGGAACGCTATTCTTCTTGTGCGCAGGTACGCGACCGTTGTGTATCGGTTATCTAGGCTGAAGGAACGAACCTAATATGTTTTTACAAAACTAAGATGACGACATATCCTAGTAAATCAATAAATGTGGATAACAAAGATATTCAGTCTGTGGAGAGTTATAGATACCTAAGACATAAAGTAAAATATGATAAAAAGCCAAACAACAGATTAATCTCAATGAACGACACTGGGAATTTGTACAAGGGACTTATGGTGTGAAGGCCCAGACACAGACTAAAAAAAAGAAATGCAATAGCTAAATTGCAAAGAATACGACGCAGAATGAAAAGGTTTGTGCTTGGCATCAGTTTGAGGGACAGGGTAAGAAATGAAGAAGTGCGTGGAAATCTGGAGTTAAGGATGTCGTAGGGATGATCGATATTAGAAAAACATCGATGTTGACATCGTTAACATGACCGCCACCATTGAAAGTAATAGTCGAGACCTAGGTGGTATCCCTTTTTATTACATATTTATATTATACTTTGTAATCATATAATAGGAATTTGTTTTTAATTTTCTTTAAAAACTGCAAACGGCATGAGGTTTATACGTAAACCTATCAGACCAACGGAAAACGTTCCTAAAGTGGTTCGGAAAAATGGCAGAGAAACATAAGCATTACAAAATTTCGGGAAAAACTGTTGACCATCATTACTAAGAACCAAATGTCTTATAAATCTCAGATTTCCCAACAGAAGCATGAATTTCTGAACGTTGTAGTTGGAAAATGAGGTCACTGTGTTCTCTGTCACAAGCATGATTGTGAAGAATTTGGTAGATTGCACACAAAAAATAAGACTAATTCAACAATGTGCAAATGTGATACTTACAATCATTATGTGTAACTTATTCTATTGTAAGCAATGGCTCTAATCTATTAACTTCACCCACAGCATAGATTATTCTGTGCTTTAACTTTATTTCTCACAGCACACAATCTACTATACCTAATTCCCGCTAGATGGCCTAGACTGCATCGATGTTTATTCTTATAACATCGATGTATCGATGTTATCGATAACTTAACATCGATGTCAAAACATCGATGTTTTCGCGCTAAACATCGATGATTATTCAACATCGATGAATATCGATCATCCCTAGGATGTCGTGAAAGACACAATGAGGCCAAAATGGCGGTGGGCAGGACATGTTGGGGGAATGCAGGATAACCGATGAACAAAAATAATTCTGAAGTGAAGACCAAGATCGAAGAGGCGAAACGTGAAAAAAATATATTTTTTACTGATCAGGTTTCAGTTTTCATAATAAAATCAAAATCAAAGATTATCCAAATTTATGCGAATTTTAATAATTCTGATAATCATAACAGGTTTGTAGCTTAGGAAATATTATTTAAGTGAGGGCATAAATGGTTTTCTCCACTGTGTTGTTTCCGTAGTAAAGTGATTCTCAGTAGATGTAGGGGATTTAATATGTTTTTTTATTGTTTTCACCACGTGTGTATTACCTCACTTTCCTGCCTGGCTGTCTTTTCAGTAGAAATTTTGCTGTCTGACTGAAACTAACTTCCAGGTATGCTATGATTACAATTTATAAAAAGAATAGGACTACCCAGTTTCATGTAGACTTTAGAAAACTGAATGAGTTGCTTTCCTTTCTCTAGTATATATGTCATACTAATGTAAAGGAATACAATTGAACTTAAAAAGAGACACAACTGTGTTTATGTGAAGTAATACATCTGTTACATTTTAATAGCAAATGAAATCTGTACAATTTGGCAAAAATACGAATTTGTTTTGTTTTTTGCTTATATAATGAAAAGTAATGGAGGAATCGTAATGCTATCTACAGGAAAGTTGTAAAGAATAAGAAATCCTTCTTAATGAGTGTTTATTCATTCCGATTGGATCATTTTTTACCGAGTAAATTCAGAAAAACTGATCAAAAGTGTATTTTTTTCAAAAATGTATAAATTTCTGGTCACTAATACTGAATTATTAGTCATCGTCAAAACTATAGTTTATGATACTAAGTTTATATGGGCTCACGATGGATACTACTGAATAAGTAGTTTTTGAACAATTAGAATTTGAATAATTTAGAGAGCTCTTTTGTACATCACACCGTATTAACGAGACTAGTCCGAACGGGATATACTAAAGATATTTTGAAAGTTCATCAATTTCACTTGAATTTGTCAATCTTGTTTATTCGCCATAATACCGAGAAAATGGTTTAAACTAATAGTAAACATTACATTAAATCTACGAATATGCGACAGCCAGCCGGAGGTGCACTGTCAATAGCTGTCAAGGCACATGGACGGATCTAGAATTTTCTTAAGGTGAGGGCACGAGATTAAAATTATGGTAAATTGTATTATTATATATTTTTTCTCAGCAGTTTATTTTATAACTATTGCCTCCTCATATTAGTCTATTTTTTATTGGTTATTAATACTTACCTGTATACTATTAACTGATATTAATTAAATGACTTTTTTCCACTGACTGGATCCGCCACTATCAAAACATCGGAGTGTCCATGGTTTAAGCCAAATTTCAAAAACAGTATTAAAACATTTTACGGCAATACGACATAAATCCTAGATATACAAAGTGAAGTGTATTTTATAAGCTTTCAAAATACATTTTGCATATCACTATCGAACTATAGTGGTTAATGCGGGACGTCCTGCAAAATATTTCTACAAATTATTTAAATTGCAATTTTGCAATATCTACTTAACATACAATATCGATTTTCAGTGTTATTAATCTGAACGTTATAAATTTTTTAAAATCACTCACTTTGAATCGGTTTTTCCAGCTTTTCTTTACGAAAAATGCTGCGATCAAAATTTATAAACAGTCATTATGAAGATTTTCTGATTCTTTACAATTTTTCTGTTGACGGCATTATGAACAGATCATTACTTTTTACACTATAAGCAAAAAACGAAAATATCCCACCTTTTTGGAGCTTGGCTCATATAATTTACTTCTACGAGTTTGCTGTTAAAAATATGTCAGTTATGACGTATAAACTACTATTTACGTGATGGCTTATGCGGTTTGCTGTTGAATTTGATGTCACCTAAAAATCTCTATTGACTGGTGTATTCAGGTTACAATACTGTCACAGAAAGTAATGATTACTTTCGAGGGAAGACCCTGTTTATAAAAATGAATTAACCCTGTCTCTTGACAGATAATTAAGCAACTATTTCTTGGGGAATTATTTGGTAACAATAGTAATTTTAACTTAAGGATACTTCTAAGGCAAGTATCATATTCTAAAAAGAAATGTTGTTCTGGGGTCACGTTGTTTCCGAAGAGTCAAGTCAGAACAAGAACTTCGAAGATTCTTGAGTCATTGCTAGTATGTTAGCATAAATGAGCTATTAACAATAACAAAGGCCCATATATCTTTATGGATGCAAATTCGACATGGTCATTGCGACCTTGTAGCTCTAACAATATTTTCGACTTGAAAATATCCGAAATACCACGAATGTGAGATGAGGGACTAACATTCGACAAGTTAGAACTAATTCCAACCAATATTGGACCACAGCGTAATGCACAGTAATCAATTTCAATCAAGAACAACCCAGACCGCACTGGGAAGTAATATCTAAGATCATTACCGGCCCAGTGGCATTCTTCCAAAGAGTAGTACAGTTGGCAAAATGAAGCAAACGAATTTGCTTTCAATCCAACTGGACCATTTTCAGAATTCGTAAGAAAAATCGTAAACATTTTTTACCTTTTAAACAAAACTACGTATGAAAACGTGTTAGCTACTATGGGCAATGTTGAAGAGAAATGAAATACTACAAACTGAGCTACTATACGCTCAACTTTGTTAATTGTTTTCTTAGATAATGAAACCTTTACCGGAAATTTCAAAAAATAAATATTCTTAATAACTGAAGCGATAGATCTTCTCAAACGCAATTCATGTTCTAAAAATAAATACTGTAGCCCCGGTAGTTTTTGCAAAATTTCAGTCAATCGTATGGAAGATATATTTTTTACATTACCTCACCGGATGACGCTATTATTATAAATAAACGACTGTTGGAAAGTACAAAGTTGATCTAGAGACCCCTCATCTCACTTTTCTAAATTTTGACGTATAAATACATATAAGTATTGAAAATATTTTGCATTCCGTATCAATTTTTCTGGACGAATCCATTCGAAAAATTGATGCTTTAAATTTTGGAAAAGTAAGATAAGTGGTCTCTAGATCAACTCTTCTACTTTCCAACGGTGTTTTGTGTTATAATGATCGGGTCATCCGGTGAGGTAATATGACCTTTCAAAAAAATATGTCTTCTATAGGATTGACTGATATTTTGCATAAACTCTTGGAGCTACAGTATTTATTTTTAGAACATAAGTTGAATATGAGAAGATATACCCTGTCATTTAATAACAATATTATAAAAATGTTCAATTTCAGGTCCATTAGTCATGTTTTATCATTAGAACACATTGATGTTGGCTTTGTTTTAATTTTGTCACCAAAAGGTGTTTTTCTCCGTACATGACTTGAGCTATACATTAAGAAATTAGAACTACTTTTTTGTATCTACAATCAGACATCAAAATCTATTTAAAGTTATTGACAAAATCCAAAGTGAATTAGAAGATATTAACAAAAATATAAAAAAATACCCATTCCCCCCCCTATATTTTTTTTGTTTATTGGAGAAATATGAAAATATCCCTAATTTTATTATTTGACCCCCAAATAATAGAATTAAAGGGAAAATAAATTATTAGAAAACCCCCAAAGTAATTTTAGGGACAAATTATACAATTAAATGGAAAATAAAGATTCAATTTTCAACCCATCATGTAATATATCAGATGAAAGGCTCATTATGTGAATTACAAATATATCATATTTTTAAATCATTCTTTTAAAAGATATTAACAAAAATATTAAACATCGACTTAATACCCACTTTAGAAACTACACTATTTAAATTTTGAAAAATATATTTTATTTGTATTTTGTAATAATTTGAATAACAGATTTAATAATTTATAATTTAAAACTTGACCTATTTTGCCCTTTATCTAATCTATAGAGCCTCAAAACTCAGACAGTAGATTATAAAAGACTTCTCTGAAAGTTTATTAGTAAAATAAAACTCTAATGTTAATTTTTGGGGGCTAAATTAGAAAATTAAATACATATGTATTCTGATAAAAATGAAGCAAATCCTGAAGCAGATAAAATAAAAAGTCTCTGTGTGGAAAATCAATGTGTATATTTTTTATAAATTTAAAACGCTTCTTTTAAAAGATATAAAGATATAAAATATATAAGTGTAAATATAAGAAAATGCAACTCGCACTTGACCAAATTATTTTTTCATAGTTTCTTTGCCATTGACAAAGGGGTCTGACCGAGACTCCGAAACGTTTGGAAATATAGAGCAATTTCGTGACTTATGGTGTTATTTCCCAAAAAGTGCTTAAACATCGTTCAAAGTAGTTTTTTTGCAATAATTTGAAACTGTTATTGGATTGATTAATTTCTTTGAAACAAGAACATAAATCGGTGTAATTAGATTATGAAAGTAATTGCATAAAACTTTTAAAATACGATTTCTGATTATGAGAAAGCTTATATTTTGTAAGATTTGAAGAAACATCGAAATCGAAATTCAAAGTAGGCTTCGGAATTCTGGAACAAAATTAATTGCTCATAATGCCGGTGAAAATTATATATGTGACCTTCACACCATTTCTTAGACATATGCATGGAAGCCATTAATCTTTGAAATGATTTAACAAGATTATATCGTCAACATCATATTGCATTATTCATTTGAGTATTATAGATTTAATTTAAAGAGATTAGAACGATGTTTATCAGGCACGTTTGATCAACATGAAAGTGATTTATGAGCTGGATTCGTTCCTGTTCACTGCGCTACACTCTGCGGTTTCCCATTTGTTTTGGGCCAGTTATCCGAGAATGGTGTATCCGGTAACACTAGACTTCTGGAAGTTCATACTCACCCTGAAACTAATTGCCCCATTACAGTTGACATCAAAGGCCTTGAACACGTAGTGTGCATATAAACTAGCATCTGGAACAAAATCAACTTATTAGAAAGGTAAATGAGGTACGGAAAATGTCAAATATATATTCAAATAAGTGCAGCATTATTCATAGCTGCATATTATATAGGTTGTTTTGCACGAATTGTAGGAAATAATGTAGTTCTTTGGATTTACTAAAGCCAATTTTATTAAAAAAGTATCGTTTACAAATTCATCTTAGTGTTTTGATTGTTTCGAGTTGTGGCGTCATGAGCTTCTGATATTATTAAGTTTTTTCATTTTGATTATTTAATTTCAGAGGACCAGGCACCTTTCTTATAGATAAATGGACTTCCGTCAAAT
The DNA here is from genome assembly GCA_034190945.1 of Octodonta nipae. Lineage (NCBI taxonomy): Eukaryota > Metazoa > Arthropoda > Insecta > Coleoptera > Chrysomelidae > Octodonta > Octodonta nipae. Next base: position 32,879,832 of record CM067222.1, read on the forward strand.
TGTTTGAAATTTTGGTATGTTGTAGAAGTTGATGTTCTGACAAAAAAGTCCATGGGCTCAAACAGATTATATGACTAGTTTTCGAGATACAGGATGTTAAAAATCGAAAATGCCGCATTTTTAATATCAGCTTTCGCATGATAGATGTGTTTTATTTTCGGTTAGTGGAGAAATTGTGATTTGTACATTATTGGACATAAATATTTCACAAAACAATTGCCATAAATTTTGCTGGATTACAGGGTATTTCAAAAATATGTAACATGTGCTTTTTGGAAAAAACCTTTTTTTTTATTACAAGGTTGAAAAGATAAGAAGAAGTTTTTGCAAAATTAATATCTCATTACAGTAATAATTTCTTGGATATGCTTCATAAAATATACAGTGTGAGCCATAAATATAGCTAGAAAAGGCACATATTGTTTTTTCCTATTAATGAGTCACCCTGTACGAACCATTTGTACTGCAATGTTAATAAACATATATATGATCTGTCTCTTTATACACAAGAGAATGTTAAACTCATAGCAAAAAATATACATATTGAAAAAAGTAGTGGTTTATACTACCCTGTAGTTTTAAATTCTCTCCGTCAACTTTTTTATGTTATAACATTGTTACGTTAACAAATGTTCAGTATTTAACTGAGCAGAATATTGTTAAAATTGTATGACTTGTGTTCGAGATATAGGGTGTTAAACATCGGAAATGTCTCCTTTTTCTTATCAGATTTGGCATAACAGACATGTATTATTTACGTATATTGCAGAAAAGATAATTTTCGCATTATTTGACAAAAATATTCAATAAAACATTTACCATTAATATTACCATTAATTATCTTTGTTTACAGTGTGTTTCCAATATATGTGTTTTTCAGAAAACTATTTTTTTATTACAAAGATGAATACATAAGATGTAATCGCACAATTAATACGAATTGAGAATATTATACAGTGTGAGTCGTAAATATAGCTATAGTGGGCATATACCCTTTTTTACCATTAATGAGTAACCCTGTATAAACTACTTTAATTTGTACAATTTTTGCAAACCTGTAGAATTTAGTGTGATGAGTCGTAGATTTGTATAATTTAATATATAATTCCAGGACGCATGGTTTATACAGGGTTACTTATTAATGGAAAAAATAATAGATGCCCAATTTAGCCATATATACAACTCACACTGTATAATGTATGAACACGTCCAAAAATATTATAGGCCTTCTCTAGCTATATGTATGGCTCACACTGTATATTATATGAAGCACATCCAAGAAATTATTAATTTAATGAGATATTAATTGTGGAATAACATCTTGTCATGTTTTCAACGTTGTAATAAAAAAATAGATTTTTCCAAAATCAAAATTGTTTTGTGAAATATTTATGTCCAATAATGTACATATCACAAGTTCTCCAATAACGGGAAATAAAGCACGTCTATCATTGGAAATCTGATATCAAAAATGCGGCATTTTCGATGTTTAACACTCTGTATCTCGAAAACTAGTTATAGAGTCTGTTTGAGCCCATAAGAAAGGTGCCTGGTCCTTTATCATAATTACCGTTGAAAAACCTGCCGAAGCGAATTAATTTCAGGAGGCTGCTTTGTCCATGTAATAACTATTTTTCTTTAAGAATTACTATCTGATACTCGTATATATTTATAGGGGTACATTTATTATATACTTATTGTTATTCACAAAATATTCGCTTAACTGTGAAGGAAAAATAAGACAGTAAACCGACTTATATATTATATAGGAAAAATATAAACTAAATTGTTTGGTAGTAAACTGTAAACAACATTAATTGAGTAAATTTTATTTATTTCCATAAATATATGTACACCAAATGTTAAAAAAAGAATTATGTCAATAAAATAACATGTCTGGAATATACCCCTTTATCTTTTTGCTGTAACTTAAGTGAAATGAACGTAGCCAAATTTTCCAATCTCATCAAATAAATTAATTAATAATAAATTAATATTAACGATGTTTTTGTTGAGTACATGTACTCATAGTTTAAAGCTTTAGACCAACCAATAGAGATTTTTTTGTGCAAAAAATACTATCAGGATACTGCCTGTGCCATCACATTAAGAATGATTTGTAGTGATATTTTGCTACCTTTTCCACTCGCAACTATGGTTTTTTACTTTATTATAAATAATTGAAACAAGAAAATTACGTTTTTTTTTCGTAGTATGTTTATAAAATGAAAAATAATAAACTAATCGCAATTGTGTCAACAGGTGAATTGTAAAGCATGGAAATAGCAATGAAATGAGCCCCGGATCGATCCGATAAGATCTTTAGTAACAGAGAAAAACAAAAAATACTGGAAAATTTAGCGGTTTTCTTTATATTATTATAACTCCGTCAATATCGAAGTTGTAGAACTGGGCTTGTGGGAATTGATAGTAATTGATATCTTCCTTATGCGTGACTAAACCAGGCGCTATCGGTTTACTAGTTTTTGAATAATTGCTATCTGAAGTTTTTAGTCTCTATTCTTGCAGTGTGTCTCCATGCGACATGGATCGTCAAATATCAATTCAGAATAGAGATGTTGAAAGTAGAGGTATCATTCTACAACGCCTCTATTTTCATTTTTCATTAAATGTCTGTGAAATATACGAATAATGTTAACAAAAATAACCAAAATTTGGTGAGCGTATGAATGTGTTCGAGTAGTGGGGGGAACACGGTTGTTGAGGGGAACTTGCTATTAATAATTATTATCGATAGCAACTGTCACTCTGACAGATGGTGAGAGAATTTAGTCGTTAAAAAAACTTCTATACAGAGTGATTTGTTCGATTTTATTATATCAAATAAGAACTGTTTGTTTATTAAAATATTTATATGTAAATGGTTTCTCGGAAACGTTTTTGCTTTAATTTGTGGATTTTGGGTTTACGGAACATCGAAGGAGAGAGGTCATTAAAAAAATTCTTACTTGTGAGGATTTTAAATATTAAAACGATCTATGTATGTGCCTCTACTATATATTACTATACGCTTCCCCTCAACAATCGTGTTTCCCCCACTCCTTGGATACATTCATACGCTCGCCCATTTTTTGTCATGTTTACTAACATTTTTCAGAAATTTCACAGACATTTTGTGAAAAATGAGAATAGAGGCTTTGTAGAATGACACCTCTACTTTCAACAACTTTTTTCAAAATTGAAATTTGATTATCTATGACGCATGGGGGCACAATGTAACAATAGTGAACAGAAAACTTTATCACAATTGTTCAAAAACTAATAAACCAGTAGCGCCTGGTTTTGGCATACATAAAATAGATGTAAATTACTATCAGTTGCTACAAGCCCAGTTCTACGGCTTCTAAAGTGACAGACACGATTTTTTTTTAAAAATCCTATATTTTTCAGTATTTTCTGTTTTTCCCTGTTACTAATGATCCAATCGGATCGAGCCTGGGCTCATTTCATTTGTGTTTTCGTGCTTTACAATTTACCTGTTGACACCATTGAGATTATTTTATTATTTTTGAATTTATAAACATGCTAAGAAAAAAATCGTAATTTTCTTGCTTCAATTGTTTATAACAAATTAAAAAAACATAGTTGCGAGTGGAAAACATAACAAAATATTGCTAGGAATCGTTGTTAATGTGATGGCACAGTCGGTATCCTGATAGTATTGTTTACACATTATCAGTTAATTTTTGCTCTATTGATTGGTCTACTTCCAAACATTTCAAGGTTTTAGCCAGATAACTGCAATTATATGACAATGAAAAATTAAAATGTTCACAGACTTTTCCTTAAGTGTGGTGGAAGTATGAACACATTTATAAATACCGATAGGTGGCCTTGCGGTCTAATTAATATTCTTTATATATGAAATCATTGGGTCGCCTGTTAGTGTTCAAATAATTTGTGAACGACCCAACTATACGATTTATATTTGTTTTATGGAAAAGATAGTTTATAGCTATGCTAGGATCCGATGTGTGGCGCTGTCGTCAAATTATCAACAAATTCTATATTTATAAGTCAAAATGATTCATATTTACACCATAGATACGTGGTTTGGACCCAAGCTAATGTCCCTATTCCTCTATATCAACTCAACATCTCTACTATTTATTTATTCTTAAGTAGGTTTTTACCAAAACAAAGCAATCGAATTAAAATAATGGTAATCATCGTTAGGTAATATTAGGTATATTAGTAATATCAACTAAGTTAAGTAGTCCTTATTTAACAAACGCTATTACATTAAATTACATTCATTACATTTCATTTTATTTCATTACATTTCATTAGATTTCATTACATACAGTTCATTACATTTCATTACAAGTCATTACAAGTCATTACATTTCAATACATTTCATAACATTACATTACGTTACATTACAATACATTTACATTATCAGTATTCAACTTACTGTCACTGATATACAAATTGTAACCAGGCATATAGTAAAATGTTTATTTACACAATACCACGTTTTAGTACATACTATGATAATTCTGTCATATGATCTTTCACACTTCCATTGTGTAGGTATATCTAAATATTCTATAGTTATTTTCAATGCAACTAAATATTAAAACTTTTCTTCCAAGCAATTCTTGGATTAATCCCATTGTTTTATTAGGTAATTTTTTATGTGAAACTTTTTATCTATCGCAACAAATTTTCCGCCCATTTTCAAGCATGTCGCATTACAGATCGATGCATTCCGGCAGTGATGGTGTTTGTACATTCAATTTTGACATTTCATAACTTTGTTTGAACTTATGTTGGGTAAATAGGTTACCACTGCGTATCATATTGGCATATGCTAGATAATTACAGAATAGATTTATAAACCGTTTTGGCATCGAATATTTTGGGTTCGAATATTATTCACGTTCAATATAAATAAATAAATGCAAACCAATTGTGCTATGAAAATGTAATGTAGAGAACATTAATAGTAAGAACAAAGGTTTACTAGCATCGTGGCTCTATAAAACCACACAATGTATTTTTAGGGTTCCGTATATACAATATACGGATACCCTTATAATATCACTCCGGATTTCTCCCTCTTTCACATCACAGCAATTTTATCCTAAACTATTGGATGGAAAAGATTGAAATTTGGTATCAATGTATACTTTGGTGACTCGATCAGGAGAGACATATCGTAAATGTAGACATTTTGATGTAAGGGGGGGAGGGGGTTACGGTCGATTTTTTCAGTTCCCCCCTTATCTCCCAAACCATAGGCCGTGAAAGTTTGAAAAAAATTAGAGATATAGTGCCTCACCTGAATTTTACCGAAAAAATAAGGAGAAACTTCTACTGTTAATTTTGAGGGGCAAATTACAGAATTAAATGAAAAATATAAATCAAAATCAAAGGGCTCATTATGACAAATACAAACATATTTTTTCATATTTTTAAAATAAATTATTTAAAAGATATTAACAAAAATATTTAAAAAATTAACCATTCCCCCCCCCCCCCTTTATCTCAGAAACTATAAGACATAAAAATTTGAAAAATTAGGGATATAGGACTTCACCTGAGCTTTACAGGAATAATAAAGAGAAACCCCTAATATTAATTTTAGACCTCAAATTACAGCATTAAATGGAAAACATAAAATTAAAATTATTTCTAACGCGTCATGTAATATATCAAATCAAAGGACTCAATATGACGAATACAAATATATTTTTTTCATTTTTTTAAATAAATATTTTAAATATTAATAAAAAATATTTAAAAATTACCCATTCCCCCCTTTATTCCCCAAGCTATAAGACCTATTTTTTTTTGTTTACACGAAAAATAATATTAATTTTGGGGACCAAATTATAGAATTAAAAGGCAAATAAAAAAATATTTTTAAAATTAATTATTTACAAGATATTAACAAAAAAATATATAAAATTCTCATTTCCCGCATTATTTCCGAAACAATACACCTACAATTTTTAAAATCATTAAGGGTACCGGGGCTCACTTGAAATTTATAAGAAAAATTAGTAGAAACCCCCAATATTAATTTTGGGGACAAATTATAGAATTAAATGGAAAATAAAAAATGAATTTTCAAACGCATCCTGTATATCAAATAAAAGGCTCATATGTAAATTATGAATATATTATATTTTCAAACATTTGTCTAAAAGATATTAACAACAATATTGAACATTGACTTAATTCCCACTCTAGAAACTACCCTATCTAAAATTTTGAAAAATATTTTTATTTGTATTTTTTAATAACGTGCCTTAAAGATTTAATAATTTATTATTGAAACTTGACCTATTTTCCCCTTTATCTTTCAATCTACAGAGCCTCAAAATTCAGATAGTAGATTTTAAAAGGCTTCCCTGAACGTTTATTAGTAAAATCAAACTCTAATGTTAATTTTGGGGGCCAAATTAGAAAATTAAATACATATTTTCACAAAGCGAATCATGTAGCAGTTAACATAAAAAGTCTGTGTGGAAAATAAATGTGTATATTTTTTATAAATTTAAAACGCTTCCTTTAAAAGATATTAGGGTAAATATAAGAAAATGCACTCATCTCCTGCTTGTTTGAAACTGGAATATTAGAATCTTAAAGGTGGTACGGAACCCTTAGTATGCGAGTCCAACTCGCATTTGACCAAATTATTTTTCATTAGGTTTATAATGATCTTTTCCTATAGTTAAAATTTACTGCCAGTTTATATACTTACTTATCACAATTCACATAAAGAATACGAAATGATTTTTAGTTTAACGATTTAATAATTCTCTCTTTTTTAAATAAATAAATGTAACATTGTTTGTTTGATATTTGGCTGAACCCATCCAATATATTTATAACAAAATAAACCCGAATTGCTTTTTAAATTTGAATTCCTTTTTTAAATTTTGCTATCACTAAAATTTATCAGATTCTAAAATATTATGCTACTCTAGGTCCGAACCTCACGGGCTATCACTCATATATACGTTACATTCTGATCAGATGAAATTGGCGGATGTTTGAAACGATTAGTCATTAATTGGAGACATATTAAGAAGATGAATTTGAAACCTCAAAATGTGGGTATAAACAGGAGGTAATAATGAAATAAAAAATGAATTGAGAAAGAAATCGCAACTCCCAGACTGAGTTGTTTAAATTTAATATTGTTTTGGTAAAATATAGATGCTAGAGTAAAGAGTAAATGACTAAAATTTTAAGAACAATTACCAATTTTTTTTAAATTAACTTTGTTAATAATGTGTTTGCCCACCGCCGTTATCTATACCCTCACCAACAAATCGTGGCATTGATTCAATAAGGTGGTGTATTTCGTTTTGAAGAGTACTATCCTGTATTTCCTGTCTTAGAAATTTCAAAGTCCGTGGGGACTGGGGCGTCCTACCCATCAAACGTGTTCTATGGTCGTTCGTAAGATCGGGGATCTGGGCGGCCATTTCAATAGATGCAAATGGGTCTCTTCAGAAGTTTTAGTTAATTCCAGCAAGAAGCCGAGCATTTTCTTGTTGAAATATGGGGTCAATGAGCTGATTAATGTAAGGGAGTACATACGAATCCACTACTTCCTGAAGATCACATTGCGCTTTCATGTTGCCTCGAACAAAAACTAAATGATACTTTTGAGAGTTTTATTTATATTAATTATATGTTCAATGTTAAAAAAAAGTTTGTTATTTACTATAATTCAATTGTCTTTTACTTTACATTTTGTTAGTGATAGTTTTAAGTGTTTACTTTACTGTTTATGAACTGGTTAATCAGTGATTTTGACCATAATGAACTTGTTTGTTTTATATTAGTGTTTTGTTTGTATTTAATTTTTCGAAATTATATGTCCGTAACTTTATATTTCATTTACAGTTGAAACTTAAAATATTTAGTTTACGTTAGTTAAGGTACAATGTTTTGCAGCTTGCTGTAATGCCACACAGCCAGGCAATAACATGCTTGAAATGTCTTTTATTTAATTTGTCAATTGTATACTTTTAACTGAATAAAGAATGTGAGTGACCTACTTCCATGTGCAATAGCACTTCATAGCATAACGCCTACTGCTCTGTGTACATGTAGCTCAACATCAAATTGAGGTTGACGTCTTTCTCCTCAACGTCGTCTAACCCTATTCGACTATCCTGTCCACCCAAGCAGAATCAAGATTCATCAGGGAAGACGAGCCATTTCACATTCCAAAGTTGTCATTCTCTGCAGCACTGTAGTGGTTGCCGTCAATGCTTAAGATGGGGTCGATAATGCTGCAGTCCAAAAAATCTTATAGGGCGGGATCCATTTCGGACACTTAAAAGATTTCATTGTTATCCTAGTCACTGATCAGCCAAATTTCGATGTCGAAAATCGATCTCTAAAGGCCCTAAGTCTTAGAGGTAGATTTTGAGTATTACCAAACCACACTTGACAACAAGTCATAACACTAGATGGATATCTATTCGTGCGGTTAGCGGTTTCTCAAAATGAATAACCTGCGTCCCGTAAACCAATAATTTGACCTCTTTCAAATTCACTTATCTGGCAATATATTAGGCATTTTAAAATTACTAAATTACTAAACATCGATTTTGGATCCCATCAAAGAGTTCGTTATTTAGAAAATTTAAAAAAATGCAAAAAACGACTACCATATTAATTGATTACATGAAAACATATTCACCAAACTTTACCACCAAATTTTACTCCTTACTATAGCATCTATGTTTTACCGAAGCAGTATTAAATTTAAACATCTCCTTCTTAGTGTTGAGATTTCTTTGTCAGTGAATTTATAATAGAAACATTTCAGAATATAATAGAACTTCTGGCCATATTAGTATAAACATCTCATGACTGTACAAAAAAATTTCTACCATCAGGGTTAATAAAACTAATTAGAGGTACCAAATACATGGTATTCTTCAAACTTTTCACCTTTGATTGCACACATATCTACTAAGGCTTACACATAGTAATGGAAACAATTTAAAAATTACAGACGATTTAATTTTAATGACACTCTGTTGTAGAACTATAAGAAATGATAGGTGATCCCATTAAAAAATAAGAAATATGCGTTTTAATCAGTACAAATATTATATAATTATAGAACCATCATTTCAGTGATCCTTAGTTGGCCGATAGATGTTTTTGAAGCTGCCTTAAATTTCCGGATATAATGTTCAATATTAGGATGATTTATGTGTTCTAAATATTTCAAAACTCAGTTTTTTCGAGGGATTTTAAATCCCCTGGCACTAATAAATAACTCATACTAATACAGAAATGACATATAGAGAACGGTGTGATAATGCTTTTGAAAATATGTATAATTCACAAATAAAAGTTCACTCGGTTTTTCTTCATTTTACAGCAAAATACCAATAAATGTAGACATTTTATATGTTTATTTTGTTGTTTTCCGAAGAAACTAATTGTCTGTGAAAGGAAAAAAGAAAATTTGCTGATTTATAATTTTCTTTGGATCAAAGAAAATTCAACAATTTTCAAGTTTCTTTATCCGTTTGATACCAATTTCAAAAATATGAATTTGGGTAATGAAGATGAATGTAATTTGTTCATTTTAAAATGTTATGTTACCATTTTTTTCTTTGGGAATAACACCACATAAACATGAAAGTCTGTATATTTCAAAAGTCCAAACGTTTCAAGGTCTGAATCAGGCCTTGTTTTCAATGGTATCAACACAAATTAAAGAAAAAATAAAAAAATAAAAAATAAGAGGTAGTGCAATGACAAATATCGAAATTACAATTTGACATTAATGTTTGTTAATAAAACTGATGTAACTAAGGGAATTTACTGCAAATTTGATATATACAGGGTAGCACACAATTTTATAAAGATAATGTGAAATAACAAAGCTTCTTTCAAATTGGAGGAATTTGAAAGAGTTACCTTTAGAATTTCATATGACGTTTCTAGGTACAACTTTGTTATAAGAAGAGACCAAAGAAATTCTGATATTCCAGAGATCTCATTATAGTCATATGGGAAAACCTAGGAAAACCTTATGAACTATACCGATATAAGGTTGTTCAAAAGGATATTACCATCATTAATTTCATCCTTGATTATTGGCAACCAGGAACGGCTAAATGCTATAATACTAGCTATACAATCGCAATAACTAACATTCAACAGCAAGCTACTCCAAACAATACTAATACCCTTGATAACCATATTACTACAAGAACCATACCATACATACAGGGTCTTTCAGAAAGATTGAAAAGAGTGGAAAACAGATTTAATATTAAAACAACTTTCAAAACAAGAAATACACTCAAATCAATCAATTTTATCAAAAACTAAACCAAATAACATAACACAAAACTCAAAAAACTGCAATTATAAGATTCCTTGCGAATGTAACCAAGTTTATATTGGAGAAACCTCTAGGCCTATAAAAGTTCGAATGAACACAAAAATTATATAAAGAAACGACAGTTCGAAAAGTCAAAAATTTGTGAACATGCCTGGAAACTTGGTCATAACATACAATTTCAAAATTCAACCATACTACACAAAGAAGAACACAACAAAAAACGACAACTGAAAGAGTTTGCTTAAATTTTATTAAATGAAAGCGATTGTATAGCTAGTACTTCTATAGCATTCAGCTGTTTCTGGTTGCCAATAATCAAGGATGAAATTAATAATGGTAATAACTTTTTGAACAACCCCATATCGGGATAGTTCATAAGGTTTTTTCTAGGTTTTCCCTTATGACTTTAATGAGATCTCTGGAACATCAGAATTTCTTTGGTATCATTTTTGGCGAATACTATCTTATAACAAAGTTGTACCTAGGAACGCCACATGAAATTCTAAAGATAACTCTTTCAAATTCTTCCAATTTGAAAGAAGCTTTGTTCTTTCAAATGATCTTTAAAAAATTTTCTGCTACCCTGTATATATCAAATTTGCAGTAAATTCCCTTAGCTACATCAGTTTTAGTGTCAAACATTATTGTCGAATTGTGATTATGATATTTGTGATTGCGAAACCTCTTAATTTTTTAATTATTATTTTTTTCCTTTAATTTGTATTAATACCATTGAAAACGAGGTCTGATTTAAACCTTGAAACGTTTGGACTTTTGAAATATAGAGTCTCAAGTTTATGTGGTGTTATTCCCAAAGAACTCAGAAAAAATAAAAACCAGAGATGCCACAATTATCATTCAGAAAACAATTATATTACCATATACAGGGTGTACAAAAACATAGCTATTTAATACATGTTAGAAATATAGGTGGTTGCTGTATGCATTTAGATTAGTGAAAAAGTTTGTATTGGTTCTATATCAAATATGTTTCCATATCAAATACTTCAACATACGTGGTTCTGAATTGTGTTTTTTGACGTCAAAAATATACCTACCAGTTAGGTGGGTAAATAATTTGCACAAATCAGGAAAAGCTCGAGAAGTGGAATAGATGTTAAACTATCGAAATCTGCTAAGTCGTTTTCGAGAATGATCTTTCGTAATTTTTCTAGAAAACAATATGCCAAATATCAAAATAATCTTCACAAGTTTAGTTGTTACACATCGTTCTAGTAACTACAACAGCTATTAAAATTTTGTTAATGACAGTAATAACTATACGTATATATATATTTAGTTAGTCTCTAAATACATGAGCATGTCAAATAAATAATTAAAGTATTGATGGAACCAGAACATAATAAAAGAAAACTTTTGATATAAAAACAAAAGTTTTGTTTGTATTATGGGGATTCAAGTTTTCAGTTCAAAATGAGGCATTGCCTTCATAGCTTTTCAATAGTGTTTTATTTAGTCAGACTTATTAATCACTGGCCCACTTTAGGTAATTAATAACATATGTCTATCGTGTATGTGGTTAGGATAAACTAAAACTTTTTTGAGTATGTACTTTTTACTAGATCTTAAATATTAGTTTGGTTTTAGAGCTAAGACATATTGCTTTTTGTTATTTTTTCGATGAATTCTTTTTTGTCATCAATAATTATATTTCAGCAGTAGTGAGTCATTTTGTGTCTACCCCGTTAATTCAGGTACGATGTTCTTCTAACCAAATCGCTCATGTTGGTTCTCAGTTTGAGAATGAAGGTTCTGGGAATAACTGTGAAGGTTTAGTACCAGTAATATTTATGCACGAAATTGTTATCTTTCATGATCATGGTAAACAGAAAATTCCATTCTTAAGTTTTTTGCTGAAACCAGGATTTTCTTTAAGATGTAATTAATTCAGGAATTAACGTTAGTTATTAATCTGAATTTTATGTACAATGAAGGAAAAGAATACAATTTTCGTGTAGCGTCTTTGTTGACATAATAAATAGTTTAGCAGTTTTAATCTGTTCACAGAAAGTTTCATTTGGTTGGCAGTTATAGTAGTACATTTTTGAAAAATATAATTTCAGAGGTAGGTACATATTTGAAAAATATCACGGCACCAATACGAAACTCAGGGGCTGGGTACAACAAAATTTAGTTTTAATACTAAGAGAAAGTGAATTTCTCTCCTTGAGTTTGAATGCCAACCGTTCTGATCTTTCTTTTGAAAGGTTGGGGTGTCTGATAAAGATCCTTAAATCATCTTCAAAATTATGTAATTTTTTTCCATTAGTTCTGCATCTTGAAGATTCGACAGGCCCCGATAAGTTAGAACTTGGAAGTCTTTTTAATGAGAAAAATTATATATATATATATATATATATATATATATATATATATATAAACTTTAGTTAATGGGAAAGCAGCCTGGTAAAAATGCAGGTGTTAGGAAACTCTTTTTATTATGAAAGCTTTCGGATATACTTTTATTTTTCGTCAGTCACTAAAAATAACTAAATTATACAATGTACATTATTATAAGAGAGTTACTTACAATAATCGAGGTTTTAATATAAAAAGATGGTACATCACTTAAAAATTACAGGTAATAATGTTAATATAGGAATACTTTCATACTTTGTGAGTATGTGAAGTGACAAGAATTGTCTGTCAATTAGAAAGATTAAAAAATGTTTTTTTTACGGACCAAGGTATGAAAATGATACTGTGATAGACAGAAATGATTTAGAATGCATGAATATTTGAAATTAAGATTTGAATTATTTTTTTATCTTCTCCTAATCTTGTTAACTAACATTAAAATAAATAGAAATATAATTGATACAATTTCTTAAAAAGTTGAGTGAATGGAAGAAATAGAAATATAATTGTATATAACAAAACAACAACCCGCTGTCACCTCACCCCCTCAGACGACCGTCCATAACTTTTCTGACTTCCCCTTAGACTCTACCAGTTTACACATCCTATCCAAAGGTTTCAATTTCGCAGTGATGCCGAAAACTATCCCAACTGAAAGAATCATTTCTCAAGTTGAGGTAGCTTTGGTTGAACTAACAGATATTGAGGCTGAAGATACTCGTCAAGATATTGCTAGAGTACTCCGCACATCAAAGCCACCAAAATCAAACCTAACTTCTTACAAAAGACATGCACTAAAACAACTATGTAACAACGATGACATAACTATTCTCCCTGCCGACAAAGGTAACGCGACTGTTCTTCTCAATACTAAGGACTATGTTCACAAGATGAATTCCCTACTCCACACTGCAGACTAGGAAATAATTAACAATAATTCTACTACTTACTTAGAGAAAACGACTAAGGAAATCATCAACAGGACACAACTTCCTCTTGACGTCAAAAAGATCATCATTCCTCGTGAAAAGTCTTCTAAAATTCCGAAAATTTACGTACTACCCAAAGTTCATAAGCCGGACATTTCTCTTAGGCCCATTGTCAGTTCGGTACAATCCCCGACCCAAGAATTAGCCCGGTACTTAGCCAAAACCCTTCAACCTCTAGCCGAGCAAGCATCGTCGTACGTAAAGAACTCTTCTTCCTTCCTAGATTTGTTAAGGCCTTATAGAATTTCAGAAAGTGATATCCTAGTTAGCTTCGATGTTGTTTCTCTTTTCACCAATGTCCCCATTTCAGAAACGTTAGATATTCTAAAAACAAAACGAAATTTCATGTCGCGATTGCCCACAAAGCTACATCGGTCGTACTAATAAGCGCATTAACCATCGAATATATGAACACTCTCTGTCAGTTCGTAAAAAAGATCCGACTTGAACTCTCGCGCATCACCATATCCAAACAGGGCACTCTATCAACTTCGAGGACAGTAGGACTATCATATCTCTCAATTCTCTTAGGGCATCCACTATTCGCGAAGACATCGAAATAGAGAAAAAGACCTCTGTCTAAATATGCGATTACAGCACTCGCCTTCCCACTGCTTGGACCTCCGTAATTGCCAGATTAAACAGACCAGACACGCCCACCAACACCCAACCAATCACCGCACAGCCCCTTCATCACGCGACTCCCCTCCTAATCGACCGATTACTATAAATAAAAGAAGCAGCGCAGATTTACCTTCAGTTCAGTTACCTAGTGACTCTTGGGGAGTAGGCAGGTTGAGACCTCGAGTTCGATCTAGACTCTGAAACTCTTTTTCATTTTTTGTCTCTTGATAATGGCTCCAAAGCAGGAGTCGAAACGTCGAGTATTTAATAAATTCAGACGCGGTTCTCACCCGGAACCTAGCTTAGTTCATAATAATGACCGCGGAAGCCTCTCAGAACATATATATATATATATATATATATATATATATATATATATATATGTTTTAGGTGGTTTCCGGGAATTCATCCGCGTAGTTGATAACTGATCCCTGCCGGGATCGATGGTAAAATGACGACGTTTCGGCAGAGTCACATCTGCCCTCTTGAGGTCGATTCGCATAATTCTCGTAGGCTTCTGCTTTCCCTTCTAGTTACTCGAATACGAAGCGAGCGCGCTGTTCGAGTAACTAGAAGCGAAAGCAGAAACTTGAAAATAATAATAATACGTTATAACGATAAAAAGACAAAATTACGTGGTAAAAAAAACTAGATAGAACTGTAAGTAATAATGAATAACGATACAAGGCAAATGTACGATTTATAAGTTAAGAATGCTGACTAAGCTGTGGCAGCGCTTGCAGTTATCACGGATGTTCGTCTGCAGGTAACTGGAGACGACACGTGTATGCTGAGTCAGCTGGGAACTTGTTGCTTGGTGTTTTCAAATAAGTCGATGGAATAAATTCATATAACATATATATATAGATTGAAAGCTGTAAGTCCAACGTCATTGACAATAATTCAGTTCAAACCATCGGTTTTCAGGTAATCGCTGAACACAGAAAAACATATATACTTACTTCTATTTTTTGATGTCTCTTAAAAAATAACATATTTTCAGTTCTCGCATATTAACAAAATTTGTGACCACATATTATGAATGAATTTTGAAAATTTGCATGGAGGCATAAGAAACATTTCTATAAAAGCATCTCAGTGGTGATTTTGATACGCTGGAGATTTTTGGGGTTGATGAACACGAATATGACATTGGCAGTGGTCTTCGATGTACCTGGTTGAATGCAAAAAAACGCATTTCTATCCATCTTACTGCACAAAACATCGATGTTCTTGAACCTCAACTATATAGAATAAATTTTGAATAAGCTGTCATTTTAATAAACAAAATTTAAGGGGAAAGTAAAATACGTTTTTATACATAAAATTTGACTGAATATCCATGGTGTAATGTTCCAAACTACTTTAACGGTTATTGTCGAACGAAAATCGTCAATGTTAGAGGATAGGCGTGCTATAGATAAAATCAAATGGCCATGATCCGTTTTCCAAGACAGCTTCAATATTTTAAAGTAGAACTAATCGCCTGCATTGACGCAAACCCTTTTTCGGAATGGTCATCAATAAAGTTTCTTTTCAAGAAATTCGAAGGGTCATAATAATAGCAAATGCCACTACTCCAGGCTAGAGATTACATGATTTCAGCTCGACATGAAAATTGGCAATTTGGCTATGAATTTTTAGTAGTAGCTATATATTTGTAAATTATTATATATATGTGTGTAATTAAGAAAATTCTAGAAAACAAAAACATGGGGTCACGTTGGGGTTGATACGGTATTTTTGAGGATTGTGTCTACCTACGTTAAATTTTCAAAGTTACACTTTGTTAATCTGCTGACATATGTCATAATAACTTTTTCTCAGTAAATTTTTAATATGGGTGAATATTGTTATTAATTAAATTTAATAGTTTTTGGGCGTCTGGTGAAATTGTTTCGAAAACCTATATCTGAGCTTATGCTAAATCTGTATTCAAATTACCTTAACTTGAAAAATCAGACTTTAATAAACTCTGATCACCAAAATTTTAATGAATATACAGCATGTATGAGTCCAAATATTTAAGGAATGACATTTGAGGTTAAAATAAATTATAAAAACTCTTATAACAAATGAAAATGTTGCGAAGTTCGCTACCAATTTTTGCAGCCACAAGCAGAAAATTTCGCATTGGTACTTCAAGTGTAGGTACTGAACTGATGATATCACCTTTACATTGACAATTGTTTGATAATTAAAAATAAATCAGAACTACATCACAAACTGTATGAAAACAGTCAGATGTGCCCATTTCAAACGAATATAATGGCTGAAGGTTTTAGTTAGTAACTTTTGCATGGTGTTTGCATTCTAAAACTAGTTTGTAAGTGTGTAGTTTTTTGAAACGTTTATTTATGGTGAAAAATGCTAGACTTATACAAGAAGTGGAGTAAAACGTGTTAATTGGTACAGTTTATTTATTAAGTAAGTACTTACGTATGTCTAACCAAATGTTATGAAGTTAACTAATGTGTTTCTGAATAAGTAAGCCGTTAAGGTAGATCCTTTTACATTCCATTGTATCGAGTTATTTCTAGATAATATTCAAATATCTTTTATCCTTGTGTTTCTTAACATAATTTCGCGAATTTTTCTTCCAAAAATGAATATATAAGAGAAAATCTATTTCTGAAATATGCCTCGAATGTTTTATTTACCCAAACAGATCTACTTCTCCACAAAATAAATATAATTTAATCTTTAGGTATTAATTTACTATCTTTCGGGGCGATGTTGCAGCATTGACAATAATTTACATAAAACGTATTTTGGATCTTCTTGGTAATTGTTTTTCGTCTGATTTGGTGTTTACCATCTAAAATATAAGCTCTTAAATTATTGACACCCTATAAAACGCAATGGTCGCATAGAAAGAGAAATCAATCGAAGTTTGCTGGGCCTATGATTTAGATCACCATAATATTGGCGAGAAACTCACAAATTTCTGTGCACATAACGACTTTGTAATTGGTGGCTCGTTCTTTCCTCCCAAGACAATTCAACAAAATTAGATGAATTTCGCCCAATATGACAGCAAATCAAAAACAGACCATCTAATGATATCTACAAGATAACGCAGTTACTTATTTAAGACGCAGATATGGCGAGCGATCACTATCTGATTGTAAGCCTATTTCGAACAAAATTAGCACGAGTTAATAACAACATTTTCACCAAACACCTGAATACAACATCAAAAACTTGAAAATCCTAGCAGAACATCGCAAATCAAAAAACGGACTCGGAGAGTAGCAAGACATCAATTCATGGGAAGACGGAGCAGATATTGGCACGAAAACAGCAGAAGAAACACTGGGTATAAAACAGAAAATAAGGAAAGGAATGGATCCGTGGTAACACATGGATCCATTCCTTAATAGAGGTCATGTAATAACTGAAACTATAAATTCCGCTAATACCCCAGATACTAAAGCATTACAGCAACTGCAGTATCAAGAGCTAAACAAGAAAGTGGAGATGTCGAAGAGATACGATAAAAAACACCCAAAAAAGCAGCAGAACAACGGAACAAGAGACCACTGAACAAGATGGTTCTACTTGGGCATCGAATTCAAAGAAGTATTTTATTGTTTAGGCACTTTTTGGGAAATAACACCACAAGTCACGAAATTGCTGTATATTTCCAAACGTTTTGAAATATTATACAGTAATTTCGTGACTGTGGCGTTATTTCCCAAAAAGTGTTTAATCATTGGAAAATATGTCACAAAAGTCCTTGGGAAAACAAGTATTTTATTGTTGGCGAAAATATTATTTCTTTAGTTAAGTAAATGTTGTGATTTTCAAGTCGGTTTTGTTTTTATTTCGTATTTATTAACGAGTAATGGATGAATATATAAAAAATAATGCATATATATGATAACTAATAGAAGATATGTGATATTTGGTGGATGCGCTAGAACAAAATTTATCATATAAAGAATTTAGCTGAAGCCTATTTATTGTTTGCTCGAGCCATATCCTTCAGCCGAAGCCTTTAATAAGAAATTCAATAATACTTGTCAAAAACATAATAAAATCGATGAAAAATATATAACAAGTATTTCGTATTATTCATGATAATACAAACTAAAAATGAAAAAAGTAACAGTGCGTAACACAGCAACCATATATGAATGTAAGCAATGCAATTTAGATCTATCTATCGATGCTACTGTACGTCTAACAGCCTTTGTCGCATCCCAAATCATTATACAGTTTTAAGTAATTATTTAGCATAATAGGACGCAGTTTTCAATTCTAATAAACTTTGTGTGATAACAATTTGAGTTATTATTCATATTCTTTATCAAACCTAGTACACAATTTGAAAAAGTGACATGAACATATATTATACAATTTTGTGAAGTGGCGTTATTAGATGACATTTTATAATTCTGATTACTCCTGTTCGATAAGAATTTTAGATATTATCAAAAATAAATCTATTTTACTTTTAAGCAAAATTCATATTTACTGACAAACATCGTTCAAAAAGTGACATGTAATGATTAAAGTATATCTTTCTGACCATGCAAATCTTTTTCTGAACAATAACTTTTTCTCTAAATAATATTACAATCCAAATTATGAAGACACACTGTATATAGATAGACTGAGAACCTTCATCTTGAAGTTGATTAACTGACATTTATTTTCGATTTATTTCCAACGAAGTTATTACATATTTAGCGATACAGCATAATTGAATGCAATTTGAGATACTATAAAAAAATAAACAAAAAATTTTAAACAAAATTTATAAATTTTTTGAAACCTACTATAGAGTTGGAAAAGTTACATAATTTCTTAATATACAGTTTTTAGTGCAATGGCGTAATGAGATGCAGTTTTTAATTCTATTACTTTTATTTGATAACAATTTTAGATATTAACAAAAATAAAGGTACTTCACTTTTAAGCAAAATTCCTCTTTGCTCATAAACCTCATGTACTGTTAACAAAGTAACAGGTAATGATTACAATATACGTTTTTAGACCATACAAATCTGTTTATGAAGAATAATTTTTTCTCTTAGTATTATTCATAAAAAAAATCGTTTGATTTATGAAGAGACACTGTATATACAGACTAATTGAGAATCTCAACCTAGAAGATGAATAACTGACATTTATTTTATTAATCCAATTTCTTTTCTATTTATTATACCCCAAGTTCCAAACAGAAACATTTCCGTATGTTAATACCAGCACCCCCACCAACGCTTACTATATAAGAAAGTCGGTAAAGAAGTTTTTTCCTGTGTTTTATAAAACGGTACAAACTAGGTTATTGAAAAAAATATCGGATCACTTCGGCATTCCCCGGATTTAATTTATTATACTCCAAGTTCCGAATAGAAAAATTCCCTTATATTAATACCAGCACCAAAGAATATATGAGAAAGCCGGTAAACTTTTTTTCCCATTTTCTAAAAAACGAAACAACCTATGATATTGAAACAAATATGGGACCCCTTCGGAATACGCCGGAACAGGACCAGTAAGCTGTCTAAATTTTTTGAGCCATTTCCTAGTAATTGCTGAACACACACATAAAAAACCTAGATGCAGACAAATTGAGAACCTCCTTCTTTTTCAAGTCAGCTAAAAAAATATAAAATATCAATTTATTGTGCTCGCGAGATGAATTTGAGTTCATCGTAAAACCAAATACAAACCCTAGCAATAAAAAACCTTACTAGACAAGTAGGCACCTACACAGTATTGTTGCATGAATTATTTTATTAGAGGTGGTTATGCAATCTGTCACAGTTTTATGAATTTGTATAGGAGTAACTACTGATGTTCACGGTCGGGTATCACTCCTAAGCGGTGCAAAAATTATATCAAAATTCTCAAAATATGCAGAATAACACCCAAAAATAAGAAATGTGAAAAAAATAGCAACTGTTAGACACGTCAAATGTCACTGCTGTCAAAAATGTAAATGTTGAATGTCCTGAAAACGTCAAAAATGTCAAATGGTATCAAAACTGGTTTCAAAAAATCTAAAAACCTGAAAATCAAAAATCTCAAACACGTCAAATATTTGTGACACTTCATATTAAATTCCTAAATAATGTATTTTTTGAAGCGGTTGTTGCCATATAAATTATTCTTATGAAAGAGGATTTTAAACCCTTTTCACAAAAAAAAATATAAAAATGTAGATGTGAGAATTACCAAGTGAAAAAAATGTTCAAGTTAAATACGTGCATAACTTAGGTTAACCATTTATATTTTTCTTATTCTCAGAATATTTGTCAGTCAAATGTACTGTAAAATTCTACAAGTAATCACGGTAAAAAACTGCCCTGAAACACTTCCATTTAGAAAAAAATTCAAGTCTTTGTGTGTTGGAGAATTAAAGAGAAATAAAGATTCAGTGTAGAGATAGGATAATCTATGTAATCTGTTACTCATAAACTAATTGGATAAAACTTGTTTAAAAATTTAGTTGGATGCAAATTGAAATCAGTTTATTACAACTTTAACAGATCTAATCTAATTTTAATACGCTGTTTATGACAGAGAAAAAATATATCCATTTCTAAGTTTTTATCATAACAGATTGGCTTAGACGAGCCTGTTCCGTCATGTTAATATAATTGAATTTCCTCTAAACTTTGCGATAAAATAGGGGTTCTAACGGCCTGAATTAACATTATATCTGGCCTTTTGTATGACCTAAATTTCAATATTACGAAATATAATCAGAATCTGTGTCATAACATGAGATTACCAAAAATTTAATGCTTTATGAAAATAATATATTTCAATTCTATAATCTTGATTGACTGGTACTTTGGAAATTAAAATCGTATTCCATAAATAATTTTAATAATAAAAATAGTATCCAATGTCTAATGTCCAAATACACCACCAGACCACTGATCATAAACTGCTGCAAAAGAAAGAGTGGCCCCTTCAGTGAAGACATATAAATGATGTCAACCAAGATTATGTCAACAGAGCAGCGTCGAACTACTGGTTGATCTCTGGTCATATGTTTCCTGAAACGGAAGGCTTTGTATTGGCAATCCAAGATCAAGCAATTCCAACTAAGAACTATCTAAAATAATCGTTAAAGGCGCTTCTATTAACAACGACAGATGCAGGTATGGTTGCCAAACATCTGAATATATCCAGCATATCACAGGAGGTTGTCAAGTGTTCGCTGCAACTGAATATAAAGAACGACGCGATGCTGTGGCAAAAATACTGCACCACGAACTAGCACTGAAACTTGAACTGTCACAGTCGGTGAGATTACCATACTATAAATACAAACCAGAGTCTGTCTGTTGCTCACAATAGACCAGATATAGTCTGAAGTTGGTAGACACGTTCCTCGAAGTTTCCTTGGACGTCCATCGTCTTGAAGTGGTTGATATCACAACGTTTCAATAGCTGCTATCGTCATCAGATGAATGATAGGAAATTCAGATTATCCCTCGTATTTATATTATACCCTTAACTGGTCATGAGTCGCCGGTCATGGTCATTGGGTCTTATCTAGTCCAATCAGCATCGTCGTACCTGGAGGTTGAGAGGTTGCGTAGCTACGCATTACCGGCAGCCAACTTCCAGGTACGACAACACACGAACTGTACCAATTGTTATGTCAACAACAGGACTAGTTCCAAAACATCTATTAAACAATTTAAAATACCTCGGTCTGGACGAACATGTTTACCAACAAATGCAAAAAGCCGTCCTGTTAGGAACAACCCGGACGGTCAGGAAGTTTTCAGGCTCTGACAACGGGCCTGAAAACCTGGCAAAGGCTCCCACAGAGCTAAACCTTTTTGATACCTAGGTTATCTGGCACGCTATGAGTGCCTAAGAGGGACGGTGCTGTCAAGATAATTAATTAAAGACAGTGTTGCTTATGAAAATAATATATTTCAATGTTTAATTTTGATTGCTTTGTTCTTTGAAAATTTTAGACAATCATTATTGCAGCTTGTAGTAAAATTAAATATTGCAATAAATTTTAAAGACGTGTTACTTAAAGACAGTCTAGGAAAATAGCTATATCCTTGTTAGGATATTAGTTTAAGCTGTAGATATAATTATAATATAATTTGGTGTACTAAAAGCAAACTGCTTTTCTTTGTTTACAGGAATAATTATAGATTCCTATAAGTTAAACTTTCAATATTAGTAATTAATGCAAAATTAACTATTTAATTGTTGCTGCGAATTCAAGCACAAACTTTATGAATTTTAAATCGAAGGAGATTATGTAAATTAGGAGGAATTGTTAATTTGTTTCAGAGATATTGCAATGTTTAGTGTCATAACTTTTATTGTTTATGAACGTTTCCACTTCCCTAACTTTTTACTCATTACTTTAACAAATTTTTAAATATTTTAATAGTTTAGTTGGTCCAATAAAAATATATTTAAAGCATTATTTACTGCTTTAAAAAATGCTAAGTATTTTACAGTAAAAATTGAAAAAATATACGGAAATACTTATATAAATTACACAAAATAGATCTATTAGGGTATAATTAAATTAAATATTATGATAATACTTAGATTCCCTACAACAGAGCAGGTAATAGATAAAACGAATTTGGTTTTTATTTATCAAACACAAGTGACACCAGTAATAGTCTCTATTAAAGGATTGAATATAAAGGGATGCCATCATAAGCTAGAGACCAATGTTTTACAAATGTTACTATTTATAGATTGTTTACAGGCATACAAGTATCCTCTTATGCTATTATAACAGAAACTCTCAAGTCCTGTAAAATATCATTTCAATTTGTAAAATCACTTAACACCATTTCTTTTTAATTATTTAAAAGATGGTACGGAACCGTTTTCTCTCGTATATTTAGATAGAGATAATATCTAGAACTAGTTGAAGCTAAAAATAAAGCACTTTCAACTGAGACAGTCAAACATAACTTAAGATTTCGTTATTCATTATAACTGGAACGTCAGAATTTTTTTCTTAAGGGGTGTCTGTATTCTACCCTGATGTGTTCATATTTCAATTCCGAAACAATTTATTTTAGTGTAAAAGCGAAAACACTCTAGAAAAACATTGCTAATGGTCGCAGCTTTTTACTAAACTTGGGTTGTGTTAATTACCTCTAAAAAGTTTCCGGATTCAAAGATTAATGGAGTCTTTCTAATTAGTAAAATATAGCTAATGATAAGCCATATTTATGACACCTAATGTTAAGTTTGCTTGGTAGTTTTTGTAGCATCGTCACCATGTCAGTCCAATATGTAAAAGAATTTAATAAATTATGCACTTATGTGAGTGATTCATTCTCTTCTTCTAACGATTGTAAACACAATGACCAAAAATTAGTTGAATTTCTTTTTCATTGTGTTGGCTTATTAACTTCATGTGCCAATCATTATGTTCAATGACTACTAATATAAATGGACCTGCCTGTTTACATTAAAAATGGGTTGAAAGATGATTGCCGGAAAATAGTCAACAGTTGGGTAACCGATGCCAAACTTCTTTCCATTGTAACCACTAAGACGTAAATCTAGGTATATGTACGCATTGACTGAACGCCTGAACGGCGATACTTTGCGCCGTTTATGTCCAGCAGACAACAGTGCAAGTTTGCTTATTTACATTTGGATTTGAGGTTAACTTCGTAATTTATAATTTTTAAAGTGTTTTTGAATTGAAAATTTTTTGAAATCTGTGATTATTTCGTATAATTGTAAAAAACATTAATAAAGTGTTATTTCAGTGTTTTACTTGCAGAAAACGGCATACTCGTTTGCCGAATTATCTTCCCACCGGTAAGTGTCAGATCATAAACGTATTACCTGAGTTTTACAAAAGGTCATTTAAGTAGTAAATAAAACTATATTTGACGTGAATAAATAAATGTTTTGATAATTACTGTTACATATTAGTAATTAAGCCACTAATTGTTTTTGTTATTGTGCACATCTTTTAATAGATGTTAATATATTTATATTTGTGGATTAGATACGTAGTTCTATTATTTTGAATCTAAATAACC
Organism: Octodonta nipae; assembly: GCA_034190945.1. Lineage (NCBI taxonomy): Eukaryota > Metazoa > Arthropoda > Insecta > Coleoptera > Chrysomelidae > Octodonta > Octodonta nipae. The sequence goes on from CM067222.1 coordinate 32,904,207, forward strand.
TGACCTTTTATTTAATGTAGTTTGGACGCTACTGTTGGAGCCGGAATATTTGTAAACAAATATATCTGTGTCTCTTTCTATTTTTGTCTCATGTTTCAACCCATTTTTTGGTTTGGTCATATATGAGAGTGCCGGGTCCATTTAAATTAGTAGGCATTGATTATGCTGTATATTTATAGTTGTATAGATGTTACTGGCCTTGTTGTATTTTAGACCGACTTCGAAGGAAGGATAATTTAAAATGGTTAAGGAATGTGTCGGGTGAGAACCGCGTCTGAATTTATTAAATGATCGACGATTCGACTCCTGCTTTGGAGCCATTATCAAGAGACAAAAGTGAAAAAGTGTTTCATAGTTTAGATCGAACTCGGGGCCTCAATCTGCCTATTCCCCAGAATCACTAGGTAACTGAACTGAATTTGAATCTGCTCTGCTTCTTTTATTTATAGTTATCGGTGGGTTACATGGGGGTATCTGGTAATGACGGGGCTGTGTTGTGATTGGTTGGGTGTTGGTAGGCGCGCCTGCTGTGTTTAATCTGGCAATTACGGAGGTCCATGCTGTAGGAAGGCGAGAGCTGTCATCGCGTCGGTTTAGACAGAGGTGTCTTTTCTCTATTTCTATAGCTTCGCGAATAGTGGATGCCCTAAGGAAATTAAGAGATGTGATAGTCCTACTGTCCTCGAAGTTGACAGAGTGCCTAGTATGGATATGATGATGCGCGAGGGCTGAAGTCGATCTTTTTTGCGAACTGACAAAGAATGTTCATATACTCGATGGTTGACGCGCCTGCTGGACGACCGTTCGTTCCATCATAAATGTCTTCACCAGGCCACATAAATTAAATTTGCATTTATTTTGATATTTCATTACGACCTACACCACACATTCGATCGATACCCGATCTAAGGTAGAGACAAGGATGACAAACTTATGTGGAGATTAAGCTGAAAAAGTGTCCAGCTGAAAGCACTAAATAACAAGTTCAACAAATGATCATTATGGCGTTGGTGTAGACAAAGAGCTGATGAGACTTGCTAAATATAAAATAATATTAATGTTAAGCCGGTTCTCCAAGGTATGTAAAATAAAAAAACTGGCATGTTGTTTAAAATCCTGTCTCTTGCTACATCAGCGCCACTTAATTTAATGCATTTGGAGGGACATTTTTTTAAATATTGATTTAAACTATATTACAATAAATTGATGGTGGAAGCCGTTGCTTTGTAATTATGGTGAATGAAACATATTAACTTAGTTTATGTCACTTATATTTACAGACATCAGTTTGTTTCTGTTTCATAATGGCACAACTTTTTGTCGAAATTAGTAACATCAAATGTTTAATATAAGTGAAATAATAGTTAATTAGTTTTATTCATTAGAATATACTACAATAGCTATTTTGAAGATAAGTCTGAGACGCTGTGATATTTAAAATATATCAACTTAAATTATTTTCCCATAATTTAAGTTTTCGCGTGCACTAAATGTGTTAAGTGGTTTCCGGGAATTCATCCGCGTAGTTGATAACTGATCAGAATCAAATCTGCCCTCTTCAGGCCGGTTCGCATTATTCTCGTAGCCTTCTGCTTACGTTTCTAGTTACTGGAATACTAAGTTGTTCAGTAGTGTGCGCGCTGTTATATAGTCGCGGTTCGGGGTTAGTACCGTGAACGACTACGTGTGATTGGCCCTTGGCGCTCAATGGCCACGCCTCCCCCTGTCTAATTTCTTATTTTCCGGATGAGTTGTTATGATGCGGGGCCGGGCCGGAACAGTGTTTAATGGAATTTTCCAAGAATTCGATAAGTTCTCCATTTCATTGCATTTTCTTGCTTTCTTATGGCGTTCTGGTGTTCATCACGTCTAGCCTGAATTTTTCTGTTAGTTTGTCCTACATACAGGTTTTATGACAGTCTGCACATGGAATCTCGTACACTTCCTGTTGTTCTAAAGGGATCCTCGTCTTCGGAGGCCTCAAAACCATGCTTATTATTCTGTGTGTATTGGAATAGTATCGATATTGTCTCTCCGTAGAATTCTCGCAAGCCTTGTTTATTGTGTCTCATGCTCCTCGTCTATTTGTCTAGGTTTTGAGTTTAGTGCTCTTTGTATATTTCGGTCTGTAAATCCGTTTTGCCTCATAGCTGTTTTTAAACTGTCCATTTCCTGTTTGATGTTATCCTGGTGAGTTATTCTTTGTGATCTGGTTACTAAAGTCTTGACGACGACTTGTAGTTGGTCTGAGTTGCCTTCCTATATATCGTATGGCCACTACGACGTCATACCCAATAGACTTTGAGAACAGCAGAGTATTGGCAAATGTAGAACACCCGAAATCGAGACTCGTGAGACAGCCAATTGAAATCGCGAAGAGGCCTCACTGTCTAAATACATGCAATGAAATTCAGAACTTATAGAATTCTTGGAAAACTCTATTAAACAGTGACCTATAACAACTCAAGCGGAAATAACCAATCAGCAAGTGGGAGGCATGGGTACTGGGCCAGTCACACGCAGTCGATCATGGTACCAACCGATAAGCGCCGAACCGCGACTATATAACAGCGCGCACGCTGAACATCGTAGTTTTCGAGTCCCGACAGGGATCAGTTATCAACTACGCTGATGAATTCCCAGTAACCACCGAACATACACACACACACACACACATATATATATATATATATATATATATATATATATATATATATATATATATCAAAAACCGTTTTATTATTCTAGTCGTATTCGGTACTGAAATTTATGAATAACCCAGTGACCATAAAAATGCTATTTTTAACTTGCGATTTGAAATAACAAAAACATTAACTTTATTTATTTGTCGAGAAATAAGGAAAGGCTAGAATAAATCAGAAGCCTCTGCGGAATCGTTGATGTTAGGGAAATTCAAAGCTTTATCGATTGGAGTCGCGTTTCAGGCGGAAACATTTTTTGTCTTACTTATCTCACAGCTTGTTTTCCCCACGAATGTAAAATAGACTCCAGATTTTTTCGGTTTAAAAGCTTCGATTTACGACTGAATTATTTATTTGTTTTTTTTTGTGTCCTATCAAACGGCATTATATTATATTCCTTTAAGAAGATTACTGTGAAGCTAGGTTGACAGAAAAGTCAATAAACCAATCCTTAATTTAGAAATATGTATTTTGCATGAGGATAGTTTACTACGAGACTGAATATACTGCGAATTTATTATCACAAATCATGAAGATGCAGGTGATCAATTTAGACCGATTAGCTCCCTACCATGGATCTAATTCTGATCAGGACGATTAAAGGAGAAGTAGCGTTACAAAGTTTCATTTAGCGACGCCACTGAAGGTGTCAAAAACAGCTGTGAAGAATCTTGAATATTATACAACACAGAAACCTCACTAATAAAAGCTGACGATACAAAACATCTTCTTGAGTGTTATCGAAGACGGCAATAGTAATAAACAAAGAAAAATGGAAGTATAAAGCGGCCTCGGCAGTGATATGAAGATTGTTGAAATGGTGTGGTTTATGAGTTGAAGTGTACATAGCCTCATAACACCAGTTTATTTGGACTATTTAGTAATTTAGTTTTGTCATTCTGTGAATGATAAAACAGTAATTTTCACACAAGTGGTAAATAAATAGAATTATTTTGGAAATAGATAATTTTGTACGAGCTTACGGACATATACGTTACTTAGTTTTTTTTTCAAGCTAGATTCCTTACGTCACCGGAAAACTATATACCTTTAATATTATTCATTGTAAAAAAGAGTTGAAATCAAGCATTCGATGCTTTTGTTGTTATATATAATTCAGTGGTAATCAGTTGTATAATAGTTATTAAACAAATATAGTAAGTAGCTTTTTAACAATAAAGTAAAGCCTTTTTATCAATCACTTTCATCTTATTACAAAATCATTCAGTTAAATTGAGTTAGTGGACTCGCTATCACTTTTCAAAAAATTCTTAGAATATAAATTAATTATTTTCTACCTTTCAGCTCTAATTAATAATACTAATATTACTTCAAATAGGATTTGTCTCGCTCACACTTAGTGAAATGACTCCTCCGTCTCATTCAAAGTAGATTCTTGAAGCAACGGCGCTAAGGAAATATTTAAGTAAACAAAAAAATAAATTCAAAACTAGGTTTCATTATAAAAAAAACTTCACATTTCATGAAACAATCTAGCAAGTATCTACTATTTTGACATCCTTATTAAATGAGTCAACTATTCAAGTTACTTACCCTACCTCTTCTATTAGTTTTTTTCCAAATCCAGTCACTTATTATTAAGGCGTAGTATTGATTTTGAAAACTTAGTTTTGTCAAAATATGACATTTTCTTCCAAGCAGGAGCAGTTGGCTATTTTAGAAAACAGTTTACAGAATCTGTATTAGATGTTTCTAATACAGATATAAATTATGATAAGAAAAGGTTTCTGATAACTACTATGACTTGGCCTATCACCCAGTTCCGGCTTGACGTCAACATACGGAACAGAATATTTAATTTTAACATCCTCGTAAAACTTAGTATTTTTACTACGGGTCCCTCTACACTTTAACTATACTGTACATTTCAGTGTTTTTCAATTATAGATGTGTATTCATTTATTAACAAAATTTGTTTAAACAAAGTTCAATAATTAGTTCATTATGAAAGTAGATGTAATATTCATGATCAAACTTTAACTAGTTCATCTCACCTAAATTAAAACATTTTCACGGAAATGTTAGAGCACATGATGCTATAATATTCATTGTTCCTGTTAACTAAATTAGCGTCAAGCAAATATAACATGACTATTACACAGCATCATTTATTACGATGAGCGTAAGATATTTTGTTATTATTCAAAGCTATAATCTTGGCTCTTAATGCGTTCAACGAAAATGTCACAGTTGTCTCTGGTACAGCGGTTTCCATTCATGGCAAGCCACTATTATAATGTATGCAGGCCGAAATCTCCAATGCAGAGAACGTTTAACCTCAGAATGAAATATTCAATCAAGTCGTGAGCAACGGCTAATGAATATTGTCCCTTTGCATACAGTCCCTTGTCAAAATAGCTCTGTTCCATCGAGACCGTTATAACTTTTTGAACGTTTGAACTTTAGTATACGTTTGCAAAGGATTAAAATGTATCAGCTTATTGTGCAAGTTATTCGACGAATACAGAACAGTTGGAAAAATACCAAAATTATTTTAGAATGAAAATTACTATACTTTGTCTGGGTTCTATACATTTAGGAAGTTAAGTCATTTATTTTTACAACTTGTAGATCCCCTAAAGTGAAATATTTAAATAATAGTTGCCGAATACGAGAGTTATAAATAGTATTCGATTATAAAGTCACAATAAGGCAATTGTTGAGAATGATTTAAAAAAATTTTCTTTACAGTACCAGACTGTAATTCATCCATTGCATCTTCTTTCCTGGACTTCCTCGATTGTATCTTTGGGGGTAGTCTGTTTTCATACTTTCCCCGGTATCATTTTTTCACTTATGAAGGACAGGTCGTTATCCCGTTTTAGTTTAGTTTTTCATTAATTGTGGGTGTGCTAGTATTCGTTGCCCAATGTTCTCATTATTGACGTACCATCATCAAAATATTTGGATTACTTTATATTTATTATCACTCCACCTTCCAGTTCGAAATCTTGTTCCTTTCTTCTATAACCATTTACCGTATTTTCCTGTATTTCTAAGCCCCATTTATTATATACTTCCATCAGTTTGGTGTATGTACTCCATATCGTGTTGAACATTAGCTGATAGTACTTGGTTGTTTGCAAAGAATTGTATATATTTGGGTATTTTCTAGATGTATCCCCAGAGGGCTGCATTTTTAACTCCAATGTTTCAGCGCCACTCCCACCCTGTCGACAGACTATTTTTCTCTGCAAATAATAAATTGCATTTCTTAGGTCTATAAATTTCACATGAAAATCTCTACCTTGTATTATGTTCTTTTCTGCTAGATGTCCGAGGATGAATGAATATATTGTCACAATGCTTTATTATTTCTCTTTTTTTAACGTTCTTTACTTACTCAACCGTATTTTTTTAATATGAATTCTTCTGCTACTTAATATTTAAGCCTGTATCTAAGTACTAATTTCAATTCTCTATCAGTAAGTCACTAGGTTGTAGTATCCCTGAAGGAACATTACATATAAAAAAGTGTATGAGTTAAATGGTGCCGTTTTTTAGTTCAATGCTGGTTCAAAGCAAATAAGTATCAAATGAAAGGGCTTTAGCGCAACATTCGATATAAACAATTTCACGTCGCGTGAATAAACTCACCAATTAAGAGTTAATTACTAACATTAAGTCGAAGCCCTGCAGGTGGTGTATTTTTGGTTGTCCTGTCTTCTTGAGACTTGTCTATCCGGGGTGGGCGTTGGACAGCAACAGTTGCAGTGCTTCTTAATGTTCTTACACTGAAATCTGGATGGTACACAAAATGGCGACGAACAATGTTTCTCGATTTAACAAACAAAAAGGTGCTTCTGTAATCACGAAATAAATAATTATAGCGCTCAGTCGGAGAATCCAAAATGCTGGGGAACTCAAATCCAACAAAAAGTGCCTATCCCAAACGAAATTCAAAAACCAAGTCAGTGCGTCCGCATGGATCGGCAGTCGAAAGCCAAGTCTTTTTAGGTTTGCTTTATGAGGCGCAAAAATGTAGTAAATATAAATTAGCATTGGCGCGACAGAAAGTTTTCGAAAAAGGTGTAAAAGTTTAAAAGTTTGCGGGAACGCAACAATGGTAGTCTCTGCAAACTTCTGTTTCTTAAGATTAATTTTTTCAACCTGTACGTACTTTTTCTTAAACTATTATAGTTTTTCAAATCGACCAATATTGGTAAATTTTCCAAAAACTCCTTATGGATATGTATAGTTTTTTAACGTTTAATCTATTAAGGAAGATCCCTAGGTGATCGCATATACTTTTCTGGGACGTGCAACTTGCAGTTTTGCAGAAAATCGCCGAAAACTCTAATATTCTTATCAAAAATTTCATCGAAGTGACGTAACGGACATTTTCTCATAAATATTTTAATTCCAACGTAATAGTGCGGGAATTGTAGGCACTGGAAGGCAGCTAACAAATTTATAGTTATCCCAAGGCAGTCGTATGTATGTACAGGATTGTTGGTACATAGGGTGAAGTGGAATTATCTATAGTTATCCAGGGTTGTCAAAAAAGTTGAACAAAGGTTACATGGCGTGGTTCATAAGGCATAAACATACTAGCGCATTTTGTTTCGTAAATTTTACCTGTCAATTTAAATGAAAATGTCCTGGTCCTGCCTATTAAGGTTATACTTACAAAATAAAAATAAAGAATAAAAACTACCTGAGTTCAAAAAACTAAAAAGTTGAAAATCAAACATTTAAAAAAAATAATATATAACCGACTTCCACCTATAACTAAAAAGCTGAAAATAATTTTAACAAAATACAACTCTAGCAAATAAATAACACATTCAATGTTGTTAGGTACCTACCCAGAAAGTAAAAAATGTAAACATTAAAAGGTACTCATTCTGTACAAATTAATTACGTACCAATCTAGTAATTTAAAATATTCCATTGCGTACTGATCTACTACTTCATCAAACTTGATTGTTGCTTGGCATCGACTTCAAATATATACTAGATTGGTAGGTAATTAATTTGTACAGAATGAGCACCTTTTAATGTTTACATTTTTTACTTTTTAGTTATAGGTGGAAGTCGGTTATATATATTTTTAATGTTTTATATCTTAACTGATAGGTGAAACGTAATAACTGAAAAATCTGGATTTTACACTCTAAACTAAAAAACCGTATCTCACCTTAAAGAAATAGTAATTCTCAAATAAAAATACTTATGGGCATGTTTTTAATTAAAAACCAGATCAACATATTAATCAAGCGGCCTCTGTAACTCAGTTTTTCATTTAGAATATTTTTTAGTAAAGCTGGCGAGCGAAATGTGAATTTATAATTTTCATTAAAAAATTTATCACAACCTCTGTAAGCCGTAATCTCTTTATACTCTCGAGCCCTAAAAAGCTCCCAACTTATTTTGCAAAAATTATTTTAACACCCCTTTAATCCTGAGTTAATTTCTTCGACGGAAATCGATAATTCGTCATTTACATTTTATATAGGTTAATCAAACTTCTGTTTGATCTAGTTTATTGTTTCCTTCCGTGTTCAGGACCCCCTAAATTGATTACTGTATCTGGTGGTGAAGTCTTATTAATGGTTTCCTGTAGTTTTCATTAAATTGTTTTACTCTTCCTTTTCCTTTCTACCCAAGCATGACAGGAGCTTAAGCGCTAATCGCATTTGTCCTTGTCGTGTATACAAATCAAACATTATTCTTTAGGCAATGGACTAAACAAATAAACATATAGTGTCAGTTGATTTTGAAGCGTTTTTGTAATTGTCAGCTTCAATGGTTGAGAATTGAGGTCACCAAACAAATAATCATTGGTTTGACCACTAGTTTGCTACTTTTTCATAATAAAAACAATCAAATAGAATATCGTTTTAAAATACACCAGAATGGTGTAAGAACGAGTTTCTATGGCTTGGCCTGGTTGAATGGGAAATATTTCAAAACAATCCGCGAAGAACGGATGAAGATTTAAGATTGTGAATAAGCGAGTATGAGATTTAGATACGCATGTACATAAAATTGAAAAAAGTTTAAACATTCTACTTTAATTTTTCTATGGGTCATTATATCAAATCTATGAATCCCTTATAAAATCATTTCTATCCATCTGTCACATAACAGCCAAGTTTTTCCAAAACTACTGGATGGAAAAGATTGAAATTTGGTCTCAGTGTATAGTTTGGTTATACAATCAGGAGCACATGAAGAAAATTATGATTTTTGGGGTACTTCAGGGGGAAAATATATAGCACCTTGCTCAAAATTTATTGGAAGAAAGGAGGAATCCCTAGTATAAATTTTAGTGGACAAAACATTGACAAAAATATACAACAATTTACTCATTCCCGTATTTGCCAGCTATAAGACATAAAATTTGGAATAAAATTAGAGATATGAGGCCTCAACTATATAGTAAAAATATGGAGAAAACCCTAATATTAACTTTAGCTGCCAAATTACAGAATTAAACGGAAAATAAAAAAATTAAACGTTTTTCAAATGCATCATGTCATATATAAAAGGGATCATTCATTATATAGTTTTCTTCAATATGGCGATTTATGCCCACAAAATTCGTTGCACTTTTGTTTAAAAATACACAATTGTACAGTTTACTTGATTATTTAAACAAAACTGGGTCCATGTGCATTGCTATATCGCTGGAATAAGACTGGACAATTGTCATAAAGATTCAGATGTTTTACAAATTTCTATAAATTTCTATCTTTTGATAATTGTCCAGTCTTATTCCATCGATACAGCAATGCACATGGACACAGTTTTGTTTAAATAATCAAGTAAATTGTAAAATTGTGCCATATTGAAGAAAACTAAAGTAAAAGTGACATATGAAAACCGAAAGTAAACGAAGCCGAACTAATCATGTGACAAATAATCTCAAGTCGGAGATATACAAGGAGAGTTCATAATAAAATTGAACAAAGACAATTAAATATTGCAAATGCTTATTTAAAATAAAAGTTCGTCAGTAAAAAGGATGAATATGGAGCAGAGAATGACTACCAATACAACACAATTAAAAGTTGCAGATGTAAAAAGACCAAACTATAAAAGATCTTTATCAGTAATGCAGTACCGGAGCCACAGAACACGACCAAAGAAGAGAAGAGAGTTTTTTCAGCCGGACGCTTTAAAAGTGATAAAAAGTATTTGCTACAAAACTGTTTTAAGATAAAAACAATGATGAATGTGTCTTAATTGAATTTTGTACATATGTTTCATATTTGATAATATATAAAATAAGTAATATGGGTAATTTTTGATGTTGGAAAACTCCACATTTCTGAACACTAGTATAAATAGAGATTTGCATTGAAATAATTGTTCAGAAATAATTAATGTTTGAAAAATGTGTTTAGTTAAAAAAATATTCAAGATAATTTGTAATTTAAATATGCTAATGTTTGCTAAATGAATTTAAAATAAAACTATAATTCAAAATCAAACAATTTCATTCATTAAAAAAAACAATAAATTGCACAATAACAAACAAAATAAAATAATAATTACTATCATAATAATTACAATCATTATGATAGGTGCCCAACATAAATCAAAGAATCATATTCAAAATAGAATTCAATAAAAATAAAATACATAATTAAAAGTAAATCTATTTCATTTAAAAAACCAATTAATTGCAAAAATACAAAACAAAATTAAATAATAATTTAATATATATATATATATATATATATATATATATATATATATATATATATATATGTCATTAAAGGTTCTCGGTCCTAGAAAAGACAGTTTGACGTTTCGATGAGATCTCACTCATCTTCTTCCATAACCTTAACAAAATAAAGAGAGGGTAAGTTCTCTGTACTCCTCCTACCCTATGGAAATTAGTTTGATCTGCAGTATTAAAGGGAGAATATATGGACTCGAGGTAAGCAATTTAACAAATTTAAAATTGAATGTTTGACAATACTACAATCATTGTACCTAAAACTGTCAAACATTCAGTTTTCAAATTATTTTTTACTATAATTCAGTTTATAATTCCTTTGTCAACGAGGTCAGATTCGGATTTCGAAAAGTTTCGATATTTAAATATACATTTTTGTTTTTCATGTGTGGTGTTACTTTCCCCAAAAACTATACATGTTAACTAGAAGATGCCATAAATTAAAAATCTCACGTTGTCAAGTTGGTCCCATATAAGAATAAAACTTTCTCTTAGTCCACTACTTCACAATATAATAGAAAGTGATGAAAACGAATCAGATATTTTTGCGACCACACATAAAGAAAATATCAGCAATGCCCTTTTATTCCCGGTAGAAATGAAGCATCTGATAACCGTAAGTAGTATTCGGTAAAATTCAAACACCCTACGTTTCTGTTCTGTGCCTCTGTTGTTTGTTTCCTTAAACTTATAGTGTAGGGAACTTAGGATTATTTTAATACCATTTTTGAAAAAAAAATCATTTTTACTCCTTAGTTAATTATACTAGGTGTTTAATGTAGCAAAAACCCTAATTTAGGCAGTTTTTGCAACAGAATAAAAATTTAAAGTATCAAAGGTAATGTGAAAAAGGCGCATTTTTCAATCACTCATAACTCTTATCTAAAAAACGATAAACGATAAAACGTAACAATAAGTTTCATTTGCCTATCGAAAATAACTTTTCAAATTTTCAACTTCATGGCTTTGAAGGTTTTCACACAAATGTAATATTTTATCGAGATATCTTTATTTCTGGTGATTACAATGCTTCCATTCTGCATCAAATTACTTTTTTATAAATCTTTCGGTACAATCATATATTAATATTATTTTGGGTTTGTTTTATTGTCTGGAAATTAAATTTGAAATTCTGTATTTTGGTATTCGGCAACGCATAAATATTAGTAGAGGGGGAGAAAATTTCAGGGTGTACGAGAACTATAACCCTGACCGACGCACAAAAACAAGCCTTATAGCTGACAATGACAGACTCGCCTCTGTGGAAAAGTCCTTGCCACGATTTTTTTTACTCCAAGGAAATTTACTTATCAATTTTCCACATGCCCAACGTACAGTGAATGTGGATTACTACTGCCAGTTGTTAAGGCTGGCAAAAGCCGCGTATTTGAAACAAAAAACAAGGAATACACTGCGAGAAATGGGCGGAGAAGCCCCCGACCACCCTCCTTATAGCCCTGAATTGTCCTCTTATAACTATTTTTTGTTCGTGACTCTGAAGAAATCACCCGTAGGAAAACGATTTAGAATAAATGAAGAAGTCGAGGACCACATGCGCATTTGGCTTGCAACTCGCTCTCAAACATTCTATGAACAGAGAATACTGAAACTCATAACTCTCGGTGGAAAAATGTGTAGATCACGCATATTGAAAAAAGCTAAATCAAACATTTCCGTATAATGTTATTCGATAAATGTATACAAAAATTTCCGTTGATATATGATTTACCCTCGTAATTGTTTTACTAACATACCTAGAGTATTAAGCAAATTAAAATTCCTAACAGAACATGATCTAGTTTTGAGGAAAGTTTCAGTTAGCACGGGCAAAGAATTAAACTGTTTAGCACCATTTCAATATTATATTAAAAATATGGTTAGAAAAATTTACTTTGGTAAAAAAAAATTATTAAGTATAGTGTGTGTTTGAGATGTACTTCTTTCATAATATAGAAATAATATCATTTTCAGTAGCATAGTCGATCACTTTTCTCTAGATAGAGGAAATGAGCAACGAGAAAAATTTATCGATGAACGTTTCGTGGACGGTCAAATACTCGAAAAACCCATTAAAAGAATAATATCTTGGATTTCACTAAAGTTGTGCCAAGGAAGACAATTGCTGGAATATTGGTTGAAGTTCAGATGCGGCATCATTTGCTTGGCTGACTATTCGGATTTTGTGAAGAAAGAATGTTAGAAATCGAAAAAGCTTTGTCGTATTCGCTGATAATTATTTCCATAGCTTGGCGCCAAGTGCTTTACTTGACCTCAAGTAAAACTGACATTTGTACTGTGAAAAGTATTTAAGTAAGAGGTGGTGCTAATTGCATTTAGTGATATTTCCAAAACATATTTGCAAATGCTCATGCTCTCTGTCACGTAAAACATATATATACAATATAAGAACTCAGCTGTACAACAAGAGTTCATAAATTACCAGACTATCTGCCACACTAAATTTTCAGCAAGAAATTCATTTCAAATCTGGTTTAACATTTATTTTAAATAATTTGTTGAGTAAACTCTTTTATCTATTTCATGGACTGGAGTAGTTTATCTTAATTGAAAAAACATTTTGTAGATTATAAAACAGGGAAGACTTTCTGGGAAATAACACCACAAGTCACGAAATTTCTACTCCGAAACGTTTGGAAATATTCAGAAATTTCGTGACGTGTATTTCCCAGAAAGTGCTTAAACATTGAAAAAATATGCCACAAATATCCTTCAGAAAACAACAGGAAAGACTATCATATCATTGATCATATCCTGACCAAGAAAACGCGTAGAAGGATGTCGCGTTTTACTTTGGCAACTTGAATAATGATCGTAATCTTCATTTGACCTTTTTTTGTATTTTTGTAAAATAAAGACTAATAACATACTGACTGTAGTTCTAAGTTGACAAAAACAATAATTGTAAAAATATTGTTAAGTATTATTTATATGCGAAACTAGCCTTTGGACACCCAGACATGATAATGAGAAAATGAAAATTCTAGTCTCGTCGAAAGATATTTCTCCCTTTCTAAACTGACTTCTTAAATGGCATCTGATGCTTTCAAGTCGTTCACCAAGGAGAAATAGATGTTCTAGGTGAACATTGTCATTAGCTGTAGAAAGAGGGGAAGTAGAAACAATGCTGAGAATGATGATCGAGAGTAAGAGAAGTTGGGTGGCCGCTTGTCATTTTATTAGGGATTTGTTAAGGAAAGATAGAGAGCAGAGGATTAGAGTAATCGAACTAAAGAATTGAACGGTGCCTAATCGCTGATATCGATCCTAATGGTTCCGGACACCCCAGAGATGTAATTAGAAATTGACAAATTGGTGGTTTTAGTTCGTAGGAGTTTCACATCATGTTGTCACAATTGACGTCGAGAATGCAAAAGATGGGTCTTCACCTACAAAAAAGATAAATATTGGCGTAGACCTCTGACACATTTTACTGGAGCGAAAGCCATCTGTCTGGAGGATGAACGCTTAATCTTTCTTCCACTATGTTCGTTGGTTACGTTAGTTCAAATTACATTTTCCTCGTGAACTGTGGTTACAGATAAGAAATTAGCAGACCCCGTACTTGGTACTAGTTTCAACTTTAAACGTTATTTAGACTTTTCTAAACTTCCTATTACTGCTAGGTCTATTTTAAACTTCTATTTTCTGTAAATGCTTTGAGACGGTTTTGCTGAAAGTCTCACTGGTTATTAGGAGACCTGGACAATAGGAGTTATTCTTTCAAAAATGTAAGTGTGCTCCGAATCAAATCTGAATCCATGTTGTATAATGGATTTCATACGCAGGATAAAGTGAGTCACGACATCTATCACCTTACGCCAGATGCTGGATTCACCTAATCGTAGTTTTACTTCTGCCTTACTCTGTACTAGCATCACTTCCCCGGTGCTGGTTCGCAGCTGAGAAATGATTCAATAGCCCAAGTGTCGACTACTAATGGCACCCTGGGAATTGCCATTATCTTAGCAGAATTCTCTTGTGCTTATTGTCTTAAAGGCTGATTAATAATTAGCATGGAATCAAATGTATCTGAATAGCGAGCGTTGGCGTAGTCCAACTCTTCAGTCTTTCTGATAGTTGTTTATTTCACATAGTGGCAATAATCTAAATCTGTTGTTTTTAAATTGACCTTCCCTGGTTGAGGGAGGAGGGGTTTTGGTGGCAGCGCAACCGACACTCTCTCTTAAAGTGGCTTGTACGTTTACATAGAAAATATTATACCTAGGTAAGCCATATCTGTTACCTTGTATTGTTTTCTCCACATTTTTTTCCAGCTTAGGAAGGGAATCGTAGCTCATGCCATTTAGCTCTTATGTCAATGAGGTAACCAAATTTCCTGTTTTTCTGTTAGTTTCATAAAGGAATCGTTTAATTCTAGCCGTGGCTTTTTGTCAATTTCTTTAATGAAGAGTTCTTAAATTTCCTATCGTATTTCGTTCTATTCTCAATCGTCCAGTACGTTCTAGAGTTTATCAGTAGGTTATTCATTGACACTTTATTTCGTCACGTGACTTTAACACTATATTTATTCAAATTGTCACAACCTAGTATCGAATAATGCAACCTTTACCTATAACTTCTGCGGGATAGTGGCGTCACAATGGACAGAGACGTAATTTTTTACACTGCTCTCTCTTCGATCCTGATCCGTTCGATCTGATACATCCTCACCTTGATATCGGTGATTTCTTGAATGTATGTTCTTTATCACATTTAACTCAAGAGTGTCTACCACTGCTGTCATCGAATTTTCTATATCCAAAGCCTCATCTTCCAAAAATTTGTTCAGTTCGTTTGCTGGGCCTAAAATCGCTAGGTATCTTCTTACTTCTCATAATTCATATCTTTGTTGGGTCGACTTCCGTCTGACCAATTGTATTGAATATCTCAACTATTTCAATAGAATATTTTTAATTAAAAATATCAGTCCTTGGAGCTGAAACGTCTCTAGGATAGCTAGCCATACCCAATATACAATGCACATATTTGTGCATACGAAGACTGCTTGATGATATTGTAGAAATTACTTTCTCTCACAATGTTTTTTTGAAGAAGACTTTCTCCAAGGGACAACCAGTAATCTGGGCAATTTTACCTCCTCAACAATCATTTCGCACATATAAAACAAGTGGAATACAATATTTTGATAGGGTAATAAGATTGTAAATCTTTAGCTCAAGACTGTTGCTACAGATCACGGTTATGAAGGTCTCCAATGGTTATACATTTGCACTATATCCAGTTGATGACTTTTTCATCAAAATATTACCAGCAGATTGTGCACTTTATTGTCAATGCTATATATTACTTTTATTAATATTTTAGGTTGGGTCTCTTAGTTGCTGCTTACGTACTTTTTTACATCGTCTTTCGAACTAGATAATGTTAAAGCGCGATAGAATGACTAATAAAAGTGTTCTATAGTATTAGGAGAATAACACGTTTCCAGTAAAACAGGTCAAGAGAGCTTTTCTGGATAAGCATAAGAATAAAACTCCCAGACGTCCGTCATAATCACGAAAACTTTAAACCTCAGCGGTGTTTAGAAGTGAAGCTTGTGTCTCAGTACAATTATTAAATTCAGTTTTCATGCATACATAATGACCTTTGTACTCTAGGAACTATATTCTGGCAAACGAAAAATTAGTTACTTACTTCCGTGCGGAAAGAACTTGGAATAAATTTCTTTAAAGCTATCTTCATGGACGACTCCCTCAGGACACTCCTGAAACAGATCTCATTATTAGTGATATTACTTTTATCTAGTTTCATGTATAATAACGGTGGTATTATGTTAGAAATACTACTCTCATATCTATAAAAGAAAACGGCAGTTTTCAATACAGTTGTAGTAGTTTGCGCAAATAATAAGATTATACGAAAATGATGTAACCCTTCTGCAAGTACTCTTTCGACTTAAGTACTTGTGGACAATATATTTTACCTAATAAATATTTAGTGTTGAGGATTTCCGGTTAAGATGATGGGAGAGCCACATGTGTAAATGTGTATATATAATTAGCTCTTAGTAGAAAAGACAGTCACAAAGATATTAGTCATATTTTGTTTCCATTTATATTTTTGACCTATTTCAATTCTAAAAAGCTCAAGAAGTTCAAGAGTGTCTGCTTCGCTTGTATATGTATTAACGGTTGTTGGTTTAAATTTTTTTTTAATGAAAAATGATATATGAAATAGTTAAATTATAAATGGTATTGAGTTGAATAATAAAAGTGGCAAACTCTAGATTATATTTAGGAAATTATCTCTATTCATAAAATTTACAACTATTTGAACCACTTCTATCTGGCTAATGAGGTCGTGAGACAAAAGCTATTCAGTCGTAAGAAACATAAAAAATAGATTTAATTAATGTAATATGATATAAAAGAAGATAAAGAAAATGACACAGAATTACACTGATTGTCAAGACAAACAATTGCAGCTGCAATAAGATAATTGTGGAATAAAAGATGCATTGAAATTAATATACAGTTCGGAGGAGCTAAATGTTCAGAGACACGGAAACTCGTTAAAAAGCTTAAATCCAATGTGAAGGAAAATCTGGATTCAGAGCTGATAGAACTTGAGCTGACAATGTGTTCTGTTTAAAGCCAATAATAAAAACCACTTATATTGTGAGATCTTTATAAAGCTTATGACACTCCGGATGGTACTACAGAAATAATATATTTGGCACATACTAATAGCAGCCCTGCTATATTTATATAACATCTCAGCATCAATAGAAAAACTGGGTTGGAGCACGAATGTTGGTAGAAGGTTCATTAATGACAGATATTGAAGTAAAACAATATCGTACGGTCACGTCCAATGAATGAATGAGTCTCGACTGTCGCAGAAAATTATACATAGCGGGTACCATCAAACTGGAATATACGTAAAAGATCAAAGAAAACTCGGAAGGAGTTACAAAAGGATTGGCTATATCACACTTGGAAGAGCAAGAACATTGGACAACGTCGGAAAATAGTTTGAGATCGATAGAGATAGATAAGATTTGAAATACTGTTTAACTTTAACTGATTTGCAGGTTTCGTTTGTTTATAACTAATTATTTTTGAATGTTTATATGGTTTTAATTCCGAATAGGAGCTCGATTGGTTACTAGCGACCACCAAAAAAGTTGACTACGTGGCCTATGGTGTTCCCCAAGTTCCCCAAGTGCATTATACATATTTTGGCTCACTGGATCTAAATCTGGAATCAAATTAGTCGCCATATGTCCGACTAACTTTTTACTAACAATATTAAATAAAGAGCAAAGAATATTATTATAAAGACATTTTTAACCGACTTCCAAAAAGGAGGAGGTTATCAAGTCGTCGCGTATATTTTTTTGTATGTATGTTACCTGATTTCTTCTCCTGTGGTGAACCGTTTTGGATGAATATGTATTATATTGATATATAATATATATATATTTTCTTGCGTACAAAGGAATGACACCTCGAAGAGAGTATTCAATATCTCTGACAGGTGAAGTAACCTGAAAAAATTTTATCGTGACATTCTGTCCTAGGAGTTGAGAGAGAACAGCAATTACACGGAACGGCTCCAAATTCGGAACCTCTGTGTACTGATTCTCTCGAAAATCCTAGATGTCGGTCTTACATCTCGCGTCTTCAAATTTAACGAAATGCATCAAATGCATAAAAAAGTGTTCGAGAGGACATTCAATTGTGGGAAGCGCAACTGATGAAGGTTCCCTAACCAGAAACAATATGTATTATATTGATATATAATATATATTGTCTTGCGTACAAAGGAATGACACCTCAAAGAGAGTATTCAATATCTCTGACAGGTGAAGTAACCTGAAAAAATTTTATCGTGGCATTCTGTCCTAGGAGTTGAGAGAGAACAGCAATTACACGGAACGGCTCCAGATTCGGAACCTCTGTGTACTGATTCTCTCGAAAATCCTAGATGTCGGTCTTACATCTCGCGTCTTCAAATTTAACGAAATGCATCAAATGCATAAAGAAGTGTTCGAGAGGACATTCAATTGTGGGAAGCGCAACTGATAAAGGTTTCCTAACCAGAAACAATATGTATTATATGATATGATGATTGATATATAATATATATTGTCTTGCGTAAAAAGGAATGACACCTCGAAGAGAGTATTGAATATGGTCTTGTTTAATAGAGCATACATCACGGATTGGTGAAACTTCAAATCTTGGAAAAGAATTCTATTGGTAAAGCTACGAATTTTTGAATGAACACATGCGTGCATGGAAATCGACCAATATCCCTAACATATTGGTCGATTTTTCGAAAACTCCTTATGGATGTGTATAGTTTTTTAACGTGTAATCTATTAAGGAAGTTCGCTAGGTGATCTCATATACTTTTCTGCGATGTGCAACTTGCAGTTTTGCAGAAAATCGCCGAAAATTCCAAAATTCTTATCAAAAATTACATCCAAATGACATAAGGGACATTTCCTCATAAATATTTTAATTGCAACGTAATAGTTCGGGAATTTTAGGCATTGGAAGTTTTAATTGCGAATTTGAAAATTTTCTTTGTCCATCTCAAGCATATAGGTAGTAAAGCATAGTATTTTCGGTTCCTTAAATCAAGTACCAAGCTCTATTTGTTTGTATACCAGGCAATACCTATTTAAATGCAAATTTTTGCATTTTGCGAAGACAGTGCTTTTGGTTGTCGCATTCTCCCGGCCTAATAGAAAACACACGGTGTTTAGTTATAGCAAACAAAATCACAAAGTAAAGTGATAGAAGGAGTTGCATTTATATGATGACTGAAATATAGGACGTAGAATGGTTGGAATATAGGGTGGAGTGGACGTTTGGTGGTATAAATATGTTGAACAAAAAGGGTTATTAAAATGGGTAACTAAAATTATATAGGGTAATTAAAAAACTGTTATATGATGTGGACGTAAACAAATCATATACAGGATGGTTGAAATATATGCTGGAGTTAAATTATATTTATACAGTGTGATTAAAATAATATTTATTTTAGAGCCCATAAGAAGTTGCATAAAGTGTGGAGAGGAATTAATGTTACACCGGGCGATAATATAAAATGTTAAAAATGAAATAATTTATGGGGTAGCCCACAAGAAGTTATATACTATGGTTGAAATATAGGAAGAATTTGACTCCGAAAATATGGAATGGATTCTGCTTCGTCCTATAGTTTACAGAAGGCAACTAACAAATGTATGCTTGTCCATGGGCAGTCGTATGTACAGGATGATTGGTACATAGGGCGGAGTGGAATTATCTATAGTTGTACAGAGTTGTCAAAAAAAGTTGAAAAAAGGTTACATGGCGTGGTCCATAAGGCATAAATATATTTTGGGCTTATTAAGTCAACGCGTACTAGTACATTTTGTTGGTAAACATTTACCTGTTAATTTAAATGAAAATGTATTAATGTGTAATGTTGAGGCTTTTGATGTCACTTGGCTCTATCTATTAAGGTTATACATATAAAATAAAAAATAAAGAATGAAAACTACCTGAGTTCAGAAAAACTAAAAAGTTGAAAATAAAACATTTTAAAAAAATATAACCGACTTCCACCTATAACCAAAAAGCTAAAAATAATTATAACAAAATACAACTCTAGCAAATAAATCATTCAATGTTGTTAGGTACCTACCCAGGAAGTAAAAAATGTAAACATTAAAAGGTGTTCATTCTGTACAAATTAATTACCTACCAATTCGAATATATTTTTGTAGTCGGTGCCAAGCAACAATCAAGTTTTATGAAGTGGTAGATAAGTACGCAATAAAGGATTTTAGATTTGCTTGGCACCGACTTCAAAAATATATTAGATTGGTAGGTAATTAATTGGTACAGAATGAGCACCTTTTAATGTTTACATTTTTTACTTCCTGGGTAGGTACCTAACAACATTGAATGTGTTATTTATTTGCTAGAGTTGTATTTTTTGTTATTATTTTATTTTGTTATAATTATTTTTAGCTTTTTAGTTATAGGTGGAAGTTGGTTATATATTTTTTAAAAATGTCTTATTAAATTAGTATTTCATGGATATTCTTCAGCAGAAATAGGTAGATTTAAATTTACTGTAAACGTTGAAAAATGTGAATAAAAGTTAAAAATCTTTCTACATTTCCAATCAAAAACTACAAGAAAGTTTTAACTAACTGCTTTAACAAATATCGTGAAAGAACCTGGGTACATAAATAATGAAATTGCATGATCTGCATCTGCATTGGTTTGAACTTAAATACGTTGAGGTACCAATTCTGATTTCTATTCTATAAATGTTGATTCTATTTTCACTCGTTTCTTTGGCATTAATATGCATGTAAGGTTTTAGCTTTTCAATAAAAAGTGCAGAAAAATGTAGTGTTGGTTATTTACTATAAAAACACATGACGAACAATTGTTATTTAAATGTTTGAAGATAATGGATACACCAATAATCAAGTTGCCACTTCTATATCAGACGTGTTTTGAACACAAGTATATATTTTAGTGAAATATATATTATGTATCTATAAATATTGCTTTTATTTTCGTTGTCTCCAATGGCGTTGTACATGCATGTAAGGGGTAACTCGAATCGGTCTCTTGTCTTTTCGGCAATCTACATCATTCACTTTCAGTTCAGTTTTTGTTATGAAGAAGTTTTTTATTCTTTCGTGAATTAAATCGGCACTTTAACTTGTCATTTATTAAAGCCAAAAACATGAATATCTGTTTCTATGATAAACATGAAAATTTGCAAATAAGGGAAAATCTAAAAATCAACCTCCAACTACAATGCACAGTGACTAACGACAACTCCATAGTCGGAGTTTATTAATCTACAAACTGAGATAAGGATAACAGAATATACACGAATACTGGTTGATCGTACTATAGACATTTCTTTCTCTCAGAATATCCGTGGTGAAGAATATCTGTACAGACAACCAGAAATCCGCGTATTTTTTTCGAAATGGCCTTACTACACTTTGTTCTCTATTTACAATCGTCAAATATTTATCAGTTGCAGCAAAAATCTGAGAAGAGAAACCCAAAATGAACAGACAATATAATCTATTTCCCTGCATGTCACTTAAGCGTTGTTCTAATGTTTATCTTTGTCTACAAAACTTTTTATATGCCAAATTTAAAATAACATGAAACACAACACATAGCAGACTTCAATTTTGTACGACACGTCATACCGATTTAACATTGATTTGTTATGCGATATGCTACAATCGCATGTTATTATTCCATGTTATGTAACATAAGAAAGGTACATCATAAAGCTGATTGTATCTTCTAACAGGTTCTGGTAAGATGATGTAATATTAATAACTTAAAACCAAACATTCATGTCAGTTCTATTTGGATATATTGACTATACAATAATTGTAAACCAAAATATATTCTTAACGCCCCTATTGAAATAGTAGCTTCGAGCACAGTTCGGAAACAGAAACCCATCGCACTGCAATTAATTTTGTTGGGCAATATTTTATTCATGTACATTTCTACCGTTAATTCAGGCGGGCGTCCATCTAGTGAAAGCTAATTAGATAATTAATGGCGGGCATTTCAACTGTAATTTAACAAACTTAATAATGTATAATCCAATCGAATAATTTTATTTGTTGCCGGAAAATTCTGCTTGCACCGACTAAATTTTCGGTGCAGATAATCTGCATTTTATAGAGCCAGCATAAATTCATTTTCGATATTTCTGAGTTTGTATCGCATGGCCGTTGTAAATGAACAACCATAATTTATGTTTTTATCTACCCGTATGTTACGATTTCACTTTGAATTGATTCAAATGAAAATATTAATATGGCTATGGCTAATACGCTCGAATAAAAGCTATTTTTCCAGAAATGCGGATATACACCTTATATGAACAAAACATAAATGACAAAACAAACCTTAAACTGTAATTTGTCATAAAAAATGAAAATAATATGAATTTAAATACTTTCGGAAAGGATAACTGAGATACTTTTTGATAAGATTATAGAAACTTTGGACGGCAAGAGTCGCAAGAGAATATATTGTTCTAAGGCTACCTCCAAATCATTGAAATATCAAAAAATATATTAAATTATATAAAAAAATCAATATATGTCATGTTGGACAAAGCGAAAACGTCGCCATCTTTCGGAATAATATTTCCATTCAATTTTTTTTGCAAAATACCTTCATAAGATACCCCAGAGTAAGAATGAAGATATTACTCACCTGCAACTTGGTCACAATTTGGTTAAACAATTTTTATTAGAGAATTGCAAGAGTTGTTTTTTTGCCTGACTTTATTTTGATTCTTTGACTCATCGTGTACAAAAAGATCCTTAACGACTTTTCTCTAAAATTTACCGTTTTCGACTTATAAATTGTTTATACAGAGAGAATGACCACAGCAGAAGGTAAACAGTGAAAGAATTACAACTGTAGTAAATCATTAGAATAGCTGAAAAACTATCAGAGTTTATTGTGCGTTCTTCATTAAAATATACATATTGTAGATCCCTAATTAAGCACCCAGATATGACATGAAATTTGAGGGACATCAGATGTAGGCACAAATAATTGGCTAAAAGCTGAACACTGTTTAGGAAAGCATACAAATATCATCAGTGAATCTTTGATTCTAGACTGAAGGAATTTTAGAGACACAAAATGTCCAGGACGATGAATTTTTAGGAGCGCAGTTATAAGAGCTCGATCCAACTGCACTAAAGGCTAATTACGATCTCTACTACATTCACATTTAGTTTAGATTGATAGATCTGGCAGATCACCTTCTGAATCTTCTACAGAATATTACAATTCTTTCCACAATTAGGTGTAATAAACGTAAACCGCAAGAACGAAATCATAAATAGATCCATTGGCCGCTCCAGCCAAAGAATTCGGGGGACACTATAATGCCTCCCCCTGGAGCAGCCAATGAACAGATAGTTGAGCTCCAACTTTTGCTTTGTTTAATAAATAACTTTGATTTCGTACAAAACCAAAGAAACAAAAGCGGCTATCAGAAATGTATGTGGGTACTTTTAAATACCGGTAAATACCGAATAACAAAAAACCTAGAAGATATTTCATTATAACTAAGTCAGTGCTTTTGATCAGAGAGTGTAAATAAATCTCCTTTGTAGGAATGCACTATACCGATCATAAGCCAGTTTATAGTCCGACTCGCAATGGAAGTTTTCGGGTGGCTGTGACCACTGCTAAATTATATGGTGACCACAACCATTTTTGAGCGCTGGATCCACGCCTGACAGTATGTTTAAAATCAAAACGTTCCAAAGCTTAAATCTGCTGTCCATGTCAATGGAATTATAATCTGAATTATAGTAAAACATAAATTTTAAAACTTTGATCTTGAAAGAATTTCAATGTCAACAGAATTTATGACAGCCCTATCAAACTTGAACTCGCACTGTAGAATTAGAAGAAATCAAACAACTTGCATTTTCTTTGAAAACCAGAAGTGTTAGAGATTACATTTTCTTTTTTTGTCTTGCAGACAACTTGAAGTCATTTTTAAAATAAACTTAATTTATGTACTAATAACTTTTATAAGAAATGTATTTTTGTCTGTTTTAGCAAACTAAGTCTGAAAGTACCTAACTCGCTATAAAAACCATCATGGAAGTTTTTTGTTTTAATGTTTAACTTGTTTACCTCAGCTAATAAAAATCTTTCCTAAATATGAAATTATTTTATAATATTAGTGGTTAATATATAAAAAATAAGAACGTTCATAATTTTACAAAAAATCAAGCAACAGAAAGAGATATCAGAAAAAAATTCACGATTTTTGGACCTCTGGGAGCACGGTAACCATTTTCTCTATGAATTCCTCAAATCTAAATGGTGAATCTACGTCATTAGCAATCTGTTTACTACAAGCAGTGGGATTATCGTCTTCGATGGCACTAACCATCTCCTTCAATTCTCTGTTCAGGTAACAGAGTACCTTTTATGACAATTTGCTACAAAACACGTATCGCATTAGCTAATGCATGGATAAAAAAATATTATTAGAATAAATATAAGACCATTGACAACGAAGTCAGAATAGACTTTGAAACGTTTAGTTTCCTTTAATATACGTCATTTTATTTCGATTGTGGTGTTATTGCCCAAAAAACATAAAAGTAATCAAGAATATGCCACAAACAACGTTTAGAAGACAACCTTAAAAATGATAGAAGTTAGAAAAAATGTAAATGACGTTCTGGATGGTAACAAAAGGATGAAACTTCCAATAAAAAGGGTTATTGCATGCACGTTGTTTCACTCAAAGCGTTGTAGGAAAATTATCTCTAAAGTTGGGGAATTTTTGGCAAAAAATAATTTTAAAATGATTAAGGATAAATCTTTTAAAATTTTTTTTAAATAAATTAAAACTCAATTTGAACGAATTTAGAACCCTTTTTGAAGAGTTCAATAATGGAAAATTGATCCCTAGCAATCCATGGAGGCCACGACTGTACGGATTCCCCAAAATTCATAAAGAGGGGATACCAATACGACCTGTAGTTAGTTTCATAAATGCACCAGCTTCTTTTTTGGCAAAATTTTTATTATATATCATTAAAGATTAAAGATTTATCCAACTTCAAAGCTAGATGTACAGTCAACAATAACTTGGAATTAGTTGAAAGGTTATCACATATAAAAATAGATGAGGACCATCTCATGATGCCATTTGATGTTTGTAAAGTCATTAAGTAAGTTTAAATATTTGTTTATCCCAAGATTTCTTTGTGTTTAATAATATTTGTTATCAACAACTTCGAGGGTTTGCCATGGGGAGTTCTTTATCTCCGTTCTTAGCTGACATTTTTATGGATAATTGGAATGTACACAGATTATAGGCTCAAAGCATCATGAGATAGTTTGTTGGTGTAGAACGTGGATGATATTTTTGGCATAATCCAAAGAGATGAGAATAACGCTTTTCTTTATTAAATTCACTCAATTCAATACATCCCAACATCACGTTCACTTTAGAATTGCAGGTAAAATTAATTTTCTTGATCTCGCAATTAAAAAAAACTTACATGACAATAAATTGGAATTTGACATATTTAGGAAAACAACTCAGACAGATCTTGATATCCGCATAAAAGCATAAAAGAGCACATAAAATATTTAAACAAATCAGCATTTGGACGTCATTTAGAATTTCATAACCACACTTTATGCCCACATTCTAATTCCATTCTCAGATACCCAGTTGTAATTAACAATTTTACCAGACTTGAATTTTTGGAAGACTTTGCTATAGATATATAATCTAATCCACTTGCTCTAAATACCAAAGCGAATTTACATAAGCTCTTTATTCCTCTACATATAAATCTATTACCTTAAAGTGTTAATTTCTGTTTGGCAGATATTTACATTTTATGACATAAAACATAATTTTGCACCACATTTCCTTCATGTGTAACCCCACTTTTACTGGAATTTTTGCTGAAAATTTTAAATTGAATATTTCTGTTTATTGTGTATTCAGATCGTATTCTTTAAACTGTTTATTTATCGAATATTTTATATTGTGACGTGTTCCTTGTAGAGACTCTGAAGATGACTCCCACAGGAGTCAAAAACGCTTAGCGAATTAAAGTTTTTAAAAAAATATTGCACGATTCATATAATTTTCCTAGAACCCCTTGAAAATGATAATAATTGACTTCAAACACTAAGATGTGGTTTTAAAGAAAGACTTCAACAACTGAGTCTCATTGGAGACGTATTAAAATCGTATACACCACTTGGGTCATTGACCGTAAGAATTAAACTAATTTAAGTATCATTTATCTGTGATTGGTAGGTAGTCGTAACTTTAGTAGTCATTTGTTACATTTATAATTATTTGTTGCTTTCGGTAATCCATTTGTTTGTCCAGATGTGGCACAAACCTTCAAGCTGTAGCAGGATCATGTCAAACTAAGTCTTGTTTATATTTGCCTGAAAAGGTTGCATAACATATTATGTATAAATTCGTCTTAGTGCTATCGATACTTTAACGTAAATCACAATGGTGTATATTGAAAGAAATAATTTGATTACTGTATCGAGAAAATAAAACGGAGCCGTGACGAATTATCGTGTTATTTAAAATTTTATATCAGAAGACTTGTTCCTTCTCCATATTATCTATTTGTGAAATCTGTTAGACACAACAAAGGAATGAATTAGATCTTTAGTAAGAGGTGTCAATTGTTTGTTCCGAAAGCTCGAATGGGCTTTAGAACACTCGAATTTATTCTTATTTAATTAACTCTGTATCTATAAAGACATGATTTTTAGGTTATATACAAAAGTGTTGAACGTAACTGTTAAATTAGATTTCAACACAATTATTAAGAACAAATTGGATACTGGTATAATTTTCAGTTTCAACATTTCAATAATTTCTTCGACCCCAACACCCTTATAAACTCATAAAATTCCATTTAAGTAAAGCTGTCACTAAAATATGCGAACTAACCCTTCATTTCCCCAAATATGTAAGTTGGGCGTAATTAACCCTTTACTAAATTACTAACGAAGACATTTAAATTTTTTCACTCGTCAATGGACATTACCCAAACGAATATAAATATCCTGCTGAGCAAAATTGGAATTGCAAATGTCCTATTCAAGCCAACTCTTCGGTTGAATGTCTGCCTTTATTAGGTACCTACACCGTGAACTTATTCCATACATTATGAACTTACCCAAATATTTGTTCAGCATAAAGCTCGACCGCATATATAACGTGGCAAGGCTTTTTGACCTCAAAATTTAATTCGTCACCGCAGGATGTTATAAATATTTTTCATAATTCCGAGAAGGCGCAGCGGCGAGGTGTATTTGAGTATTGTCGATGCTAAGAATTTATGATTTCAAGGTATTTTCCAGTCTATTATTTCACCTATAGTTGTGGAAATGTGGGCGGCTATTCAATTATTCATGAAGGAAATATTCAAATTCGTTCTATTTAGAGCGGGGCTACTAATCAGATATCTTAACAGCTTTTAGATCTACAGAACCACTTCTCAGATAATTACCGGTGATATGATTCTGCAAGAATTCATTGGAATTCATTAAGAGTATTTGGAGGCATTTATTTACCTAAAAAGTTTTGATAAAAATATTAAATAAGTGTTGTCAAAAATAAAGATTCAACTTAACAGAGCAGCTCAATATTTTGTTTGTTCACTTTTTGTTCCTGGTTCAATATTTCAATTTTCTTCTGTTATTTCTGTTGAACAATTGCTAATCTTGTTGTCGTGCTATTGCGCCTAATAGCGTAAAAGATTAATTAAGATATAACCTTCAAATGTAAAATGTTCTCAGTTAAATGTATCTTAGAAGTACCAAAAAGGAATTCCATCATTTTTACAAAAAGTTCGATGCCTTCGGGTATGCTCCATAGAAATTCGTTTCCTACTGTCGTATTTCAGCTTTGTTCTATATTTGTGTGGTGACTGTGTTTCGGAAATTAAAGCTACATTGTCGTTAAATAACAGAGGCAAAGCATAGGAAACAGCTTAGGTGAGGTTAAAGCTGCCAACACTCAAAGAATTGATAATTTAGATGTTCATAGTGGTGAAGTACCTGAGGAATTTAAGAGTATGACTTTAGCACCCTAAAAGTTCCACCTCAACATCAGCCAAAAATGATGATTGTATGTGTGCATCGCTGGTAAAATGACTACGTTTCGTCAAAGGTACCTCTGCCCTCTGTTCGCACTATTCTGGTATTCATCTGCTCATGCACATAGATACTTGAAGGTTTTCAAAAGTAATTTCTTAACTATTAACAGAATAAATGGAATACACAACTATTTAGTTTTTAGTTTTTTAATTACCGATATAATGATTCTTCCCTACACCCCTATTAACAATACTCGCGTTTCATAGGAATACTAGCGGTTACTTGAGGCCTTACCCGTGTGTGGCAAATAAAATTGTATGGGTGTATTTGAAATGGGAACTGGCTTTACATTTTGTATGCTACAATGATTACTAACACACAGTACACTAACGCTCAGTTAACTAACGCCCAAACACAAATTTGGTAAAATTAGGAATTCACGAGCGACGCTCGCTCGCCTAGGTACTGGTTTAAAATTTAGGAGACCAGATAATAAAATCCAAAAAAAAATTATAAAAAAAATATCCGAGTTCCACCTTTAACTAAAAAGCTGAAAATAATTATAACAAAATACAACTCTAGCAAACTAATAACACATTCAATGTTGTTAGGTACCTACCCAGAAAGTAAAAAAATGTAAACATTAAAAATTGCTCATTCTGTACAAATTAATTACCTACCAATCTAGTATATTTTTGAAGTCGGTGCCAAGCAAATCTAAAATCCTGCATTGCGTACTTATCTACTACTTCATCAAACTTAGTTGTTGCTTGGCACCGACTAGAGTTGTATTTTGTTATAATTGTTTTCAGCTTTTTAGTTATAGGTGGACGTCGGTTATATATATATTTTTTAATGTTTTATTTTCTACTTTTTAGTTTTTTTTTTAACTCAGGTAGTTTTCATTCTTTATTTTTTATTTTGTATGTATAACCTTAATAGACAGGACCAGTAACATCGAAAGCTTCAACATTACACAATGATACATTTTCATTTAAATTGACAGGTAAATTTTTAGGAACAAAATGTACTAGTAAGCGTTGACACAATAAGCCCAAAATATATTTATGCCTTATGGACCACGCCATGTCACCCTTTTTCAACTTTTTTGACAACCCTGTATTACTATGGATAATTCCACTCCACCCTATGTACCAACCATCCTGTACATACGACTGCCCAAGGACAAGCATAAATTTGTTAGCTGCCTTCTGTAAATTATAGGACGGAGTAGAATCCATTCCATATTTACGGAGTCAAATCCGTCCTATATTTCAACCATCGTATATCACTCCTTGTGGGCTACCCCATAAATTACTTCATTTTTAACATTTTATATTATCGCCCTGTGTAACATTAATTCCTCTCCACACTTTATGCAACTTCTTAGGGGCTATGAAATAAATAATTTTTTAATCACACTGAATAAATATAAATCAACTCCAGCATATTGTTCAACCATCCTGTATATGATTTGTTTACGTCCACATCATATAACAGTTTTTTAATCACCCTATATAATTTTAATTCCACATTTTTTCCAACATTTTTATATCACCAAACGTCTACTCCACCGTATATTCCAACCATCTTGTATTTACGGCTGCCTAGGTACCACTCTCATTCTACTCCGTCCTATATTTCAAACATCTTATAAATGCAACTCCTTCTATCACTTTATTTGTTATTTTGTTTGCTATAAATAAACACCCTGTGTATAAACCAAATAGCAGTTTAGGGTTTGACATGTGTTGTCACTAAATTTTCTACTAGACCGGGAGAATGTGAAACCATTGATTTGAGGAGCCGAAAATACTATGCTTTACTACCCATATGCTTGAGAAGTACATAGAAAATTCTTAAATTTGCAATTAAAACTTCCAGTGCCTACAATTCCCGCACTATTACGTTGTAATTATATATTTATGAGGAAATGTCCGTTATGTCACGTCGATGAAATTTTTGATAAGAATATTGGAATTTTCCGCGATTTTCTGCAGAACTGCAAGTTACACGTCGCAGAAAAGTATATGAGATCACCTAGAGATCTTCCTTAATAAATTAAAGGTTAAAAAACCATACACATGCATAAGGAGTTTTCGAAAAATCGACCAATATGTTAAAAATATTGGTCGATTTCCATGCCCCCATGTATTCATTCACAAATTTCATCACTTTACCAATAGAATTCTTTGCACAATTTTGAAGTTTCACCAATCCGGATATATACTCTATTAAACAAGACCATATTCATTCAAAACTCCTCCTTTTTGGAAGACAGTTAAAAAATGAGAAGACACATTCACCTAGATATTAAAGCATATAACAATTAAAAAAAAGATAATTAATTTAAAAGAATTGTCAATTATAGCTTAATTTTTTAAAAACAAAATACGTTTTGACAATTTGCTACAGCGGTGCAAGTCGTTAAGAGAAAGTAGATCCAAGGTTAGCTACTGATATAGCTGCAATGGAGCAGTGTTCACGTGTTTGTTTTTGTTTGTGAATAAGTCATTGAAACACAGCTTAATTGTCTACGTAATGTGGTAAGTTGTAGTTTCAAACCGCATCATCTGGAGAAGATCTCCTCTATTTATTTGAAGGTCGAGCTGGAGCTGTCGATACTGCTGCTTCACCAACAACAGGCATTGAACTCAGTTTTTCTCTACCCTGAGCGATAATTTCATCGATAGACTTTTCTTGGGGCTTCAACACCAACTGATCCTAGAATTTTTTTCCATACTTGCAGATGATGGGGAGGTTTTGCCACCCAAAACAGCTAATAGATAAGAAGGCCCGTAACGCATTTTTAAGTCATAAAACACCAACAGTGTTCGCTAACTTCGTAAATAAATGTTGTAAGAAAACAAAAGCAGGGAATTTGTTTTAGAGGTTGACAGGCCTGGAAGATAGTTTTAATTTTATGTATAAATCACGAATTACATAATTGTGAAAATTTTTGAAAATAATATTGGTGCGTTCCCGCAATTTGTTTAATGTATTGTTCAAATTTGATTGAATTACTTCATTGATTTTTAAACTTCTGCACCTTTTCCAAAACTTTCCGTCGCGCTAATGCTAATTTTAAGTGTTTTTTGCGTGTAAAATATAGACAGTATTCGTGATTTGTGTATTGTATTCCGAGCTATTCGGACACTTTTGATTCCGTCTTAAGAGACGGCCGCTTTTGTTGTTATTGTGTTACGATTCCGCGAGTTATTAGTTCCGGTCGTAACAACCGCTAAACCGCTTTCATTTTGTTTCTTTTGTGTTTACAAAAGCGCATCATTTGTTGTTAAACCCGCACTTTTTGTTTGCTCAATCAATGAACATTACGTTATTTTTTGTGTAACGTGTTGTCCTGACGAAGCTCTAAAATCAGTTTCTGCTGTTGGGGGGCTAGCCTCTGAAGAAAGAAGAACCAAGAAAACACCACCTGCAGAGCTTCGACGTAAAAGGTTAGTGATGAACTTTATTTGGTGATTCATTTACGCGACGGCACGTGTTTTATTGATTGTTCCGCTAAAGGTCCTTCGTCAATTATATACTTGGATTGAACCAACATTGAAATAAAACCGCAAGATCTAATTCATACATTTTTTTGGATATTATATGTAATGTGCCATCGAAGACATTCCAAATATTATGTGAAACTGTGTGAAATGCCTTCGCTAGTTAAAAATAGGTAGCTAAACATGTCCTTTATTGACCCATGGAAAGACCTAAATTTTTTAGTAAATGCATATTTGAGTTTTTAACCGACTTCTGAACGTAATTTTTTGGTATGTATTTACCAAATTTCTTTTCCTGTTGCGTACTGTTTTGAATAATTTTTTTTGTTTAATAGAGTGTACAACCAGATCGGTGAAATTTCAAATTTGAGAAAAGAATTCTGTTTATAAAATCATGAAATTTGGGAACAGATGTACGCAAGGAAATCGACCAATATACCCAACATATTGATCGATTCCTCCAAAACCCCTTACTAATGTATATAGTTTTTAAAATTGCACATTCTATTAAGGAAAATATTTTTTCTGTGATTTGTAACATGCAGTTTCTGAAAAAATCGCCGAAAAATCCGATATTCCTACCAAATGTACCATTGAATTGACGTAAGTGACATTTCCTCATAAATACTTTAATTCCAGTGTAATATTGCGGGAACTGTAGGCACTGAAAGTTTTAATCGCAAATCTGAAAATTTTCTATGTACATCGCAATATATGTAGGAAGTATATATAGTATAGTATAATTAATTCTATTAAACATATTTTATTAACGAGTACCAAGCTTATTTTGTCTGTATATCTGTAAAATGTCGTCTTACTTGAAAAATTGTCAATGTCGCCAAGACGGTGCTTTTCGTGTCACTGACTTAATAGAAAATTCAGTAACAACACAGGTCAAGCTCGAAACTACTATTTGGTGCAATTTTACACAAGGTGTTTGGTAAAGCAATCAAAATAAAGTAATGAACGCAAAAGCAACAATAATTAATTTATTTAAACATATTTTTGGGTTATTTAGTGAAAGTATACCAGTTCATTTTGTTCGTATAACTGCAACCTGTCCATTTAAACGAAATTATGTCATTCTGTAATGTTGGGGCTTTACATTCTGTATAAAAAATAAAGAATATAAACTACCTGAGTTTGAAAAAAAACTAAAAAGTTGATAATAATACATTTAAGAAAATTACTTTATACTATACTCATTTACCTAATGATGATAGCAGATACAAAGCTATTGAAAGTTTTGAGATGAACCCTTTCAAGACGATGAAAATCAAAGGAAATTTCTAGGACCGAGTTATATTGTCTACCAGCCTCAGAAATGTTGAAAAAAATTAACAAAACACAACGCTAGGCAATAAAGGCAATAAATAACATATTCACTGGTGTTAGGTACCTACACACAAAGCAAACAAATGTAAATAATACAAGGGGCTCATTTTGTACAAATTAATTACTTACCTAGCGAGTTTAATTTTGCCAAGCAACAGTCAAGTAAGCAACGCAGGCTTTTAGGTTTGCTTAGCACCGACTTCTAAAATATACTAACTTTGTGTATAGGTATCTAACATCAGTGAATGTGTTATTTATTATGTAGTATTGTGTTTTGTTAATTATTTTAAACTGTTTAGCTGTACTTCTCGGTTAATAGCTTTTTTTAAATATTTTATTGATGTTAGATTGTTTAACAAATCCCAATTGTTTGTCTCATAAGATGGTATGCTTATATACTGCATAAATATATACTGTTTTTTATAACTGATTTTGGACGGTGGTTGTTTGGTGAATTTTTATTTTTGATTGTAAATTGTTGGGGTTATGATAAATTCCATTGTAATAGTATTTCTTTCGTTAATATCATATAACTTATTTTTTATTAATATGAAAAAAATGAATAAACAAAATAATGTTTCGGTCAAACCCATAACAATTTTTCTTCATCACGATGATTAATTCCCACAGAGCTATAACTTCCACAATTAAAATTTTAAGTACAATTCAGCTGGCAGTATAAATATTTAAAGGAATTCTAAAGTGTGTTGAACATTTTGTTTACGTAAACATAAACATAATCTGCAATTCTCCGGTGTAATATGAGCTGCCTAGTTATGATAATGTTTCCATAATTCGATTTGCCATCGTCACTGTCAACAACGGTTATCCCATTAT
Organism: Octodonta nipae; assembly: GCA_034190945.1. Taxonomy (NCBI): domain Eukaryota; kingdom Metazoa; phylum Arthropoda; class Insecta; order Coleoptera; family Chrysomelidae; genus Octodonta; species Octodonta nipae. The sequence continues at coordinate 32,937,991 of CM067222.1, forward strand.
TGAAATTAGAGGTATTCAATATTAATCACTGATAATTTTAGATACAATAATGCAATGAACATCGCATAAAATGAAACAGTTAAAGCAATTATTCCGCAATTACAACACCTCAGTCTCATTAGTTAATTAACTGGCATATAGAGAGAGCTTGAAGCGAAATTGAACGATAAAAAATTCAAATGTATATTATCGTTCGGTAACGTAGAGCGCACCGGAGACTCCAAAGCGTAAAAAAGTTCTCAATGGATTATTTGATATCGCAGAAAGCTGCAGCAAATAAAGAACCATTCCGCTCCTTAGAATCGTTCATTACAGTTTTTATTCGGTGTGTAAAAAGAATATATTACGATTAAATGTTGCTGCATAGAATAATTTGATGGACGTTCTTTTTAAGGTGCTGAAGTACTAGAGTTCACGGTCAAATGGATTTGAGTTTTATTAGAGCTGATTTGACACGTTAGTATTTATAGAGGTGCCATACCAACCTTCTGTTTATTAATTAAGCTTGTTGACACTTTTTTTAATGATAGAAAATACAAGGTACCAGTTAGATAATTGTGATAGCACGAAACAAAAAATGAAGGAAAGATTTACAAGGTATGTCCTTTTAACGACTGGAGTGGTCTATTCAAGGTGTGGCAATAGTGCGTGGACGGAATGTTGTGGCAATATATATATTTTAAAAATCTGTATATTATTAGATATTTGGATTTGTCTGTCAATTTTACTAAGACTTTTGTTCATTATACATGTTACCTAAAATGTACCGTTTGGGGGTTATTCGATAATTTGTCAAAATGTTGACATCTAGAAACTGCTGAATATTAGAGCTGTCTGGGATCACAGGGAAACTATTGACCACCCTCCATACTCTCAAGAGCCAGAATGAGAATAATGAACTCAGTTTATTGTGACAGATATCGCACCAAAATTTTAAAAAGTTTTAGCACTAAATTTTCTTTAGTGGAACCCCCAGTTTTTTCAAGTTATCTGAAAACACCTTTAATATATTTTCTTCAGAATAAAGTTATATTTACCTGGTTCTAACAGTATCTTCAGAAACCAAGAAATCAAAATCATATATGGTTTTTGTGTGATTTACTATTAATAAAGTATTTTTGATCCTAGAAAGCTGTAGAGTTTAATTTCTATGCCATTAAATGTGAAATTTCCTTACCTTTTCAACGTTATACTAGATTACATATTGTTTTTTGAACAATAATTGTTGCATCCCTGTTTTTTTAGTTCTTTGGGAATAACACCACATAAACTTGAAAGTCTGTATATGTCAAAAGGTCCAAACGTCTCAAGGTCTAAATCAGACTCCGTTTACAATGGTAGTAACACAAATGAACAAGAAATTAAAAAATTAAAAGGATTCCTAATGACAAATTTCGTAAATCATTAATAATGCTTTTAATTTCTAAATTTTTTAATTTCTTGCTCATTTGTGTTAATACTATTGAAAACTGGGTCTGCCTTAGACCTTGAAATGTTTGGACTTTTTGAAATATACAGACTTTTAATTTTAAGTGGTGTTATTCCAAAAGAACTCAAATAAAATAAAAATCCCTCTCAAGTTGCTGGTGATTATCTAGTAAAGTAGAGAGAATACTACGGTTTTCCCTGATTTTGACCTTTCGTATTTTTGAGAGTAGCAAACACTTTAAAAGACTTGGATGACACTCAGGATCAGGACATCTTGCTTTGTATTTTCGACTAACCGATAACAGATTTTTAAAGCATTCTTCAAGAATGAAAACCACATACCACACCATGAGTAAAATTCGCCATTTTCAGGAACTTAATATGGAATTGAGGATTAAAAGGAATGTATTAAAAATAGATATAGATAATCAATTATAGCGCTAGGAAGGTAATGAAATTTCACATTAGATGGTATAGAAATTAAACACCACGGCATTCTAAGATCAAAAATATTTTATGACTAATAAGAAATAAAAAAAAACTTGAATCATATTTAGCCGACTTCAAAAACGGAGGAGGTTCTCAGTTCGGTTGTAGTTATTTTAAACTGTATTACCACAGTACTCCGGCAACTATGAACCGATTTCGATTATTCTTTTTTCATTTGAGAGAATATATTCCAGATTGGTCCCACATTTTTTTTTCCTGTTTTTTAATGACATGGAATGCTCTATTTTGCAAACAATCGGAAAAATCTTGTAACCGACTTAATGTAGCATAATATATGGTGAACTTAATTGAAAACAGATTGGAATTTCATCATCAATAACATGGAATGATCCATTTTGCAAAAAGTCGAACAAATCTTCTGACAGACTTCTTAATATATCATAATATATGGTGAATGCGCTAGAATTAAAACATCTTAGTCTTATTCGAAATCTAGGATGAAATTAATTGAAAATAGATTGGAATTTCATCAAAATATTTCCAGATTAATGTTTTCAATTTGTCTGCATATATATATATATATATATATATATATATATATATATATATATATATATATATATATATATATATAGGGTGCACTTAAAATAGAATACTATTGAAAAAATTTTATTAATAATATTTAGAAAATAATAAGTTAGTCTTTATAAAAAAATTGCATAGTCTTAAACTTAAAACGAACTCATCAAGTTACTCTATGAATAACTGTACAAACCCTTTTCCTTAATAGTGAAGGATCTACCATTTCTGTTAATCTGAATCACACTGTATATGAGGGGGAATAATAATAAAAGTATTGTTTATTTGTATTTACCCTTCGCCCTCCCCGGCGGTAGATATTTAAAATATATATCATCATAATTCAAAAACACTTTTGAATATTTCCAGTGGTGTGCTGTCAGGTTGAGATGTGTTTTTTACTACTATTTTGAAATTGTTAATTTTTTAATTAGTGTGTACAAATTTAAGCTTGTCATGTTCATATATCCCGGTCCATAGTGATTTTCAAGTGAAAAAATTCAACAACGAACCGTTAATGCCATCACTTAAATAATTGTTTATAAGTTATGATTAACGTGATTTTAGAAGAAACAAATTAGAAGTAAATTATTCAAGCAATAAATGGTGTAGGGATCATAATGTAGTCAATAGGAAAGCTGTAGAAAATCAGAAATCCTTCAAAATAAGCAGTATTAGTCGTGATTGGAGAAAATTTATCGTGGAAAACTGGAAAAATATTTCCTTTTTTTAATTCATAATTATGTTGTATTTGTAATTTAAGTGGTTTAGAGATATTTATTGCGAGACTGGAGGGAGGAGTAGCTGATAAAATAAGCTTTACTTTTTATAATATGGATTTTATCATAATCACGTACAATTTGTTAAAAGTGCCTGCATCAATTGGATTAAATCAGCCAGCAGCTGTTATTGCTTCACTGGCAGTTTGTTGTACATTCCCGCGTTAGTGCCGTATTCACTACCATCTTAAACGAACTTCACGGCATTTCAACGAATATCCAAGAGAGACAAATTGAACTTTTATAACATCTGCTCCTTTTGGGAAGTAGGTGAACAAAATTTAGTAAAAGAAACTTTTAATGATTTTGTTGACCATGTAAATGCTTTGATATTCTTAACTTACTGAGAGGAACATCCCTGATGAGGTTTAACTGAACCATGATATGCTTGAAAAACTAGAGGGGTTTTCTAGTGACATCCATGTGCAATTTGGCCTGGACAAATGCACAATAGTTAAAGGCAAAATACAGCAGGGACCAACGAAATGGGAGATCGCACCTCAATTAAATCCATGGAGGTAAGTCATACTTATAAATACAGCACGCTCAGTGTATTGATCACCCTACCTTGAAAAAGGGCCTATCCACAGAGTTCTATAGAAGTGTAAGACGACTGTTGAAAATCAAACTTAACAGTAAAACTCTGTTTTAGGCTATTAACACCTGAATCGTTAATTAGTGCAAGACTGACATTGAACAACTACAAGGGAAAGTTCGAGTTCTACTGACAAAAGCTCAGAATCACCATCCAAAGCGCTCTGTCGAACGTTCAACGTTGCCAAGGTATGAAGAAGGGAGAGGCTTGGCCGATATAAGCAAACTACTAAATCAACAAATTTCTAATTTGCGTAGTCATTTCCAAAAACTCTCAGAAGTTTCTGATCTACACAGAGTCATATTCTAAGTTGATGACTCAACACCACTGCGACTGACAGCACAACAAGTCCATTTGCACCACCAGGAGGACGTCAACCAAAATCGACAGTTTAGACAGTTCAGCGTCGACATACTGGTTGATTTCTGGTCATATGTTCCCTGAAACGGAAGGCTTTATATTGGTAATCCAAGATCAAGTGATTTCAACTGAGAACTATCTAAAGTACATCGTTAAAGACCCTACTATCAAGAACGACAGATGCAGATACGGTTGCCAAACATCTGAATCTATCCTGCATATCACAGAAAGTTGCCAAGCGTTCGCTGCAAATGAATACAAAGAACGACACGATGCTGCACTAGGGACTAGCCCTGAAATTGGAATTATCACGCTTGGTAAGAGTACCCTACTTTATATACAAACCAGAATCTGTTTTAGAAAATAACAACTACAAGCTGTACTGGGAACGCACGATACTGATCGATCGGAATGTTGCTTACAATAGACTAGATATAGTAGATAAAGTCTCTAGAAAAACAACCTTAATTGACATAGCAATCCCTAACAACAATAGTAGAATTATTAAGTGGGAACTGAATAATACACGAACTGTACCAATTGTTATGTCAACAACAAGAGTAGTTCCAATACCTCTACTAAATAATTTAAAATACCTCGGTCTGGACAAACATCTTTACCAACTAATGCAAAAAGCCGTTTTGGTAGGAACAGCCCGGCCGGTAAGAAATTTCATGGGAAACAGCCACGACTCCAACCACGGGGCTGATTACTTGGCAAGGGCTTCCACAGAGCCAAACCCTTTTGATATCTAGGATGTCTGGGGTTTAGTGAATTTTCCCCCAAAGGCAACGATATGCGTGTATTAGAGGGAGTGTGCTGCTACACTGTATGGTCAAGTCGGGGAGATATGTCTTTATTGTAAATACTTATCAACGTTTCATTAAAGATCTGAAACAATTCTCATATAGTTTATTTTAATGTTTTATTGGGATATAACACCACACTTGAGCGAAAAAGGCTAAATATTTAAAAAATCCAAACAATTCTGTCATTCGCTGTCACTGGAGTTAACCCAAATAAATTATAAATCTATATTTTTTTTCAGAAACAAGATAACAAGTTTTTTAAATTTTATCTAAGGTAGTAACCGTTTCGAAATGTTCATTAGATGTAAGATTTTAGAGCAAATAAATTATTTGCCTTTGAAACTACACAAACAAACAAGCGACAAAGACTCGTATTCATGACAAGAAACATATATGATGAGTTAGAAGTATTATAGTAATTGTTTTTGTAATTTGTTGAAGATTAAAACTTATCAGTTGAAATCAGTTGTTATTAGATACGAGTGTATGGTCGAAACACGAAAAGATACACACTATTTACCCACGTACCCATTCCTCCATTTTCCAGTTAGACGATATGCACATTATATCCAAATTGAATTGTGCCTAATCGTAAAATATTCAATTCAATGATTATTTGTCACATACATGAAGATTAAGTGAAATAGTATTTTATGTGGAGTGAATGTACGTTTCACGTGTTCACTAAAAATTTTAATGAAGAAACTCTAAGGTGGTCGACCTAATTGTCAAGAATTTTTTATGAAAATAAGTCAGCTGATCATGTTTTAAGATGATAAGTAAATACTCGGTGATGTGTCTTATATTCAACCCATGCAGGATATCTATTAGCTGTTGTATGTAAATCGAAATGGGCAATATATAAGTACACTCATTGTGGAATAAGTAAGATTACTTCGTACAAAAGCCATTTGAAATTTAAACCGGTCCGTATCACAAGTTTACGCCGGAACTGTACAAAATTTATTGCCCAACAAATGAATGTCTTACCTTCTAACTAGACGAGATACACATCTAGTTCTGAGGTCAATCTGTTCCAGATGCTGTTAAATTCATAAAATCACGATGAAATAAAGATCCAACAAAGTTTCGCGATTGGTTATAACATCCTATTTTTGTGACGAAGCTTTGACACTTTATCACACGCTGTGGAGTCTTCAATTGAAGGAATATGTGGGTACTTGATTTTTAGCATGAATTTTGTGATTATATATTTGTTTTAAAATGTAATGATAATGCAATTCTCGGATTATGGGAAAACAGCTTTTATCTGGTATCCAATAACTAATGGGCAATGATAACTGAAGACATTATTGGCCATAGATCATATGCAGGGTTCATTGGAACTCCACAGTTTGAATGAGTCTTCAAAACGACGTGCTAGATTCAAATAATGCATTACAGTATTCGGCTAGAGTCGAGAGTTAGGATTTGGTTCAAAATAATTTGACTCGGTAATTTTCGACTCACCTCGAAGTGGGGAAAAAGAGCCGTTCTGGTTCTCTTATTGCAAGGCAGCATAAGGCACAGGATGTTATTGTTTTGCAGTTTTTGTTATGCATGTTTTTATGTTTAGTGCGTATTTACCTCAAAGCACATTATTTGAGCAGTAAACAGCATAGTCCAGCAATAAACGGCTTTAAATCGTTCAATTGAACTATTGTGAACTTTTTGGTGAGCTGAACGAAATGAGCCGGCTCATAAAAAGAGTCATAAAACCCAACGTTTTTCAAGGGCGAATTGTTATCATTTTTCATGGTGCTCTTACGTGGAATAAAATTAGGCAAATCCTTGAAATTGTAATTTCAATACTGCCTCATTAAATATGTACTCCAGTGCTGCAACTTAATCCTATGGAAATAGGTTCTTTCACGTGGTCGATAAAAGAATTTTAGGATCATGATACTCGGCGTTTATGAACTGTTGTATGTAAATCTTTGAATTTTACGTGTATAGCAATTTATTGCTATTAATAGATTACCCGAAATGAGGTTTTAGCTTCAATTGAAAATTTTTAGCAGGAAGCCATGGTTCGTTTGAATGTTCTTAAAAATAAAATAATTTGGGTAACATTCCTCTTATTGCAACCTTTTTTTTGCATGATGATGCATTATCCACCATAGATGAGACGATTCCCTTGGTCGCCTCGTATCCAGAACTTCATAAAAAGTGTAATAAAATGGTGGTCAATTTCAACAATTAATGAAGTGAATCTATTTGTTCTTTTTTTGTTTTCATAATTAACCGTTAATGTTTTATTTAAATGAATAAGCGCCAGTCTTAAAATGGTAATATCTCGAAAACGCCTTGAAATATGAAGATTCAAAAAGTATACGTTTTTTGTATTAACATTATGGCAGTTTCATTATTTATCGTCGAAACGCTAATTATACGGGGTGTTAAAAAAATTAACATTGATTTGCGTAATTAGAATTTCGTAACAAACACCCTGTAAGAGTACCATCAAAAATGATAACAAATTCTTGTTTATCGTCCTTGAAAACAATACTGTACCAAATTTGAGTTTAATATATGGAGGCGTTTTTCAAATATCACAAATTTTCAAAAACCAAATACCCACTTTAGGGCCCTGTATATCGTTTACTACAAACATTTCACTAAGGCATGTTTGCGTTAATCGGTATATTTCACCGCCCCCAACTGCAGTTGTCGTATTGTCCATTATTTATAGAACACTCTGTATAATAGACACAATTTAAAAAAAATGTTTAGGAGAATTATAAAGACATTCTGAATCCGCTACTGTAGGGGTCAGATCAAACAGATAGCGAGAAGAAAAAATAAAAAACAAAACTTGGGATTTTCTATGATGTGAATTGAGAACAGGTCACATACGAATTCTAGAAATTGAGAGTGCAAGAAAAGTAAACTTCGCACTTTCTATACGAAAAATATCAGTATCATATGTATTTATTATACAGATGATAGTCTTTCCAATATTGAAATTATATCAATACAATAAAAAAAATACACTCTATTTAGTACTCTTCACCAAAATGACACAAATATGTGTCGAAGTAAATTACTAATTACTACTACCTCATATTTCTGTATATTAAGCTCAGATCACGAACAAGATAAAAAAGTATCATGTTATCGTTGAAATTCTAACGTTTTAATACGTTTTTAATACATTGACAAGTTTTCCATTATTTTGGGTAAAATTCATTATATAAAGTACATTTTTACTTGATTCACTCCCTCCTCTAACATTCATTTTCAGTGACCACAAATATCCTGTAAATTAGTTGTAGATATTATTCCTAATCCCCTCTTCTAATCATCTCCTATCGCCTCTAAACTGTGGAATTTTAGCATTCGTACTAATTCTACCTCAGTCTAGATTAATTATGCTTCAATTAAAAGAAAAACAAGTCTTGATATCTCGATTTTTAGGATATAAACGATTGTGAACATAGTTTGGCACAGACATAATCCGGATATATCAGCTATAGTTAAAGTTCCCATCTTACAAAAGTAGGTAGCATTTAATATTCTGATAATTTTTTATCTAATTTTATAGTAAGTTGTTTTTATTTTATATTGTTTAATAGTGCATGATAATCAGAAAGATTAGATGTAGGAACCTACAAAACAAATATCACCTAAACCATGGAACACTGAACATGACTTCTCTGTTATATAAATAAAATTGGGTTACCACGAATAGTAAATGAAAAATTTTCTATTGACTGTTAATCCATAATTAACTCAGTAAATAAAAGATGGTTTTATGTTTAGTTTGGTGTTCGACTTTACATCTTAGATAAATATTTTCCAACTAAAGGGATTATCAATGGTTGGCCGGACACAATTATTCTAACCACAAATCCAGTATTAATTCAGACCCGTCCTAAAATATTCCATTAATACAGAGCGGGAATTCATTACATTGTACAAATGTCCGCCTTGGCGGTGTACCCATCGGCTTTGTCCAATTTGTCGAGGCTTAACGCCCAAAAATATTCGTATGCAAACGGTTTATCAAAAGTTTTTCAACATAGTGAATGGCGCTTGAAGTGTTGAAATTCCTTAAGTTGAGAAATCTGATTACTGAGACTATTAAATTAAATTATAAATTATTATACAGATAGGGTTTTTTAACTGGATAATTTTTGTGCTTTTCATTTTCTGTTTTTATCTTAAGGTGACTTTTGATTTCTATTTATTTCTCTTTATTTTTAAACGAATTCAAATAATGATGATGTTTTTTATGTATGTTCAGCGATTACTCGAAAACTAATTTCGATAATCTCAACTGAATTCCATTAGAGAGCATCCCGAAGAGATTCCTTACTTTCATAATATGATTAGAAATACACTTTTTAAGAAAATCGGAAAATATTAATTTTACGATAAAATTTGGCGGAGGAGCGAGTATTAATTCAGTGCAATTACTGTTATACGAATTCTGGGAAGAACTTAATGAAAATAGGATAAATTCAGATAAATTACAGATTAATCAACTTGAAAAATGACTGCTCCCATTTTGTAGTTACATATCCCGTTTCCATAAGGAGCCCACTACATTAAGAAATACCATATCAGCAGCATGTGCAGATAATTTCTCATATTTAAATTTTTGTTGGCTCAGAATGGTCATAAACTTTGTAGTAGTGACCTAACGCTAACTACTAGCAGCTGACAAACAGCTAACTTTGTAGTTTTGAACCGAAGTTATTGCCAATAATTCCGCAATTGGATAAAAATCCAGCAATTATATATGGTATTTATTCTTATTTCTAGAAAAGTTTAACAAAGAAACTCGATTAGTGACTGGCAACCAAGAAATAACATCCCGCAATAATAAAAACTCAAAATTCCAGAAATTAAACACTTTTCCAAAAACCAAAATAAAAGAATTACACTACCTTAAACAATTTAAGCCTTCTTATGAAAATCCAAAATTTTATAAAGAAAATACACCAGAAACAGATTTTAAAAATGAAAATATTCATAAAAATTATAATGCTAATCAACTTACAAGAACCTGAAAAATTTTCAGAAAACACAAGTGTTGAAATAACTACCTCAATGAAAGAGCCTACTCAGAATTCCATTCAATTTATGGCCAAAAGGATCCTCTATGTATAAAAATACCCAACCCCCATTTGAAACTTTGATTAGACACGAGTGCATCAAAATCATTTTTGAACCTTGAAGTACCAGAAAATCATCTTTCACACTTTACAAAGAAAGAACCATTTACAGTTTCCTCAATTTTCCAGATAACAAGTCGAAGTTGAACAAACCAAATGAATTTTCTCAATAATTAGCTAGGAATATTTACACAAAATAATAGATATTTAAAAAAGAACCGACTGCAGCTGACTTAAAATAAAAACAGTTTAGAAACCGTGTGCAATCACTATTTTCAGACATATCTTTTTTTTATCTGATCTAAAGTACAATTCTATTGAAGATTTTAGTGTATTGTTATCACCCTCTCTTTCCCCCTCTCTAATTTGTACTCTTTTTTATATTTTTTAACTTTTTTATTTTTTATTATATGACCAATATCTGTAAATGTAACTCTAGTTCACTCTGTATTGCATTCACACTTTATATGCGACTGTGTATTGGTCACCCCAATATAACTTATTTGTCTATCATTTTCTGAACCACCCTGTACAACTATAATTCAACTGCACACAATATTACAACGGCCCTGATATCTCTAAAACCACCCTGAATAAATATAAATCCTCACCACACTATTGACTGTTTCTATTTTTCAACTGTTTAAATTATTCTTGTATACCTATGATTTTACTTCACCCCATATGTCTAGTTTTCTATTTATGCGATTGCTCATTGTCTACCCTATATAACAAAATTCACATTTTTGAACCACACTTTATGACTATAATGTTACTCTACCATTTATTTCAACCGGTATATGCAACTGCTTCTAAAAAATTTTGAACGCATGTATATAATTTATCCGTCCCACGAACAAGACGGATAAAAACAAATGGATTAGATAGCGTTGTACAATACAAAAAGTGATAAATCGGATTAGGAGGAATTACTTAAGGTGGTCCTGTGACTGAATGGCACAACGCATAAACTAAATCACTTCAAATACTAGCTGACAATGAGCAGAAGTAGGTGTTCAAATTGACCACCATTTACTAGCGACAATGAGCAATGCGATTTTCAAATTCTTTTTTAACTTTGGTTAACACTTGAGGAGTTATTAGCCTGACTGCTGCCATTGTTTCAATATTTAAATCTTCAATACTATTTGATCGGTTGGCGTAAACTTTTGATTTCAGATAGCTCAACAAAAAGAAATCAAGCGGAGTTAGGTCGGAAGATCTAGCAGGCCAGTCAATCGGCCCTCTCCTACCAATTCATTTGTTTGGGAAAATGATATCTAAATAATTTCGGACATGTGAATAATGTATAGGAGGTTTCTCAGCAAATATGATTTTTGCATTTATTTTTCATAATATATAAAATTCTTATGCCACATCACTAAAAATTGTATAATAGATCTTCATGTCACTTTTGCAAATTGTGTACTAGGTTTGATAAAGAATATTTTTTTAAGTTAAGTACCTTTATTTTTAATAATAACTCAAATTGTTATCAAAGTTAATTAGAATTGAAAACTACGTCCTATTATACTTATTTCATGCTTTTTAGTATATTTTTCGTTTTTTTTAACTAATTTATTTTACTTAGTTCTTTGTATGTTAATATGCGAACAATGTGATACAGACAATAGATACTACCTATTTAAAATATTTGGGGTAACATCAAATAAAAACATCAATTTATATTTTCTGTAAACTTGTCCTTCATAAACTCATAAAATTTTTAGTGTTGAATTAGAAACAGTAGTTGATTTTAATTTTCAATATATAACATTTTAGCTATATATTTCAAATGAGAAATCATAAATAATATTTGAATATACTTTATTTCAAAAATATAAAAACTGGACACGAATCAAATAAATAAATAAGTTATTATGTATAATTTATTATCCTAATCCCATCATCGCCCAAACTGATTTATAACTACAGCATATCCCTGAACAGTAGGTAGGATTTTCGCTGCAGCTTTTCTAATATTTTTTCCAACTCTCTCCTGCAAAGAAAATGCTGATTTCATTAAAATTTTAAATACGATTACTTCGTATTGAAACATAATTAAAAGTTAATTACAAAATGAGTGTTGAACTGAACTTGTTTGTTCTAGTGAGTCATTAGTAATAATTAAGAAATAATTGAATTTCTATATAAATATATAAGGCCACTAATAAGAAGAAGACGAATTAAACAATTTCCAGAGGAAGATCTCCATCAAAGAACAACCAGTAAACTGGCCTAGTTCTAAATTGTCGTATTAAACTTGAATTCAAACACAAATCAGAGAAAATTAAAATATCAATATTATTAAAAAAACAAAAATTAACAACACTTACAAGTCTTTTGAAGAAACGTTTCCCTTCTGTCTGTCCAACAAGTGCCAAAAAAAAAGCAATAGCGAATACAGAAATGATACTGAATTTCATTTTGATAAATATTTTTAGCTTAGACTGAAACACAATTAATGTTTAAATTTCAATCATCAACTGATACTCATACCATTCTACCACTGTTCTTATATCTTGAAACTAGTCCAAGTAACTCACAGATTATGTATTTTACAGCCACGATTGATGATAAAAATTTTACTATGCACGTTTAAAGACAACCTAGTGTGGTCCCCTCTTATCTGGAACGTGAACATTATTTGGAACTTATTAGTAATGATTTGTGCATTATACATTCTTTTTATGTCAGTTTTTAATATAGATCAAATTATGTTATATGTTAAAATTTTCACGGAAAAAAACCCAAAGTATATATATATATATATATATATATATATATATATATATGTTTTAGGTGGTTTCCGGGAATTCATCCGCGTAGTTGATATCTGATCCCTGCCGGGATCGATGGTAAAATGACGTCGTTTCGGCAGAGTCACATCTGCCCTCTTCAGGTCGGTTCATATATTCTCGTAAGCTACGAGATTTAAACATATATATATATATATATATATATATATATATATATATATATATATATATATATATATATAAGTTCTAAAAAAAAGTAATATATGTACATATATATCACAAAAATAAACACGTATGGGTTAATTATATCTGGTAATATATACCTCTTTGGTGTTATTGGAAATATGTAATGGTATTACCACCAAAAGTGTCTCTCAACTAATAGAATATCAAGATGGACACCATGGCCAAATGGTTGAAAACTGCAGACATAGGTTTAACATAAAATTACTTAATATAGAAATTTAGGTAGTAAATGCAACTATTTCTAAATTTGAATGTATTATAAATGGTTCACAACAAGCCATAAGAGGTATATATTACCAGATATAATCAACCCATACGTGTTTATTTTTGTGATATATATGTACATATATTACTTTCTTTTAGAACTTTTCTGGAAATTTATTTATTTTCTTAAACTTATAAAAAAAACTATCATCCCTTATAATATTACCTCCGACATTTCTATGGTTTCTCATTTATATTTGTCATAAAAAAAATTCAAATTTGGATCTAATTTCATGAAACTGCAACCAAAAAACTATACCATTTAATTTCATTTATAGTACTTATAATAACAACAATATTTGTAACTTTTTCAGTATTTGACTGACGAAGGAATAAAAGAGTTCCGAAAGCTCTCATATAAAAAAGAGTACACTTATTTAGTCTTTGGCTGCTACCCGTAATTTGTTTGCATATATATATATATATATATATATATATATATATATATATATATATATATATATATATATATACTTTAAATGATCATATAACAAGAGTCTATTCACTCGATATAACATAATGAAAACATACAATACTTAAAAAATATAAAATTTACCGTAAAATTTTGATGCACAACAAGGGACGCCATATGTCAAAAATTATGTGGTCTAGAATTTGCACAATTTCATATTCTGAAGACAACAGCACATCTTTAGAGTCTTATAAATACATTTTAGGACAAATAACACGAAAAATTTCCACTTCAAAATTAGTAAAGCAAAATCTCATCTGTCAAAATATTTGGAGCGATATTGTGAACCAATCTGTGAAGCGTTTAGTATAAAACTCCGTAAGTTAGTCAAAGAGGGAACGCTGATTCGATAGAACACATTGGTTTAGGCAACAATGAATAATTTATTTTAATTTGACAATCCATAACAATCGATCTTAGGGGTGGCAATTTTTGACATGGGGCGAGAAAATAGAAGAAATTGCAATTTATATTTAAAAAAAAATTAACAAGCAAAAATTAATGTATGGATAATTGTAAGTGAACAAGAGGAATATTATATTATAAAATGGTAATTCAAAAATGCGGAATAAAGAAGATAAGTAGTTAGAGCTCCATGTCAATATAAAAAACTATAAAAGCGAGTGAATACAGGATCAGAGAGATATTCAAAATTCAGCAGTGCAGCAGTAAGCTTTGTTTGGGGTTAATACGTGACAGCTAATGTCAAAGAATTGTCAAAATTGTTAAGAGTTTAAAAAGTCAAGAATCTTCAAGAGAAGTTATAAACAAACATAAAACAACCATATCCCAGGCAAATATAGAAGTAAAAGTGCATAAAATAAACGGTATTGTAATAGAAGGCACTAACCACGTAAACGGGAATCAGTTAAATAATTGTAGAAGTATAGCAGCAGTAATTACAATTGGAAATAGTCAAGTATAGCAGATCAGACAAAAGGTAAGAAAAAAGACATCTACAAGGAGTAACAGTTCTAAAGTCGGAAAGCAGAGTAATGGTAGCAGACCAACACAGCCTTGAGAGAAAGCAAAAGGTGAAACCATAGCTAGTGGACAAGGATAACAGTTGTAGAATTTAGTGAGAACACTTTGAAAAGGTTAAAGTGATACAAGTTATTTCCATTTATAATTTACTTAAACAATTTATTTGGCGCTCAACTTTTTATATTATTAATTAAAAAAGTTTATTTACTTTGAAATATATTTTTTAGTAACGGGTTTGTATAACAAAATTAATTTCAGAGTTGCATATTAACATTCATTACATTTTAAAATTTGGCTGTAGATAATAGAAAAAGAACAATTCGAACATAACAAATCTTTTTAGATTAATTTCAGTGTTTAATATTTAAGAATTTGTTTAATGAGTACAGTTCATTGATGTATTTTGTCTATTCATGGGTTTTCTCTCCTCCAAATTTTTTCCTCTGTGTATGGAGACGTTTCAACTCCGAGTCTGGAGTCGTTGTCAATCGTTTAGTGTTGTTTTCGAGGCTTTTTTCTAAAAAATTTTCGCTTTGATTTTGAATTTATTGTTTGTCAAAAAATTTGACACTGACAAATTGTCAGTGTCAAATTTTTTGACAAACAATAAATTCAAAATCAAAGCGAAAATTTTTTAGAAAAAAGCCTCGAAAACAACACTAAACGATTGACAACGACTCCAGACTCGGAGTTGAAACGTCTCCATACACAGAGGAAAAAATTTGGAGGAGAGAAAACCCATGAATAGACAAAATAATTCAAGACCTCCTCAACAATCTTTTCGAAATTAGTTCATTGATGGTTATATATTTAATTTTTCATTAATTTCATATTGAGTTTGTGTTGATGATTTTTAAAATATTTCTATACAAAATATATAGAATACTGTGTTTTGCTTTTTATAATCATAAGTGCTAAGTCTTTAAAGGTAATTACAAATTGTAATTGATCAGCACACGTACTAAATCCCTAACTGAGAAGAGTTTCAAAAAGCCGGAGCAGTAACAGATAATTGTGTGGAGTCATTATAAGAAGGCAAATTATAAAATTGAAAAATATTCACTTGAATAATATTTCAAATTATTAAAAAACCTTATAAAATAGTAATATATAAAACCCTATAAAACTCCATAACAATACATATATATATATATATATATATATATATATATATATATATATATATATATATATATATATGTATATATGTATTTCTTCATGTTTGACTACAAAATTTGTCGGATATTGTCAACTTCGACGAGGAGGTGTCAAGTTTGGCTACGTAGCCGAACTTTTACTACCTTCACCGTCAAGTTTAGCTACACAATTTTGACTACAATATTCATATAATTTTTTATATGTTTATTGTAGTCAAAGTTGTGTGCTCAAAGTTGACGGTGAAGGATGTAAAAGTTCGACTACGTAGCCGTATATTCAACATTTCGTGAAGCCTTCTGTATAACTGTAATTATACTACGTTCTACAACGCAAATATCCACTCTGTATAACTATAGATTTGTCCACTATTATTTCAACCACCTTGTATACGCTGCTACTTATGTGCCACCCAATACAATATTATTTGAATCGCCCTGTATAACTAATTCAATTCCACCTTATATTTCAACCATCCTATGTATGCTACTGCTCATGTACCACCTAATATAACATGCACGCACGCACACACCTACAACCGTATACCATATAGAAAAGATCGAAAGCATAACAAACTTTCATTTCGACAAACTAGTGGAATATTTTCTGGTATTTTACGACACTATAAACCCTGTAACTTAACTTCATCTCTAAAAGAAACTGACTTCAATTGAATCAAAATGAAAATCATTACAAACACCCTGTACGATATACTTTCATGGCATATCTTGCCATTTAAACCAGATATTTGTGGTGAAATTTTGACATTTACAATGATGTTTACCGTATTTCTGCACATATTTTTCTGATTTTTAGAAAAATGGTTTGTTTTAAAGTATAGAAAAATACATGGAATCAAGCTGGAACATATCTTTGTAGAATACAATTTAAAATATTCAAAATACTTGAGCAGTTTTAGAGAAAACAATGAAGATTCATTGAAATTCACTGAAATTTAGTCCCTTGACTACTTTTTTTTCCAGATTTTCTAGAAAACCGTAAATCTGACGTTATAGACAATTATATGGTACCTGTCTGTAAGGTGTCTTAATATAATACAGTTTAAATCATCAAAATTGCCTAAGCAATTTTTGATTAATCACTGGTCATACATAAAAAAAGTTGCCGATGAATTGTTATCCTCCTCCTTTTTGGAAGTCGGTTAATAATTCCACCTGAGACAGTGGTAGGGTGGACTGAGTAGCTCGAAAATTCTCCCAGGTGGTCCCAACTTCGGAGAAACTACGGACGGTTGTATCGACAGGCTGACTCTCTGCTGCTAAAATTCAAAAAGCGCAGCCTCGGAACCAAGACGGATTAAATGGAATAAGACATAAGCAAAATAACAGGCAAATGAATACTGGATTCGGGAACATTCAGGGGAGAAGCACAAAAGAACTTCAAGATTTTAAAGAACTTCACTCATACAATATGTATATTGCTGTACTGATCGAGACGAAAAAGGTCAATATAAGAAGTATTTAAATACATGTACTTCTGAAGCGGAATAGAGAAAACAAAAGTCTGGTATGATCATAGCAGTTAAGGATAAACTAGAAACAAACATAATAAGCTGGAGCCCATTGATGAACAAATAATAATGATTTAGAAATTAAAATAAGAAAAAGGAGATATTTGAAATCTATGCACCTACCGATGATTCTGATATAAAACTAAAGAATTTTTTAATTTACAAAATCTCTGAGGAATTAGACAACACAAACACTGAACAAGAAATTATAATTTTAGGGGATTTTAACGGAAGAGTAGGTAAAGCCCTGAAGAGTAAAATTATTTAACAACAACGTGAAGATGTGGTGATTAACAATGGAACAAGATGGATAGAGCCTTGCGAAGAACGTTCTGTGAGAAATTTTAAACGGTTTCTTTGAACATAAAGATAAATATACTTTCATCCAAAATAGCATACATACTTTATAGAGGGTACAATATAGATAATATAAAAATCACTTGTAGCAGTATATAGGATGTTGATCTAACATTTTTGGTATACTTGCATTTCCCGTAAATGAATGGAACTGGGAGGGTATTAATGAACTGAGTGTAAATAGAAATGCAGATGAGATGTAAGTATACCTACATAAGTATACAGAGTTTAATTTTACAAAGTGTAAGTATATAGGGGGTATATACAGGGTGTCTCGCATATGAAGGAATAACATTGCTATCTAAGAAACGGTAAAAGGTACAAATTATGCTATCTATTGCCGTTCTCAAGTTATACAAGGAAAAGCAAAAAATGTCAATTTTTGTTTTTTACCTCTACTGCTTTTATTTAAAAAAATATCAAAAACTGGAACGAATTTTTTTGAGACATAAGTCTACATAATAAGACGTCATCATAACTTCACTGCTATGATTAGTTCCTACTGGGTCATCATCAATTATATATTTTTATAGACGAACCTGTACCTTTTTGTCACAATATCGATACAACTTTGAAAGACCTATACACCGTTATATAATGTGTTTTACACGACGTTTTGGTAGAATAAATAATCATCCGAGCAAAAAATTTTAGTACGGTCTTATAGTCTAAATACTAATTAGTCCAATGAATTATTTTTTCCATGACAAAAAAACTTATAAATTTTTTGATTGGTTCTTCTTGCGTGGTAAAGGGATGTAATTGCAAAATAATAAAATATCAAAAAACAGTTCTTTTAACAATTTAAGTAAAAATGGGTGAAATCAGGAAAATCAAAGTCTCTCGTAGATTACTCCTAAAATATATGCTGTAGTCAAAATACATGCTTTAGTCAAAATATATGCGTATGAAAGGGGTAGGTAAGTAAAAGTAGGGTCTGTCGAATGACGACGTCAAAGTTGTAAAATGTTATATTGCACACTTTAAACCGAGTGACCACTTTTGGGTTGCGAAATAACGCACGTCTGGTCTTTGAGTATTTTATAATTTTAAAAATTACTTTTTTTCACGCCTTGTGCGATAGTAGATTCAATGACCCAATATACAAATCATAGATGAGCTATTCACAAACAGATTTTTCCGCGCTATAAAATCAATTGTCCAACATTATACTAATGTTTGTTGTAAATCGAATTGTTGCTAAAATACTGAATATTTAATCACGAAGTTGTTTACATTAATTTATCAAGTAAAGAGCTATTTATCTAAAAAAATATTACCAATATTGCTTTTAAACAAAAGTAATTAATTATTTGAAAAATATGGTTTATGCAATTTTCTTAGCAAGAAAAGAAAATTTGTCGATTGTATTCCATAGATCTATTACCTAGAATTTTGGTATCTCGTGTTTCCATTGCAAGTTATAGGTTAGACGTTACTAAGGAAATTGTTGATTTTAAATTTTTTGCAATTTCTACTAAAATTACAATAAACAAACCCTTTTGAATTTTTTAATATTTTTAATTTTTCCATGTAAAATGCTTTCCCACGCAAGAAAAAAAGTCTAAAATTTATAGATTTTCTTGTCATTGATAAAAGTTATTTAATTGTACTATGAAAGCTATAAGCCGTACGTAAGTACCGTACTAAAAGTGTTTACTCTAATATATGGTATATCAGTGTATTGTTTATTTAATGCTCTATCGATACTGTAACCAAAATGTACAGCTCCGTATTTAAAAAAACATAGTTGATGATGGGCCAGCAGAAACGAAACGTAGCAATGAGGATTTGATGACGCCTTATTGTGACCAAAAAACTTTTACCTTGTCCATTTATTGATTGTTTTTTAAATAAAAGCCGTAGTTGTAAAAAACAAAAATTATCATTTTTGGTTTTACTTGAATGTCCCTTCATATGTGAGAGACCCTGTATATAGGATGAAGAATATGCAGCTGTATATGGGAAAATTTTGAAAGTCTGGTGGAAAACTCGGGACAAAAGTGTCGACCAAAGTCCTTTGATTTGCCAAAAATGAGGAAATCCATCTTTTACCCGTAGTGTTTAGCCGGTATTAGTAAACTGAGTACTAGTACCTATATAGGGTTCGTTAACAAAGTAAGGTGTAAGTAAACATAATTAAATAGAGTGAAAGTAAAGTAAAGTAAACACAGGATAAGTATACAAGGTGAAGTATATGCAGTAGAGCATACAAGGAGTAAGTATACAGAGTGTAAGTGTATAAGGTCTTAGTAAGCAGAGTGTAGTAAGAGGGTACGTATATCAGCTGAAGTATATAAAAGTGGGACATGGGTACATGACTTCAATTTCGCTGCAAGTTAGTCCCCAATATAACTAAAATATAATAAACATTTATAAATATACTAAATGCCTGTAGATTTTTTTCTAGAAGGGCAGAAGACCAGCTCAACAGCTACAGCAAATAGTCGGTTGTATTAATCATGTGACGCTCATCAGATTTTTATGGGGCCACGAGTTTTGTAAGAGGTGCAGTGCCCACTATCGCCCGCCTAGCTACGCCCAAATTTTCGTAATGATATTTCCAATATTTCAAGTAGGTACTAGAAATAGTTATTGGTTCTTTTCCGAAGCCCATGGTTTTATAAATTATAAATGTGCAATTACATAAATATAATTTTATCTTTATTTTAAATACCATGATTTACTTACTCAGAACTTAGTTAATACATACCTATATTTATAATATAAGGCCGTTGCAAAATTTAAAGAATTCCAAGAGAAATGGTATTGTATACAGTTTTGAAACTCATCCTTAATAAAAACGCGAACGGTCTTTATATCTGGTTTGTTCACTTTAGTTGCATACCTTTTATGTAAAATGAATTGCAGGTCATCTGTTACCACATACAAAGGGCAGGATGGATTTATCATGCAACCCTTGAGACTCGCGACTATAACTGTCTGAGATGCAACTTTCAAAGGCATACCCCTAAACATTAGCTTGTTCGCTTGTAAAATGTTACTCTAAATTTACTCTACAGAATCACATAATGTAAATGTTAGTTAAGAGAGGGTATTATGTAGTTTGCCGATTTGGAACGAAGAGTCGCGCGTACTTTCTGACTATACATAAAGTCATAAAATAAAATTCCAAAGTTATTTAATATAATTTAAATTACTATGTATATTTCGAATTGTTTTTTTGTGTTCATTATTCTTAAACTTAGAGACCTAGACGTTTCTCCAATATATAAATAATAGATTCACAAGGAAATTTATAATCACAATTTTTTTAGTTACTTTACAATAATACGTAAGACATGCATTCAGTTTACAATCCATGCAGCTAGCATAGCATACCAATATCATTTAGTATCCACATTAACTAAGAAAATTCCAAAATTAGAAAGAAATTCTGTTCTGCTCTCTTAATTGTGGACTGTTGAAGGTATTTCAACCTAGGTTAAAAATTTCTTCGGTTTTGTAACTCTAATAGGTTAGTTGTAATTTGTAATTTAGGTAATTTAAGAAAGGGATTACAATTCAAGTTTTTGGAAATGTTGAACAAACATGAAAGAAATATTTACGTGATTAAAGCGAAATATACTGGAAGATAAATTATTGAAAACAAAACTTCATTTAGGATATAGTCGTCAACGCAAAAAGTGAAAATCTTCTAGACATCTCGACAATTACAACGAAAATCATGATAGAGACACAGACGTCACAGTAGTGAGTTAGTTTTAATGGTCGTTGACCTCTCGAACAAAAGATTGACGTTGAAATAAAAAATCACGATCTACACAGTATAATTTCAACTTAATCTCCAGAAATTGCTACAAAAAATTAAACAGATATTTAGTGTTTGAGTTTATTAAATATTGAACTAGTTTTCTTGCCTCCATACATAAGTTAGTAGTAAAACATTAAACAATCATTTGTTTGGCAGTCAAACTCCGTTCAGGTGAAAATTTATGGCTCCGATAAATGCGCAAAATAGTTGAGTAGAGAACAATTTAAATTAGAATAAAGTGATGATGAAAATTAATTAAATTGAAACTTAACTGGAATTACTTTCAGACTAGCCCCATTCTTTTCACGGAATTTCCTTAATTTGAGCTATTCTACCGACCTGAAAAATTTAAGAGAACTCGTAAGGACAATAAAAGTACCTTTTTTGGTTTTATGATTGAATTGAAATTTTAAGATACGTTTCTGATGGCAGCCCAAACTCGATATTCTTTTTTATTTTGAAGCTTTGGTTCGAAAATGCTTTCAAATATTCTTTTTTCCCATATTTGCAAAGAGAAAAAAGTGTATACCTAGTGTCGCATTACATTATTTCGACAACACAGATTGAGGTGACTGAATTCTAGCGATACCTTGAATACTCTATGTTTGCGAAGGTAATATTCTTACTTTTTCACTTTTTCCGGGATTAGGACTGGCTGTGGCAATTACTAAGCTACTAAATTCACCAATTACTTATCCCAGACATAGTTACCATTTGTTTTTTATGTCTAAAAAGCTTTATTCATTATCAATTTATCTAGTAGTCTATTAATGGCTACGTTTTGTTTGTACAGTAAGATGGATCGACAGGCGGTTTTTTGAACTCAATTCCTGAAAACGCCTAGAATGTTTGTGTCCACCTGTGATCAATGAATTTTAAAAATTTGCAAAGGTGCATAAGAAAAATCCATTTTCATAACTGCATTAAGAAGTGGTGATCAATAAAGAAATTATAAATCTGCATATAATGGGGTGGCTAAATCCGATATCATCGACAACAGCCGCCGAAGTACCTGCTGTCCTGGTGCTCAAGGACGGCAGGTATCAACGTCGCACAAAGGGTCAAATGATAAGTTTTAAAAAGGATTCATAATATTTCCATACACTTATTTTTTTTAACTGAAGCCTAAGACATGAATATTAAAGGAAAGAATTTGTACATCTACTATCATCCTCGCAACGTGTGAAACTGAAAATTCTGATGTAAAGGTAAATGTTTTAATAAACTTATTTTTCTTTGTTTACGGTATATCCCTAGCAAAAATATAGACAAAGATACATATTTTCCCTATATCCTAGGGTAATCAATATAGATTCAGGAAACATTTACTAAAATGCCATTAGCTGGATAGAAATGAGGAGTGGAGATAAAAAATTAAAAATACAGTAATGGGTTTTCTTGGTTGTTGAACACTATTCCAAAAATTGTTTCGTTCAACACTTCTCACTGTGGAGACATTTGCAGTATATATCCGCCACTCCAAGAGCGAAAATGAGGGATGTGTGCGATTATTTTAACATTTAGTTATTTTACTAGATTTTTAATTTTATTTTTTATAACACAATTTTCTCCATTTAAGGCTGAAAACGACACTAACAATTATTAATACTATTTAAGCCATTGTTTTCCAAATAGCTACTAATAGACTAGAGGCAAATGTGTCACATAAAACATGCTTTATCCCAAGTTTTTTGAGATAAGCCTTGGTCATGATAATATAGATAGCAGATTAGTTTTAAGTCTCAAGTAATTATTTCATGTTTGTCTTTGTACAAAAAAGTGGTCTGAAAGGAGGCATTAATATGTGTATTTTCACTGTACACAAGATTTTTTTGTTGTTGCTTAACATGGATCCTAATTCCATCAAATATCATGATGGATTTCTCAAAATGATGGTATAATTTGTTCTGAGCTCTGACAAAAATTATTTTACTCTCTCACTCCTTATTTTCATCCTAAAGTAAGGGATAATAACGACAATTCCAACAGTTGGGATTGATGGTGAAATGGTTGTCGGAAACTGCTCAGCATCCACGAAAAGCCTATACAGTATTTTTCACGTTACCACGATTTACCCCTCATTTCCACCCCTCATTTAGGGGATGAAGACAGTTTAATACATTTTCCTCCATCTATATTAATTATCTTATGATTGAAGAAAAATGTGTAACAACAACTACATTTTCTTTGCAAAAAACAGTATCTGTTATTGAAATGCCCTCCTTTTCACCTCCCCCCCCCCATTTCTATGCCCAGAATAAGGAATAATGACATTCTAATTTTCCCTTCAACTAAAAAAAATTTAAACAAGATACAAGTAAATACTCTGCCTTTATGCATCTATGTATATCTCTTTCAAATATTGCTCTCAAATCAGGTTTCAATCTATCTTGTATGACCAAAAAGTAGCTGAATATATTTCTATTGAACAAACAAGATTCAGTATTTTATAGAACTATAAGTGTACATATTTCCATTGAATTATGTTTTTTGTAGGTGTTAATTTTATATCTTTGTATATCTTAAGTACAGTTCTCAATTTATAAAAAAAACTTTGGTTACTCTTTCATGATCAGTTATTATAGAAGATAAGTATTTCTTTAAGGACCAAAATAACATTGAGATTTACATGAAGAAGAAAAAGTGCATTTGCTAACATTATTGGAGCAATTTATTTTCTGCATTAGAGTAATGGTTTGAGGTTTAGTTTTATCTATATACAAGTAGGCAAAGACGGTCCGGTACCATTTTCTACTCGGTACCTCCCACGATTTTGTTTATGATCGTTTTGTTTTGTAGCTACCGAGGACCTTCAGTGCAGAATACTAAAATTTATTTATAGTATTGGTTCATTCATTAACAACTAAAATAAAATGAAAATTTTATTATTCACGTCCATACTATATAGTACCATAGTAACAGTAAATAAATGTAACTTTAATTCACTCTATTTTGCATCCACACTGTATATATTTCTGTGTATTGGTCACCCCTATATAACTTATTGCTCCATCATTTTCTGAATCACCCCGTACAACTATAATTTAACTGATATCTTTAAAACCACCCTGAATAAGTATAAATCCTCTCCACACTATTGACTCTTTCTATTTTTCTATTGTTAAAATTATTTCTGCGTACAAATGATTGCACTTCGCCCCATATGTCTAGTATTTCATTTATACAACTGCTCATGGTCTACTCTAAGTAACAAAATGCACCTTTTTGAAGCACATTTTATGACTATAATTTTACTCTGCCATTTATTTCAACCACCTGGTGTATGCAACTGCTTCTAAAATTTTTTGTACCCATGTCTATAATTATACCCCGTCCTAAGTCCTATAGTTCAAATATCCTGACTGCTTATGCTTACAAATTTTTGATACACTTTGATTGACAATAATTTTTAAATGTGCCTGTATAACTGTAATTCTGCTCCACCTTATAGTTCAACCATCCTGTATATTCAACTGCTTCTGACAATTTTTAAAGCCATTTTTATAAATGTAATTATTCTCCTTCCTATAACGCAAATATCCACTCTGTATAACTATAGTTTTGCTCCACTCTTATTTCAACCACCTTGTATACGCAACTACTTATGTGCCATCCAATACAATATTGTTAGAACCACCCTGTATAACTAATTCAATTCCAACTTTATATTTCAACCATCCTATGTATACAACTACTTACGTACCAGCTAATTTTACATGCACGCACGCACACTCCTACAACCGTCTACCATGTAGAAGAGTTCGCCTACATAACAAATTTTCGTTTCGATAAACTAACGGAATAGTTTCTGTCATTTCACGCGACTATAAGCCTCCTAACTTAACTTAGTCTCTAAAAGAAACTTACTTCAAACGAATCAAATTGAAAACCATTACAAACACCCTGTACGATATACTTTATCTTTAAACAAGATATTTATGATGAAAATTTGACATTTACCATGATGTTTACAGTTTTTTTGCATATATTTTTCCGATGTTCAGAAAAATGTTAAGTTTTACGTTAACGAAAACTATACGAAATCAAATTGGAACATATTTTTGTAGAATACAATTTATAATATACAAATTTCTTGAGAGGTTTTAGAGAAAACAGTGAAGAATCATTTAAATTCACTGAAATCTAGTCTGTTATTTACTTTTTTCTGATTTTCTGGAAAACCGTAAATCTCATGTTATAGACCTTTCTGTAATGTTCCTTAATATAATGCAGTTTAAATCATCAAAATTACCCAAGCTGTTTTTGAATAATCGCTCGTCATACATAAAAAAAGTTGCAGACGAATTGATAACCGCCTCCTTTTTGGAAGTCAGTTTAAAATCAAGAAATTTTGACCATTCCCTAAATTTGTTCTACATAGTCATACTATTGAACTAGAACCCACCGCCAGTTTGCAACTTTCAGTGCATTGTAAATATGGTTTGTCAACTAAAATCAGAATTATGTTTCACCTGAACAATTTATGTCTGATAGTATTTTATTAATTTTAACCTTACACTTTTAATTTAGACTCCTTTATTTTTGTCGGATTCATTTAATTCGACTAATATTACAAGAATGGTGAAATTTTGCACACATCGTGATTTGCTATAAATAGGTAGATTTGGCAACCCTAATATTCATGTCCATCTGGCGAATTGGATTTAAATTTTGACATTTCATTCAGTCGGACAAGTTATCAGTATATTTTCAAGATTTTAATTTCAATTCACTGAAAAATTGTCGAAAATAGGTGTATACACCTAATATTAATTACCAGTAGGTGGTTTGTATTTATTTATATTTTCGATACAAAACAGAAATCGTCATGTGTCTTAAGATATATTGTAGTTTAAGGTTTATCAATATATACTTATGAGTTGCACTTATTTGTAATGTAATAGTACTCCACATTCATACTAACTTTTGTGTTAGTTTCTTGCATGTTCTTCCCACGAGTTGAAATCTTAACCGTAAAATGTTTGAATAAAGATTCTAATTTCGTTCTATTATACTTACATAAATACACTTTAAGAGTACCAAAATACTGGAAATTTTATTAACAAATCAAAAATATTATTTAATATAGTGTTAGAATTTTAAAATAAACTTGAAAATTTATTTATTGAACATCATAGTGGAAATTAGAAAAGTAAATATATTTAATGCACGTCTTTCGTTAGATGTTACGTTCAGTTAGGTTCGCTCTTTTAAATCATTCCTTTTTCAGTACATAATCTACCAGTCAGATAAAGTTTTCTGAAAATGTGGGTACCTTATTAATAATTTATTTTACATAACAAAGTCCTAGATTTAAATACTTAAAAGAAATATATCATTGACATTTTAATGATGTTTTTTAAATATAAAGAAATTCAATGCACCTACATGTTTATTAGGTTACATTTATTATAAAGTAAAATAGGCTACCTATGGTATTTTTAAAATTGTGTAAATGTAAATAAACTAAACTAATCCAAGTTGAATTCTTAAGATATTTAAGTAAATCTTCTTAATAAATAATGTTTACACATGTTAAATGGAAATCTCTTTGAATTCTCAGATTTC
Organism: Octodonta nipae; assembly: GCA_034190945.1. Classification (NCBI taxonomy): domain Eukaryota; kingdom Metazoa; phylum Arthropoda; class Insecta; order Coleoptera; family Chrysomelidae; genus Octodonta; species Octodonta nipae. The sequence goes on from CM067222.1 coordinate 32,965,222, forward strand.
GATATTAGTGGGTCCTCTTTCTAATATGCATCGTGATCCTTGAAGTTTCCTTGGACTTCCATCGTCTTAAAATGGTGAATTTTACAATGTTTCAATAGCTATCCTCATCAGGTGATTCATCTGATGCCGATAGCAGATACAAAGCTATTGAAACCATTTTAAGACGATGGAAGTCCAAGGAAACTTCGAGGAACGAATTAAATTGTTAATCAGCTTCAGACTAAGGTTACACTGTGATGTTACCAAATTTGTATTGAAACTACAAAATTAATAATTAATTAATTTTAAGACTAAAATAATTTATTTAACAAAAGAAATGTTCGTATCAAAGAGGCAATATAAAACTTTGCAACATAAATTTAGGGACAGAAACGAGAAAACGTTTAGTGCTTTTACTAAATGTTAATTAATATTCATGTAGCAAAATTGTATTTTCCGACATTTTAACGGTAGACATATTTATATGCAAATCGCTTATCAGGTGCAAGTGTTCGCACAAATAGCTAAACTTTTTACTAGAACAATTTGTTTCCTCTAATATGATTGCCGTAAAAGTTCGTTTGTTACTTAAGAACCTCATTTGGTGATCGCCTTTTCCCGGCGATAAAGGCTCCGGTGTTGGACTTTTCCGATTAAACTTTTCACAAATTGATATTATCTTCTGTGGAATCGTGCTCTTACTAGGAAGATAACCATTCTACTGGCTTTTAATCGCGTCTCAGTGGATTATATCCTAATGCTGGTAAAATTTATTGCTTAGAAACCGTGGCTGTTTGAAGCCGATAAAAAATAACCGGGAAAGATTTGATTTAAGAAAATCTTCATGTGGCTGTTCTTAAGTCTTTTACTTATAACGGTATATAATAATGTGAGTATAGAAGTGAAAAAGGTTAGGACTTCTCATAATTTATGTAAGGGTATATCGAATCAACTGTGAAACATTTTCAGAGGGTGATTCTTTGTTAAACATTAAAACTGGAATATTTACTTCGTTTATCGCAAAATTTACGAAACAAAGAAAGAGAAAAGCTGAAGTTTTGTGTTAACATTTCTCTTTTTTGGGATATATATTTTCTACTTTTCAAAGTAATTGAAAAGGAAACTTATGTTTCAAAACATCGATGAAAACGATTTACTCGGTTTCATTTAGATGCATTTTGTGTAACTTGATATTTTCATGTACTCAACCGTTTTCCAGTTAGGGACTAAAATTTTGTACTTATAATATCATTACGAAATAGAGAATTTGTTTTTTGTCGAATAAACAATGTAATACGTTAAGTACCCTAATTATTCTGCTGAAAATTATAACAAGATGTAGAACAGTATTTTTATCCTAAATTTAGACTGATACGATACTTTCAACCACTTGAAATCCTTCCAGTTCGCATACGACACTGCCATAGGATGCCAATATTTTAAATTCGAATCAGCTTTGAGGCGGTTCCAGCAAGCCACTAACGATTTAGCGGAATGGTGCCTTCAGTGGAAGACAGCCATCAACGAGAACAATACTCAAGGTCTGTTCGTGAACGGGAAAAGCTGCACGATTGTTCCACAAGAAACCTGACCGTTAACAACAGACAAATTCCATGGAAAAACGAAGTCAAATACTTTGGAGTAATCATCGACAGGGGGTTGACTTTCACGAGGCATGTCCAAGTGACTTGTAACAAAGTCCGGGCTGCCCCTGCCAGACTTTACTCCCTAATAGGAAGAGGAACGGACTCTTAACCAAGCTGACTCTCATCAAGACAGTTATCTTGCCAATGCTGACGTATGCTTCAATAGTATGGGGACACACTAGCAAGAGCAACAGGCACGCAATCCAAAGGCAGGAAAACCTACGCCTACGCCTCGCAATGGACGCACCGTGGTTCGTTCGTAACAAGGTGATATTCAACGATTTACGACACCAACCAGTGCTTGCAGAAATGAAGAGGAAAGCCAGAGAGGCTTACGGCAAACTGGAACAGCACCCAAACCTTGAGTTACGACAGCTAATCGACTATGACCCCAGATTTATTGGCAGATACAAACGGCCTAAGGACCAGCTCTGCCTCACTAAAGGAGAAGATGTCGAAGAAGCCAAGAGGTAGAAGACAGGTGAATATAAAATGAAGTACATAATATCCTATTTTTCAGGAGACAACAAGGGGACCCGAGGGGAACACTAACCGTACCAAGTAAAGAGAAGACAAATAGATCACACGCCCACCAAATAAACGAATACAACATGCACACCTACAGAAGGGTAGAATACGCTATATATCATAGCAAAAAATGAGCCACAAACCACAAATAAGACAGTTGCTGTACTACTAATAAGGTAAAGCAACGGAAACAAACTAAAGCCAAGCTATCCCAACAAGAAGACAATGATTATGCAGAAGGAAAACTGCATTAGCGTGAGGACCTGAGTTAATTATCAGGGTGTGAGTGGCAAGGGAGCTTGAAATGTCCTCAGTAATTTCCTGAACGGCAAATCCAGATCCTGGGCTCGCGCAAAAACATTGCACAAACATTAACCAAATATAACAAAGTAAATTATAATATTGTTACGGAAATTCACAACTGCACGTGAGGGAGAAACCTGCACATCAAACTAGATAGATGTTACTGTCAGTGCATAACAAGGACCAATCTAGAAATCTCAAAAACGGCAAATAGTATATAAAGAAAGCGAACAACAAAATGTTATCACTGCCATGGAAGAAAAAGAATAAAATCTTGTTTCTTCGATGAAAAGCGAACAACAAAATTTAACGGAAGGATTATTCTCGAAATTTGAAGAAAAACAAGGCCAAACTGAAGAAAAAAGGCAACTGCAATTTACAATTAATGCAAATAGATAAGCAAGTTAATGAAACCGTTAATGAAAGAATGCAAATAGTGGAATCAGGCATAAAAGAAATAAACGACGACATAAAGATCCTAGAAGGTAATGTGGAGACTCTTGAAATCAAAGTAGATGACGTCGATTCCATCCACACCCAGGTGAAATTTGAAATCAAGTCCATTAAAAACATAGTACAAAGTGAAGTACAAGATAAAATCAGTGACATCCAAAACAAAGTGGAAACCGAAATTAAACAATTACAACAAGATTTGCAAAGAGGGAAATACCAGCACACCGTGAGTACCAAAAGTTCCTTTAGTAAACCACTCTCATTTTATGTCAGTTCATCTTGGCCCATGTATAAACGGCAATTTGAAGCCGCGGCTACAGCTTATGGATGGGATAACCAAGAAAAGTCTACCTCTCTGGTAATTTCCTTAAGAGGTCCGGCATTACAGCTCTTCCAAAGCCTTCCAATCGATGAACAAGGTAATTTCGACAAGATCATCGCCATTTTAAACAAAAGATACGATAATCAATACTTGAGCCAGGTATAACAATTTCAGAAAATTCTTCGTGTACTTATTGTCAATAAGCCGTCGGAATAGGACAATCAAATTAAACGGTTTGTTAAATGCTTGCCAACGTTTCGCTTTATTATATTTAAAGCTTCATCAGGGCAAACAATAACAAATGCAAGCCCTGATGAAGCTTTAAATATAATAAAGCGAAACGTTGGCAAGCATTTAACAAACCGTTTAATTTGATTGTCCTATTCCGACTATATTTTTGGCTTACAGGTATACCAAGTCCAACTCAGTGGAAGATCGCAAAAATCCGGAGAAAGTCTACAAGAGTTCGAAGCAGAGATTAGACGATTAGTACACCTGTCCTACCGAGACCTGCCAGCGGAAACTAAGGATCAATTGGCCACGCAGAGCTTCATAAACGGTTTCAGAGATTTGGAAGTACAAAGTCACCTAGGACTTAGCGGCATCAAGAAGAGTAATGAAGCTTTGCTCCGGGCTTTGCAGATAGAGACCGACATGAACATGTCTAAGCCGAGGGTGTGAGCAGTTTCCTTCAACCAGGAACCATTTCAACCGCTGCTAGCTGGTATGAACAAACTATTAGAACAGTCACAGAGAACTGATACCAGAAGAGGATGATACCGTTGTGGACGGACAAGGCATTTTCAACGCGACTGCAGCGTCAGGCTACCTGAACAGTCACCGACCAGGGGTAATCAACAATATAACCACCTGTCCAGGGACCGTCAGCCAGTCAGCATAAGGGGGTGAATGCTGACTGAGCTTCCACCAGCACCCACAACATTATCCATCCAGGGATTTTGCCGAGATAGCAGCAATTATCATCACCATCGACTCTGACGCCACTGTGTGTATTGCCAAGTCCAGTGTTTTGAAGGCATCGGAAGTCTGGACAGTTACCAACAACATCCAGCTCAGAACAGTCACCGGCGAGTCCATGTCAATACAGGGTGAGGCAGATATAGTACTGCAGATGGGAGACAACAGAATCCGGTATAGGGTCCTGGTAGCGGATATTGAGGACGATTTTATACTTGGATCTAATCAGCCAACATGTATTTATGTTTGACCCGAGATACGATGTTCTTCGGTTCCTAAATGAGGAATTTGTATTGACATGGCCCGCCAACAGTTCAGCCACCTCTATAAAAATTGTAGCAAAATCCTCAGCCAGAATTCCCGGTCGAACGGAACTGATTATTCATGGGCAGCTAGAAAGCAATCCTGGGAGCTAAGTTGGAATGATGGAGCCCGTACACTCAGCTCATGACTACTTAGTTGGACTGGCTATAGTTAAAACCGAGGAGACGAGATATACTAATTAGAGTCCTGAATTTGTCCAATAACGACATCAGAATTGCCAATGGTCAAGAGCTTGTCTCCAGCCAGTAGATACCATCATCAATTGTGAAGAAGTGTACCAGACATCGGTGAACGAGATAGGGCCCAGTAAAGAGTTTCTACAACAGTTTGCTGACCATTTAACACACCTTACAACAGAGGAACAGAAGAAAGCCAAACAATTCATCGCAAATCACTGGCAAATTTTTAACAGCCAAGATGGAACCACCGGTCGTACCAACATCATCCAGCACCGAATAGATACCGGGAAGGCTCAACCCATCAGAATACCACCTAGGCGACTTACATTGGGACAGCAACAGGCAGTCCAGGAAAACATCGAGTCCATGTTACAAAATGGAGTTAATGAGCCATCCATCAGCCCATTGTCCGCTCCCGTTGTGCTAGTTAAAAAGAAGGATGTAACTTTTGCGTGGATTACAGAAAGCTACCCCGAATTGATGACACTCTGACAATACTAGCCGGCTCCCATTGGTTCTCCACACTAGACCTGAAGAGTGGATCTTGGCAAGTTGATCTACACGAAAACGACAGAGAGAAGACAGCGTTCTCCACCAGTAAAGGGCTGTTTCAGTTCATGGTCATGCCCTTTGGGCTATGTAATTCTCCCGCTACATTTGAGAGGCTTATGGAGTATGTATTGAGCAGATTGACATGGAAAATATGCTTAGTATACCTCGGCCACATTCTGGTTATGGGTCAAGACATTCGACGACCATCTGAAGAACCTGGGCGAAGTATTCTCCAGAATTAAGAACGCCCACCTGAGACTCAACCCAAAGAAGTGTTCCATGTTCCAAAAACAAGTAGAGTTTTTGGTCCACGTCGTTTCCGAGTCAGGAATCCGCACCAACGAGAACAAGATAGAAGCCATTCGTGATTGGCCAGTCCCAAGAGACAAACATGAACTCCGAAGCTTCTTGGGTTCATACTACAGGCGGTTTGTTGAGGGATTTGCCACCATTGCCGCGCCTCTACATCGGCAGACCACTGAGAAAGAGACCTTCCGTTTGGAATCAGGATTGCGAAACATCATTCGGACGACTGAAAGCAGCACTATGTTCCAGCCCAATCCTAGCATTTCCTACACAGTCCGGCAAGTTCATCATAGACACCGACGCCAGCAACACAGGTTTGTGTGCCGTCCTATCTTAGGTGCAAGATGGTAAAGAGAGGGTAACTGAGTACTATAGTTGTGGATTCTTGAAAACGGAAGGAAATTATTGCGCCACTAGAAAAGGACTTGCAAGAAAGACACGTTTTTCTTGCCTAATTGATGAAAGAGTAAAAATCCTCCACCTTTTAAATTAAATTAAGTTTTCAGGTGATTTATAAGGTTTATACTTTGTATGACCTTTATTTTTTCTTTTATGCTTTAGTGGAAATGTCAACCAGGGCGCACGTGGCTTGCTCACTCTTACTGATTTAATAGGAGAGTGGGCATTAAAAATTGTGACCAATGCATTTGGGAGGTACTTCTTTTTTTCATCGATATCTATAATATAATAAATAGCATTCACGGTTTTTTATATCAAATCGTTTAAATAGATTACTTCATCAAAATTAGACAAATCTCTAAAGTAATGAATTTTTGTTTACGCAATTTTGGCTGAACGTTTACGGGAAACAAATTTATGTTCGAAAATATGATCGACATCCAATGTAATGCATTCACTAAACAAATGAACTTTGTGAATATAGCGTCTAGCTAAGTTGATGAGGTAGAAGTTACTCTAGTGGGTTATTTGATTATTTCTACAAAGCCATAGTTATCCATACAATTAGATAGCGAATTACAATATATATCTCCTAAAATGACAACAATATCAAATCTGCTGATTATATGAAGTAATAAAATGTCCAATACGTCGACAAGATCATCAATACTTTTATTAGGAGGCCTAAAAGGCATCAAAATTAGACATAAGTGAACGACTATTTAATAGACCTATGTTAAAATTATACTGATTGAATTTATTCTCTATAACTTATTCTATATTATTAAAAATAGTTTTATAAACCGAACAATGAATGTTCGTTGTTTCCTGAATGATATTTGTGGCATATTTTTCAATTTTAAAGACGCGAGATGTAAGACCGACATCTAGGATTTTCAAGAGAATCAGTACACAGAGGTTCCGAATCTGGAGCCGTTCCGTGTAATTGCTGTTCTCCCTTAACTCCTAGGACAGAATGTCACGATAAAATTTTCAGGTTACATCACCTGTCAGAGATATATGTGTACTGATTCTCTTGAAAATCCTAGATGTCGGTCTTACATCTCGCGTCTTCAAATTTAACGAAATGCATCAAATGCCTAAAGAAATGTTCGAGAGAACATTCAATTGTGGGAAGCGCAACTGATGAAGGTTTCCGAACAGAAACAATATATATTATATCTATATATAATATATATTGTCTTGCGTACAAAGGAATGACACCTCGAAGAGAGTATACTTTTCAATGTCTAAGTACTTCTTGGGAAATAACACCACAGTTAAGAAAATTGCTGTATATTCCAAACGTTTCGGGGTCTGACCTAGATATACAGGAATTTTCTTAACTGTGGTGTTATTTCCCAAGAAGTACTTAGACAGGGAATGTTCGGTCCTATCAGGCGTATCACGATTTACAGATAAATTAGATTTATGTTTGCTTTATAAAAAAGTACTAGTACAGCATGATAATTCATTCGCCTTACAATGTTTTGAGCTACGATCTCCAGCACGTTTACTAAAAACTTGTGAATTTTTACATTTTTTTTAAAAATATCCAGAACGTAAACATCTGTAACATTGCCGTACATTGTATAGTCCGAAACAGTGCACTTCTTCCAGCCAAACCATATACTACATTTACTGATTACAATTTTTCGTATGTGCGGCAACACCTCCAAAAGAAGATGATACTGACTCTTGGATTTGATTTTATAAATTACCTTGAAGTCCAAGGCCTGACAGTCCCCAAATTCATTCAGTGCTATATTTTCTATAATATTCTTGTCACTATTTAGATCATCACTCAATTCTGCAAACTCAGGTTTGACTCATTAATAGTATATTTATTGCCAAAATTTCTACCTAAACTATCTGGAAGTTTCGGCAAATTAGATTCCTATTTGCAATAAACTGCTACACCAGAATTTATTCTTTTAGTTTTATTTATACATATATTTAATTCGGTGGCGGTGGTGAATTATCATTTTCTTACTTTGGAGTAGCACTAGCTGTATGAAGACGTGCTTTGTCTTTGCAATTGACATCCAACAGTTTCCAGAATAAAACTAACCTTAACATATGCTGCTAGAAAATACCGAAACATTGAGATTTTTATACTGCGAAATTCCTACATTTTGTCCAAAGGCATGTATCTTCAATTATTTTGATGTTGTTCTAGTTGTCGTAGATATTGATTTATAATTCTAGAATAGAAAAAAACAAATTCTATATAATTTCAGTTAAACTTGCATTTATAAATAATTTACATTTGTTAATTTTCATTATTCTTTCAGTAACTAACATGTATCTGTATATAAACAGACAAAGACAAAACGGTTCGGTATCATTTTCTCCTCTTTACCTCAACCTATTTTTTTTATTTTATTAAGTATCTAGCTACTGACGACCTTCAGTGCAGAATGCTAAAATTAATTTATAATATTAGTTCATTCATTAAATAAAATATAATAAAACATTTGTTATGTACATCCATACTGTCAATGCCAAACAGATAACAGTAACAGTGATGCCAGATTGCTTGGAGAGAAAATAATAAGATGTATTGTCTGGAATGTAAAAAACAAACTAAACTAAACGAAAGAGTAACAAATTTTGACGTGCCCCCCAAGTTATTCTACATCATCATGCTATTGAAATAGGACCCTGGAAAATTTATATTGCATAATAATCGCCATTTATTGGGTTCTTGCAAGTTTGTAACTTTTATTGCTTCGTAAATATGGGTTGTCAACTAAAATAAGAATTATGTTGCAAATGATGATTTTATGTCTGATATGTTATTAATTTTAATTTTATACATTCAATTTAGATTAATTTTATTTTAGCGGATAAATTTCATATGTGAACAAGATTACAAAAAACATGCATTTAAGCATTGATCGTAAGATTCAAGATAAATAGTTAGATTTGGCAATCCTGATTTTAATAAATCTTTTAGCGACTTGGTTTGAAATCTGACATTTTATAATATTGTTTTTGTACATATAAGGTATTATATGGTAACGGTAAGTTTTAAATTCAATGAGTAAAGTTCAAGATTTCAGTTTTATACACTTTAAAAAGTATTTAACAAATATGGGTATTATTAAGGTGCATTGTATTTCTTTATATTTTCCATACAAAGCAGTAATAGTTATTGCTTAATATGTGTGTTGCATATAAATTAATGAAATTATATTATGTCTCAGTACCTATATGTGGTTTAAGGTTTAATAAAATGTAGTTATGTTCTGTTGTTATTTGTAATGAAAGAGCTTCATACTAAGTTTTGAGTTGGTTGTTTGATTTTTCTGCTTGCAAGTTGAAATCCTTAATTGTGAAATCTCAGAGTCAAGATTCTATTTCGTTTTATGACTTTAGAACTATCGAAATTTTTCTGTCTCAAATCACAAAATAATTTTGGAAAAATGTAGGTATTTAACTAATGTTTAAAAATATTATTTTTTGTAGAAAACAGTAACTGATTGATTTATTGTTCGTGCATTTTATCTCATATATAATTTATTTTACATTACATGGCCCATTCCTGCAAAACACTGGTTTTATTACAACTTTTACCTAATATAAACATGTGTTTTTAAAATACAAAGAAATCTAATGAATTTACTGGTTTGTACCTACATCTATTCTAGAATAAAAAATATTTTCATTCGACATATTTTTCTTTTGAAATTTTCCATGGCTGGCTTTAACGGCCACACAATTGAATAATATATCGAGGGAGACTATCATGTGAAGACTATTTTTGATAGTTCCGCATCAAGCGTTGTTTATTGTTCAGTAGTCAATGCCGTAAATTAGTATTGAGCTCTCGGACTAGTAGAAGTAACATTCGTATTAATAATTCAGTAAGTTTTTTTAACGAATTTAATAATTTTATTAATATATTAGTTTGACAATCTTCCGAAGGCGTTGTGTTAAAATTGACAATCAGTGGACAATAAAGAGTATATTAAAGATGTATGTAGTTTTCATAAGGTTGTTCGTCCTTATTTTTTTTCTAAATACTTATGAACTTGATTGAAATTGCACATGGCGAAAAATTTTAGGGTTCAAGGAACAATCCTACGAGGGCTGCCTTTTATATTTCGGAATTGGACCACCCTAGTGTTGCAATCTGACAACTGACAGCTCTATCGTAAAGTTTGACATTTTTGAAGTTATACGTACTCAGAACGTTTTGACATACGAGCGCTATGTGTTGTTTACAGTAACTTAAAGGATTCATCTCGGCCAGAAAATGGAATTAAATCGTGAACATTTTCGTGTGATTATTTTTTACAATTTTCGACGTGGATTAAGTCAGCAAGAGTGCATGGATGAACTTAATTTAATTTTTGGCGATGAAACTCCATCAAGGACCACTGTTTATCGATGGTATGGTGAATTCAATCGAGGTCGTAGTTAACTCCAAGACGAATTTCGTGAAGGTCGTCCAAAAACAGTTGTTGTTCCGGAAACCATTGATGCTGTGCGCAAACGATATTGCAAGATCGTCATGTTACCTATCGTGAGATTGAGTCAGCATACATTCAATATTGCATAAACATTTGACTGTCGAAAAATTGTTCGCGTTGGATCCCAATTTGTCAATCGTTCAAAAAAGGCTCGTGTCGATTGGTCGAAAGAAAAGCTCAAAAAATACGATCGTGGTGCTTCAAAACATGTTTATGACATAGTGACAGGTGATGAATCGTGGATTTACGCGTATGAGCCCGAAAGTAAACAGCAGTCGACTGTATGGGTGTTTCAAGATGAGCCGAATCCAACAAAAGTTGTTCGCGCACGAAGCACTTCCAAGCAAATGATCGCCTGTTGTTTCAGAAAAACTGGAAATGTCGCAACCGTACCACTCGAACAACGCAGAACAGTCAATTCTGAGTGGTACACAACCATTTGTTTGCCAGTTATCTTCCAAGAAATGAGGAAAACCAACTGCCGAAGACGGATCACTCTTCACCACGACAATGTGAGCTCTCACACATCGGCTCAAACAACTGCATTTTTGACAACTCAAAACATCGATTTGATGAGTCATCCGCCGTATAGTCCTGACTTGCCACCAAATGACTTCTTTTTATTCCCGTACGTAAAAAACAAACTGAGAGGTCAACGTTTTTCGACACCTGAAAAAGCGGTTGTTGCGTTCAGATCGCATGTTTTGGAGACACCTCAATCAGAGTGGAAAAACTGCTTCGAAAATTGGTTCAAACGCATGCAAAAGCGTATAGATCTTCATGGGGAATATTTTGAAAAACAATAAAGCGATTTTCGATGATTAATATTTGTTTTTGTGCTCTAATTCCGAAATATAAAAGGCAGTCCTCGTACAATTGTTAAATTGAACCTTTTACCAGGAGCGGTCCCAGTCAAAATTATTTGGAATGCCTATATTTGAATAAATTATCATATTTTTAATTTCAATAGATTTTCTATGACGTGAACGATGTGTGGGGTGGGGTCATGACGCCTACTTCTTCGGTTTCTCCTCAACGTTATCTCTAATAGAAATATACTTTTGACAAATGAACCTCAATAATGTTCACAATTTGATGAAATAGGGTCTAATTTCGACCACAGAGCGGCCACTAGTAAACACAAAGAGAGAAAATAATATAATGTCTAAATGTAATAAAGATAGGACACGGGAGAGAAAACGAAATCTACAAAAATTAAATTTCACTTAATTCACTGTTTAAATTTTAAAAAGTAAATAATAAGAGTCTTTGAAGACGGGAAATAATAAAGAGGTATTTGACTTACTGCAGGCAATAAGATATAGCCAAAATATAGTGAACAATATTATGGTGGTTTCTACAACTGTGTGAATTCAAACAGAAAAATTACCACCCCCTCCCCCCCCCCCTGCTTGACAAAATAAATGAGTAAATTTGTTTACTGCGAGGCCAGTAAATGGTTGCTTAACTGGTAAGTACACATTTTATTTAAAATTAAAAAACAAACATTTCTATTAAGATTGTATATTTATCTTTCTCATTGCACTAAAAAATAGTAGCAGAAATTGAGCATCCCACAGAAGTAAATTAAATCATATATAATGTTTATTTTAAGATATCGCTGATTCGTCGGTTTTGTAATTGAAGCATTCCAGTAAAATCTCTCAGCACTCCCATCATCTCAATAATGTACCGATATTATTAGCCCACAGTTTTTGTTAGTCATTCCACTCCCTATATATTTATTATTCATCACATCATTTATTTATTTATCTTTATGCAAAACGGGAATTTGTGATAAATTATGGGAACTGCTTTCATATTTTTTATTCTAATAATAGATAGATCCGTGTGTAATGTAACTATATGCTGCATAATATAATAATAATATAATTAATTGAACTTCATAAATGGCTAATGACCATTTTACATTCATTGCGATTCACATGCCACCATGTAATTATAAAAAAATCGTCAATTTCAATAATGTTTGAAGAATTGTAGCAATATATTCTCAAATAACATTGGCCAACATAAAAATAATATTAAACCCACTTACCTAAATATTATATGTTTTGGGGTGCTGAAACGGTATTTGGTATGGAGTATATATATTTCATGTACGTGGCAAAACTGCTTAAGCTTAGGTGTGTGGCAAATATCTATTTTGTTACAATGCGAATATTTAAGGTGTTTTTTTTGAGCGCCTAAGTCGTTTTTCTAGGTATAGGGAATATTTAAAATTAAAATAAAAGAAGCAGAGCTGATTTACTCTTAGTTTTCAGTTTAGTTACCTCGTGACCCTTAGGGAGTAGGTAGATTGAGACGCCAAGTTCGATCTAGACTCTGAAACCCTTTTTCACTTTTTTGTCTCTTGATAATGGCTCTAAAGCAAGAGTCTAAACATTTAATAAATTTAGACGCAGTTCTCACCCGGACCTTAGTCCAGTTCATATATATATATATATATATATATATATATATATATATATATATATATATATATGTTTGAAAACAAGTTGGCACGGACGGAACTATGTGTAGCTCTCCTGATGGTCCGGGTGTTCGTCCGTTGAAAGTTTTGTCCCTGTAAAGGAACGTTCGCCTGACGTTTCGGCAAAATCTCACTTGGCATTTTCATAAGGCTTTTCCTCTTCTTCCAACACGAAGGGTGGCTGCAGGTTCGGACCTTTCCGGACTACTTCGTATCCGAGATCGTCGGCTAGGTCGTTCTCCGCTTGGTCTGCTCTCCGTGGCGTCCACTTCAGATACCCTTCGTGTTGAAAGAAGAGGAAAAGCCTTATGAAAATGCCAACTGAGATTTTGGCGAAACGTCAGGCGACTGTTTGTTGTAGGTAACTGGAAGGTTTAACTGTTTTAACGTAAAAGTACCTAAGAAAGACAGCTAAAATAGAAATTACATTTGTACTCTCCTTTGATGCACAGACTTCGCTTCTACACAAAAGAGCCCGACTCTGTTACATTTAAGAGAGAATATATTCCTTATTAGAAAGCAATACAGTTAAAACTTACCAATAGACCCTTTAATCTCCGAGTCTGATACATATTACCAACAAAACACTGTAGTCTTGTGAACTGTACTTTGAATAATGGATATACAAAGGAAAATGAGTTTTTATTCCATTTATTCCATTTGTAAGTATACATTTTAGAGATTAGTTATTGTAAATGGATATATGTATCAATGAGAATATTTTTCTAAAATAAATCTTCATATGCTTCCAGTTTCTGCAACAATTAGTAAGGTTTATTATTTGTAAATCATTAGAATAACTAGACCCTGTTTACTGGTTTGGATTTTTTTTAAATTTTCAAATTAAGACAAGCAAACCAAGATTTTATACTTGATACTATATTATTATCCTTAAGATTCAAGAATTTTAATTTTACATCTCAAATATTCTTTTGATTTTTAATTCTAGAGGGGTTTAAATAGAAATCAGATTTTTTTTGTGCCTACCATATAACTAATTGCTCATTAACAAAATTATACCTGGGGCAGTCATTTATGTGAGATAGTTTGTTAATAATTTTTCTTTGATGTCCATTTTTCAAAGTAAAATGGAAAATATTTTTTTTCATGAGGTATCAGATCAAAAAACGATGGAGGCGAGAGCTTCTGACGAATTATACTTCCGGTATATTATCTCCTGACTCTGTTTCTATTTCCTTGTGTTATCATTAGTAATGGTTATAAATTCTGACTTAAGTATTAATCCTAATGTGTAATTTAATTTTTAATTTAATAAAGTGTCAAATAGAATTTGTTAAATTATTAACTTGCAAGTTGAAGCTCATATCCGATGAATTGTAAATGCGGCAAAAAATTTAACAGAAGGTGTATGCAATTAATAGCATTGTTTCTGACTTCTGCCATATGTCAAGTCCGTAATGTAATATATCGCAAAGAGAGTGCAGGTTTTATATATTAATTAGACGTTATATTAGTTTATTTATTATATATTATTAATATTCTAAAAAAGAAGAAACTCATAATGTTATTTCTTTTTTCTTACAGAATTGTATGGGTATTTCAAGATCAAGGTAGTGAGTGGTGTCGGTGTCCAAACAAATGAAATTTTAAGTTATCCAATTCATTCCCTGTTCATCTATTTTCATATGTGTAAATGTGGGCCCCCGTTAAAAGGACCTTTCGCTTCAATGTATAGATTTTTTTTGGGAAAATATACGAACTAAGCAAAAACTAAAGTTATTTTAGAGACTTTAGAAAAAAACTAAAAGTGATTATGATTACAAAAAAGAAATTGAGACGACTGATGATCATACCATTATTTCATTATACAGGGTGTTCCGACCTTACACTCGTAAAAAATGTCTCGCATATAAACCCCTAGTTCGCAATGACAGATTTTGGCCGTCGAATAATTGTTTTCAAAAAACCTAATGCTAAAGCATTTTGATACTAAAATATGTTCAGTTTTTATTATTGGTTCTAACGCAAAATGTTAGCAACAAAATAAACATTTATGTATACAGATATATATCCACATATTTAGAACTATATCATTCAACGTATGACGGCCTTTTCGAACCAAGAGTTCTCGTCAGATACCCTACCTTGAATGACAAGTTCTAAAGTAAAATACTTCGATGTAATCAGGGGCGGCTGTCCCTTAAGTGTACTCGTGCGCTGAACCACCAAATTTAATAAGCTTTTAATAAGGTTGAAAATCAACACAAAATACTTAATAAATATCATTTTACTAACAACGAATTAATCCAAAAACAATTTAAGTTCTAATCCAAACTTGTATTAAGACTTATATTCGCTTGAAAGAATATTTCACTAGCGCACGGTGAAACTTACATAGCTTCTATGAGATACGATATAAAACGCTTAGCGCGTGAGATAGTTAATGCAAACTATATAGAGTAATGGGCTGATTCTCGTACGCCGCACGGACACACCGATCTGTGCTGATATTGACCGGAGCTATCCGAACGTTTCAATAATTCAAATTTGTTTACGTGATTTAATTAGTGGTTGCTTTGTTTTTGTCCTCGTAGTCTATGAAAGAATATTTAAGATACAGAGTGTGTGTGTACGTGTTTACATAACTCTGAAAATTAGTATCAATTTTAACATCGACTATATTAAAAACAATAATAAATCATTTCAAAACAAATTATATATACAATTGGCTGGTCCACTGCATATACTGCATATACTGCATTACATCCCATATCCCATGAATTAGTATTCACCTTCATTCTACAATTAAATAACAACAAAATACATCATCAGTAAATCTCCTAATTAGAAGCTATGAAATTTGGCCACCTGACATGTAACCTATTGCAAAAAACAGGTTATGCGTATGCCTATATACTATAAGTAATAATATAAAACCATGCAATTACAACGCAGATAGTCATGGTCGTAGAGACCCCAAAAGTATGTCTGGTGGGCTGGTTACAAAAGTCAAATAGTTCCCTGAGTATCTTATATATAATTCAGGACTGAGAATATAATTAATGATACATTATATTATCGGAAGCTCTAAAGCGTCCTGCAAAAGTTACGGCCTACGGGAAATATCTGGCGGTTTGCATTATTAATTTCTGTCATATATTTGGAAACATACATAAAAATCAGCCCTGAGAATTGAAATAAAGTAGGATTAAGTTTTACCGACCTTAACTACATGATACCTCGAAACGGACCAACAAGTCAAGCTAGAAAGTATGCATACTTTAGCAGTATCTACTAACACTATGGCCCTGGGATCTTACTCTATAAGGGTGGTGTCTTCGGCAAACCTTACATTGGATGTCTTGTTTTCTCCAATATTTATGCCCGCTATACCTGTTGTCAAGCACCTACCTTATCACAAATTCAGATTAGATGTTCTGTCTGTTGTTTGCTCAGAAAGACTGCCCTCGATACTTACCTATGCTGGGAAAATTTCGATGATAAGAAACACAATACTACCAAAAACTTGTCTGATTTCTGATTGTTTTGTTATAATTTGGGATAACAACTAGCAATATTACTTTTTTTTCTGAAGGATATTGAAAATTATAACGAATCTTTTAAATAAAGTGAAAATTGATTGTTATCTTCTACTCCCATGTATAAATTCTGAACCTTTACAGTTTCTGTCCAGCTTGTAAGTGGTATTGACAAATAGAGTCACTTGGATCGACTATAACCCGGCAGAGAAAGTCCTTCCTCTCTGTTAAGACGTCGAGGACACGTTTTCTGGCTGCACTTCGAAAAAGGATTTAGCATTTGCCATGAGTTTTTTAATTGTCTCCTGTTGCATAGAATCCAAAAATATGGAGTATATTTAATTTTCTAAAATGATATTTATTATATAGAAAAACGGGGTGTTAGAAATATTTGAAATTATTTACGTATAGTTTTGTGGGCAGTGTTCTCGTTATGGTTTTTCGTGTGCCTTTTTTCGGATATGTATCAGTATCGTACGCCCTTTTACGTTTTGATGGTGTTTGTAGGAATTTATAGTTATAGCCTAAAGAAGAATGATTCACTCTTGATAATTTTATGGGTTCATAAAGAAGACTGAATTTTGAATTTTAGTATAGACTAGAGTACAGAATTTCAATATAAAATTATAAATTTTGGCATTAAAATACATAAACCAGGATGAATCAAGGTGAATATTAGTGGAGAAATTGAGCTATTCAGAATTGGTTCTAAATTGAAATTATTTTGATTATTTATTTATTTATTATTTAATTAGATTTGCTCTAGAAACTTAGTACTACATTTCATACGTAATTTGACAGCTATAAAGCTGCCGTTCGCAGGTTCTAGTCGAGTGCCAACCTTCAACTGATTGAAATCTCTTATAATTATATATGTATTTAGTACATATAACTAAATTTAATATGTTATCGCGAAATGAATTTCAACGTCTGGAAGTTTCAGAAAAACTAGCTCACAGAGGCTACACATCAGGATTGGTACTGTTTGTAATTCAGTTTCCCTGTGATTCCTAGGAAAGTAATCAGACGAAAGGATTCGGTTTTTCCCCCAAAACTTCCAAATGCCGAAATCCATTTCCCGATAAAATATTAAATTCAGTTATAGATTATATATAAATAAGTATTCTATATTTCAGGCAGTTGAGGGGAACCCAACTGATGAAGGTTCTCGACTAGAATCTTGCGTTCAATGAATTGAAAAATCTGGAGAAGCTAGTTTCATAATTTCTTTGAACTTTTTCATGTGGTTTCTATTCTAGGAATCGCAGATAAACTATGTTACACATAGTATGACTCTCGATTTTGGGTCTCTGTTAGCTAGTTTTTCCGGAAACTCCTACATTTGAAATTCATTTCGCGATAAAATATTAATTGGGTTAAAGTTTATATATATATATATATATATATATATATATATATTGTAATGGATTTAAACAGACATGAGATAATACAAAAGTTTAGTAATTTGAATAAGTAAATGATTGGGGAAATGTAAATATCATTCATACATATCTAATAAAGAAAGGAATTGCAAAAATCATTCAAAGTTAAAGTTAACCTAAAAATATAAATCATGTAAAAAGAATGTTTCAAAAGCAAATTGTTGAAAGGATAAAAGGTGGCATATAAAGTTAGATAATCTATCATGCAGAGTGTAGTAGAATTTGGATACTTACATAAGAAAATCTAGGCAGGGAGTCACATTTAGGTCAAACAGCAAAAAAGTTAAATTCACTTATGAAAATCACACTAGAGTTTGTAAAACAAGTACAGATCACATATTAGGCCATTAGAACACTGAATATAACACATTTGGATCAAAATTAATTTTTTAAAATACATAAATTTATAAAATAGAGAATTGAAATAGAGTCTCCCCTGACATTTTACAACAGACTTCAGGTCTTGAGTGCGAAAATGCACTCATGCATTCAAAAATCAGGAAATCTAAGCAATGAGCAAAAAGATGCTCAGACTACACTTGTTGATACCATGGTTCTAAACACGCTCCTTACAGGATTAGAACCACGTCTAGGCCAAATAATTCGTGCCAGCAATCCCAAAGACCTTCTGGAGGCACATTCTCGCATAAGAAGAGAGCTTCAGTTGTCTTACTTCGAGGAACAGAAGATAAACAAATCTGCCCCTCCTAAGCCCTCATTTCCGGCTAGGAAACCAAGTCAGCCACCCAAATGTTTAAATTGTGGACGATTAGGCCACATATCCACAGACTGTCGTTTAAGATACCAAAATAACTCTCAGTCCTCAACAACTCAAAACTTCCGACCAAATTTCGTAGGGCCAAATCAATTTTCGAGGCCAAATCCAACCACAAATAATCCCAACCATCAAGGTCCACCATTTCGACCGACAAATTTCCAAAGACCCCCGTTTAAACCAAATCAATTCCGACCGTCTGTAATACAGACCAACCCTCACTATCGTCCAGAAAGGACACATCATTTTAACCACCATCAAAATGGTGAATATTCTCAACATCCTGAAAGCGATTACGGTTATTATACTGATAATAACCAACACCATTTTGACGATATCAGTCAAAATTATGTAAGCCCCGAATTCGAAGAAACACCAGACGATACCCCCATTGAACCTTTCAATACCGACGAATACCAGGATTTTCTAGCTCTCCCGAGCCTAGATCAGCCCCCGGGTTCAACGACTACCATTTCCGAAGTTCAAACCCAAATCCAGAATTTGAATCTGGAAGATTTCAACCCGAATGCGAATTTCCCGGAACAAGCATTTCTTTAAGTCCTCTTTTAACAGTCAACTCCAAAAATTTATTTTACATTCACGACGCTTCCGGAAAGTTCAGACTTCTCATTGATACCGGTGCTGGTATCTCCATTTTTAAAGAAAATACCGTCAAAAATTTTCGTCAAAGATTTCCCGAAAAAGTGACAATCCAAGGTATTACGCACGAGAAAATTCCTATTTCTGAATCAACTCTTATTCCATTTGCCATAGGTAACCCTCATAAGGTTTTTATCTACAATCTAGATATTGAGTTTGATGGAATATTAGGTCTTGATTTTCTTGAGCATTACGAATGTATTGTTGACTTAAAATCAAAACAGTTAATAACGAACTTCAAAACTATTCCTCTACATAAAGTCCCCGATCACTATCAACCTAAAACACAGCCGACAGACATTCCCAATACTAAAATGCCAACTTGTACTTATAACAATCAAATAACTATTCCAGCAAGAACCGAACAAATTTTCAAACTCAAGTGCGACCTTTTTAATACTGACGCAATTTTACCGACACAAGTAATTGACAAAGTCCGACTTCCCAACGCAGTTGTACGCGTTAATTCAAAGGGAGAATTTCTGACTTCGATAATAAACGCGAACGCAATGCCAAAAACTGTTAACTTTTCCAATCTTCATTTAGAACCCCTTGACAATACACACCCTCTCTTAAATCTGAATACACACGATTACTCTGAATCTACAAACTTAGACAGAAACTTTACAATCAGAGAACAAATTCGGACAGAACATCTTAACGACGAAGAGCGAGAACTTATCACGAATCTCTGCTTAGAATTCGAAGATATTTTCTATCTCGAAGGCGATGTTTTGACGTTTACTAATGCCGTCAAACACTCTATTGACACCAATAATGCCAAGCCCGTTTTCACGAAATCGTACAGATATCCTCAAGTGCATAAAGAGGAAGTGAAAACCCAAATTTCCAAAATGCTTGATCAAGGCATTATCAGGCACTCTTCTTCTCCTTGGTCCTCCCCTGTATGGGTCGTCCCTAAGAAACTCGATGCTTCTGGTAAGCAAAAGTGGCGAGTTGTTATCGACTATAGGAAGCTAAACGAACTAACTGTAGACGATAAATATCCTCTGCCCAACATTTCTGATCTCCTCGACCAACTTGGTAAGTGTCAATACTTTTCGACACTGGATCTCGCTTCCGGGTTTCACCAGTTGGAAATCCTTGAGGAAGACATTCCCAAGACCGGTTTCTCTGTTGACAATGGCCACTACGAATTCGTTCGTATGCCATTTGGCTTGAAAAATGCACCTTCTACTTTTCAGAGGGTCATGGACAACATTCTTTTGGGCATCCAAAATGAACGTTGCCTTGTTTACATGGATGACATCATAGTCTATTCACCAACCATCCATGAGCATATGTCCCGTTTGACAGAAGTCTTTAAGCGTCTTAGACAGTCAAACTTGAAAATTCAACCTGACAAGTGTGAGTTTCTCCGTAAGGAAGTTGCTTACCGAGGTCATCTGATCACCCAAGAAGGAGTAAAACCAAACCCTTCAAAGGTTGAATGCATTCAGAATTTCCCTCAACCCCAAACTCCTAAAGATGTTAAATCTTTTCTTGGTCTCGCCGGATATTACCGACGTTTTATTCCCAATTTCGCCAAGATCTCAAAGCCCCTAACGAAACTCCTGCAGAAAGACGTCAAATTCATCTTCGACGCAGATTGCAAGTCTTCCTTCAACGAACTGAAGCAAGCCCTTGTATCTGACCCTATCTTGATCTACCCAAATTTCGAAGAACCATTCCTGCTCACTACTGATGCTAGTGCTTTTGCAATTGGAGCGGTTCTCTCACAAGGCCCCGTAGGAAAAGATCTTCCTATAGCATATGCTTCCCGTACACTCTGCGGTGCAGAAACTCGATATTCCACTATCGAACGGGAACTGCTAGCCATTGTTTGGGCGGTCAAGCACTACAGACCGTAATGGGATGCAACGGGCAAATCTAAGGATAAAAGTTGACTGGCAGATAGCTTAAGTATCTGTACTAATAATAAAAATCTAAAAATACCGTGTCTGTACATAATTTTAAAATTTTGGTGCTGGTGTAATAACCAATTTAGAATACAAAAATACAAAAAACTCTGAATATACATCTCGCAAAATTGCTGGATACATTTTGATAAATACTTTATTACATGTGTTAATTGGGGACATACTTTTATCATTTTGAACGAATAAAAGAGGAGAAAGTTATTACCTGACCTATCTAATATATGAAAATTGACAAAAATGTTATACCTTTAACCCTCACGTAGACACTTATTTTTTTTGTCGGTATCGAAACACATCGGTATCTGATACCTCTATTTTGGGAAAAGTTGCTTTTTTCACCTATTTTTCCTTTATTCGCCATTTTCCAAATTTTTTGCGCTTTAATTATGTAAGAGGGTGCATGAGGAATAAAAATCAGCACATTGTAACGAATTAGCATATATTTTAAAACCTTGATAATAGCCTATTTACATAATTAAAGAAGAAATAAATAGAGTAACTTTTCTCATATAAGCTATGTACTTTTCCTTTGTACATCACGATTTTCAGTATAAAAATAGTAGGTAATAAGTAAAAGACGACTAAATCATTATCAATTCCTTCGGTAGAGATCAATAAAAAAAAAAAAAAATCTTAAAAGCATGTTGCTTTTACTGTTTTGACTTACAGTCATAACACAATTTGTTAGCATGCTCTAGGCATATTGGCAATGAGCAAGTAACACATTGGTAGAATGTTTTCCTTTTTAGCGCGTAGGGACAAAATTTACATGTTTTTTTCTTCTCAAGTCGTCCAGATGTTTCTGTTTGAGGTTGCTGCTGATGAATGCTGCTAGTGGTTGCTTCTCGTGATGACCTCCTGGTACCACTTTGTGTTCGACATTCGGCGGATTCTTTTGCCACTGAGGAAATCAAGATGTTCAATTCTTTGGGCATATTTGAAATTAGCAACCTTTCTTGTAGGTAGTCATAAGCCAGTGACAAGGCGATGCTCCTCATGAAGTTATACCTAGACATATCATGGGGCGTATTTTTGAACATTTTGAAAATTACGTGGGCATTCGAACAAGCCATAGAAACCATATGATAGAAGATAGCTAACGGCCATCTGTAAGTTTTTCTGTTAGCAGAATAAATGCTACATTTCTGGTCAAGAGTATCTATCCCCGATTTCGTTGCGTTATAGAACGAAATTATTTCGGGTTTCATGTTGGCAGAATCTGTGAATTCATTGTGGTGCATTGAAGATAGAAGTACCACTGCACTTTTTTTTTTGGGAACGTATGATATAAGAGTCAAATCTGCTGTGTAACCATATAAGCACGAAGAAACTACTCTGGCATTCGATGGCTGGAACTCTGGCGGTATTTGAGGTTTATTTTTTTTCATGGTACCTACTACAGTTAGTGAGCGTTTCAAAAGTTCTTCAGCTAGTTCTATTGATATAAACCAATTGTCGCACGTTATATTACGATTAGTTGCAACATAAGGCTGAACTAATCGAAGTACAGATTGGGTAGGTATGAGCAATTTTTTTTCAGATTGAGGTAAGGTGGCACCGTCACTCCCTTTCCCAACATACATGTAAGCGTTACATATATACGCAGTGTGAGAATCAGCTAAGCCCATAATTTTCATTCCGTATTTGGCGGGTTTTTTTGGATTGTACACAAGGAATTTGACTCTACCTCTAAAAGGCACAAGTGTTTCATCCGCTGTCAAATGGGCTCCTGGGGAGTAAACGCTCTGAAAATTTTGGACGAGATCCTCGAAAAGTTCAGAAATCGCAGCTCCTTGATTATGCTTCAGTCTTTCTTCCCTTGTATTTGAGTTATCAAAACGTATGTTTCTAGTGATAACTCTACATCGGTTCACCGTCATTATTCCCCGAAATATTGGGCGACCGGAAACTGAGTTAGAAAATACTGATTCTAACGACTCCCGATTTGATTTGAAGATCGCACAAAGTACTACAATTCCAAGGAAAGCTTTCATTTCGCTTGTGGTTACATCCTTGTAATACGGATTGTTTGAATTTTCTAGTTTAGCTCGAACTGACACCAATTTTGCATTAGTATGTAATACGATTTTTTCTAACATTGTATTGGTGAAAAATAAACTCCACACTTGTTCTGGGGTAGGGTTGTCTCCTATTAGAAGGGCTGGTCCAATAATTTTGTTTACCCTCACTGATATTACATTACGCGCTCGAGTTTGAGAAGTTGAAAGTACTGGTTGAGAAGACCATGTAAAGCAATTTTTTTTCCCTTTATAAAAACAAACCTCAGGCGCTCTGGTGCTGGTGCCATTCTCCCCTCTATCAGAACTTTCGCTATCGCTATCAATCAAGTTCGGTTGTATACGAGCACGTTTTCGTCGTAAAGGGACTTCATCTGAACTTTCGCTCTCATCATCTGATGTGGTGTGAAGGGTTTCATTCATTGGGACTGGACGTTGAGACGATGTCGGAACATGAAGTTCTTGCAGGAGCAGCTCATCGTCATCAGCTACAAAACCACTAACCAATTCAGGCTCAAAGTCTGCTAAATTAGCCACGTCCCCAGGAATGTAAGAATCGTTCGAGTCGACATCTGAATCGGACATAACGTCTTGCTTCATTGCCATTTGAACCAATTTTCTTGTGCGTTGTGAGAATGGGTTCTTGGAAGTCATGATTACCTGCGTCAAAAAAGTCATAGAAATAAAAATTAAAACCAACCTCTATCCATCTAAACCATATATGAATTGAAAATAGTTCAAAACTAAGTCTACGATACATCGGTATGTGAATACCTCCCCAAATAATTATACGGATCTGAACACATCGGTATCTGATACCCCCCTCTAATTGACGTACAGGAACACATCGGTATCACATACCGACAAGGTATTAGGAAAACGTAACTTACTCGTAAGAAAAGCGTCTCTCAGACAGGAAGTTGCTACACAACGACAGTCCATAGACCAACTGAAGATGTCACGGCGCCGCAGGTCGGGAACAGAACGCCCACGATCCTAGCAGTTAAAAATAGAACTTATAGCGGTATGTGATACCGATGTGTCTACGTGAGGGTTAAAAATGTAAAATATGTCGAAAATGTAACAAACGCCACAAACGGCAATAATGCCAATAAAAGTCGCAACGTCAAAATGACAACCGACCAGAAGGTCAAAAATATCAGATCATAAATTTTCATAGCATCACTAGGGTTTTCTCTCGTTAGATTTTTCCTGCAACAGATAAATATTTGAACATCGAAAACTGGAAAACAAAGTAAAGTAAGATAATTTCGAGTAACTGTCTGTACATAAATTCTTTCCGACACATATTCTGACAGAAAGCTTAGAGCATTTACTTTCTAGAGATAGCCTGCACTGCATATAAAATAGAGAATTGAAATGTCAGAATTATAAAGACCGTTAAAATTTTGAAGGAATGATGGAACACTAAAGAGATTTATACCGTTAGATAGAGCTTAGAGCATAGTTTATAAAAATTCAATAGTTCAAAAGATATAAAGTCTTAATTTCAGTAAAATCCAATTTTTTTAAAGTACCTGTTAAATGACTGGTGACCAGCAGGTTACAAGTGTCAAATCAAAAATTTTGAAAACATGAATTAAGTAATTTAGATAAAATGGTATTGAATTTCAAATTAAAATTTGTTTAGATTTTTGCATATGATTTAGAACAAACATATTTGGAAATTAATAAAATAAATTAAAGCGGAAATGGAAATAGCAGGTGGCAAAATTTATTAAATAAATAGGAAATCTGACATTGAAAGGTCCTCTTTGTTTTCCAAGCGTCGACGAGAGCAGTTCAAAATTTCGTTCCTGTAAAATCACGTTTCCATGACAACAAGATAAATGATCTGTGATATCATTGAAATAAGTGTTCCATGTCAAATTTTGACAAGAAATTAAGTTTCAAGTTAAATTTTGAAGTTTTGAATCATCAATTTGAAATTGAGAAATTAAATATTCCATAAAAGGAATTATTTGAAATCCTTGGATGGAGAGATAAAATCAATTTTGTTGGAATAATAAAAGTATTGGTGCAGCAGTAAACAAATCAATTAAGCAGCAGAATTTAGTTTATAAACCAAAACAAATCAGGAAGCAGTATACTAAAACCAAAATTAAGGAAAAGGGGAATTCAAGCCAGACAACTGTGAGTTTTTGAAACATTATTTAATAAACAGATTATTGAAATCTAAAATCAATCAGTGATAGAAATAAAGGTTTTTCTTTACAATTAGTATAATGAATATTTGTGTTTAGAGGATTGAAATTTTGTAACAAATTGATAGAAATTTAATAATATTTAAGTAACCAGGAAATTTATTTTGTTGTAAAGGCAATATTATATATTAGAATTGTATTGTGGACAATCATTATTAATAAATTGTAATTTGATTGAGAATTTGAAAATTATTTATTAATCATTTAAAATAAAAATCTTAAAACAGAAAAAAAAATAAAGTGCAAATATAATTTCAAAATTTTAAAAGTGTTAGTGTCACTGAGGAGAAAGAGAGACTTATAAGATAAGTATAGAATTTATTTATTTATTTAAGATCTACAATTTGAACCCAAGCAAAAAAGACCCTGAGATAATCACATATTTGAAAATTCATACATTGTAATTTATTACACTTCGTATTAATTGTCGACCAAACGTGGGGCTTTTCAATTATAATTGGCGCCCAACTAAAAGGGCTCAAAAATTAGTGGGTCCTATATAAAAATTGGAATCAAAACTAGTGTGGCATCAGAAACACATTGATAGTTTACAATTTCATATCATTCAATTATAAAAGGCAAACAACTAAAGGGGCTCAAAAATTAGTGGGTCCTATATAAAAATTAAAAATAATAATTGTCAGATTTAAATAAAGAAAGAACAAAATAAATTCCCTGATAAGGTAAATTGTGTGATAATTTGGTTAAATAGATAAGATAAAAGGTAAGAATATTTGAAATTATAAAAAAATAAGTGATTTTTGCGATTTCGTAAAAACTTGGTGGGGAATTTATAAAAATACATATAGATAAAGAAACAATATAATTCAAAAATAAAACAATAATAATAAATTTAAATCATATCTACTAATAAATAAAGAAATTGTGTTAAAACTAATTTGTTGAAATGGTAAAAACTAGAGCTGCAAAATCAGTGGATATTCCAGAAGAAAATATGTCTGAAGAAATGGAGCAGGATATGCAGGGAACAGAAGATATACAAGAAGGAAGTGGAAGTGAAGAGCAAATTGAACAACAAAATATTCAAATCATTTCAGAGCATGTGGTTGTAGAAGGACAACCAGAAGAATCAAGGTCTGAGGAGAATACAAATATTGGATTGGATAGTAATATACAATTAATGGAAATGATGAAGAGAATGATGCAAGATATAGGAAATGTAAATTCTAATATGGGTAATTTGAATACAAGGATGGATAATATAAGTTTAGATTTAAAACAAGATAATCAGAAATTAAGTTCAAGAATGGAAAATATGAAACAGGAGTTGAGTTTAAAAATGGATACAAGTTTAAAACAAGAGATAAATAGTATGAAAGAAGATATTGAAAGGAATCTAGAAGATTGTAAAAGAGAAATATATGAAAATAGCAAAACAATGGAAAATAAATGGCAACAAGTGATCAAAGAAGTGAAAGTTGGTATGAAACAAATAAGAGAAAAATTTATAGAACCATGTAAAGGTCAAGAAAATCAAGAAGATGATTCAAAGTTGGACAAGGTTGAAGAAAAATATGAAAATACTACATTACAAGAAGAACAAGACAAACAAATTATAGGGACACACCAAGAAGAAAGAGCAAAATTTGGGGAAGAAGTTAAAAGTCAAAGTAATCAGGAAAAAGCAGGAACACAAATGAAAAATGAAGAGGTTATACCAGAAAATAGTACAAAAATGAAATATATGAAAAATTGAAGTTAATAGAAAAATATGTAAATTATGAAGGTAAAAATGAGATGAAAATGGATATACAGTGGGGAAAAATAGGATTTTTGGTAATGATTATGAATAAAATAAATTATCAGACAGGGTACATCAAATCAAGCATCAATAATAAGAAGTATGAGCAAGAATATATCAAGATGAGCATATATATGGAAAAATGTGGAAAGTTTTGCGGGGAAACTCATAAGAACACAGTGTATTACTGGGGAATAAACCCAAAAGTAAACTGGAAAACCAGGAAAAAGATATAAAATATCAATATAGATCAGGAAGGATGGATGGAAGACTAACATTAGCACAGGAACATGGAAATGAAAATTAATAAAAGATCAAGATAAAAAAATAATAAGCAAATTGAAGAAAAGTAAAGGTCCTTCATAGGGAAGTATCATCATAATCAGACCGTATATGGTAAAAACAAAAGATGGAGTGAACAGTTATGAGTTAGTGGACATCAAGACACAGAAGATCAAAGGCATATACAACATTGATAGTATTTTCAAATATTATATATAAAATAAAGTGATTAAAATCCATATTGTACAAAATATAAATAGAATACAACAATAATTAATTAAAAAGAAGTAAAGTGAAGAAGTTTAGAAATATATGTTCAGGGTAAAATAATTAAAATAAATAAGAATGTAGATGGTGGACAGGTAAGATGATAGATGGTGGATGATTTGAGTGGAAACAGTGTAGGTAAAAAGAAACAGGATGATAACAAGTATTTCAAAATATGATGAATTATAAATGAATATATGAAATAGGTAAATGCGGTTAAAATAAAAGAATTATAAGAAGGTATGAAATAATGATGAAATAAGAAGGTACTAAAGTACATATATAGAGTATAAATAAATAAATAATGTGATAAAAATGCGGTAACATATGAAGAAATATAAATTATCCTGTAGGCAAGAATTATAAAATAGTAAGAGAAAGTATGAAGATGGAATGGAAGCAAATAAGTTAGAAGAAAAGGAAAAGTGAGAGTGTTGAGAAAAATTACAAAGAGAAAAAGAAACTTATGAACTAAAAGCATAAATCTTAAATTAATGAAAATATGTACAACTTAAATTTAAAATTAAACAAGGACAATATGGAAAAATATTATAATAATATCAATGAATACAAGTCAGAATATTTTAAAATTAATAACATGTTTGTAGAAATCTTATACTCTTCAATGATGAGATACTAGGGAACAACCAGATGAAGTCTTGATATAACTAGAGGGAAGAAATAAAAAAATAATTATTAATGATTTGATTTAAAATAAAAGAATTGGTTAAAAAATAATAATAATAATAATAATAAAATGCCATGGCCACCTGGCAAACCAAAATCTCACTGAATGAAGCCAACTGTTCGATACAAACAGATCCTATTCCAATCAGAAGGGGTATATTCCAGGGAGACTCTCTTAGCCCGCTGTGGTTCTGCCTTGCCATGAACCCTCTCTCGAACAAACTGAACTCGACTAATTTTAGGTTCAGTCTCAAACACAACAACGTACAAGCATTGAAGATAAACCATTTGTTATACATAGACGACTTAAAGTTGATGGCAGCTACAAAACAACAGCTGCATGACATGCTTAAAATAGTAGAAGGGTTCTCTAGTGACATCCATATGAAATTTGGCCTAGACAAATGCCGAATTATTAATATAGTTAAAGGCAAAATACAGCAGGGGCACTTCGAAATGGGAGATGGCACCTCAATTGAATCTATGGGGGAAGGTCATACTTATAAATACCTTGGAATAAAGCAGGCTCAACGTATTGATCACATGACTATGAAAAAGGACCTAACAGCAGAGTTTTATAGAAGGGTAAGACGACTGTTGAAAACCAAACTAAACAGTAAAAATCTGTTTCAGGCTATTAACACCTATGCGTGTTCAGTGCTCAGTTACTCTTTCGGTATAGTTAATTGGTGCAAGACTGACATTGAACAATTACAACGAAAAGTTCGAGTTTTACTAACAAAAGCTCAAAATCACCATCCAAAGAGCTCTGTCGAACGTACAACTTTGCCACGGTATGAAGGAGGAAGAGGATTGACAGATCTAAGTAAACTATTAGATCAACAAATTTCTATTTTGCGTAGTCATTTCCAGAAACTCGCAGAATTTTCTGATCTACATAGAGTCATGTGCCAGGTTGATGACTCAACACCACTGCGACTGACACAACAACATGTCCAATTACACCACCAGACCACAGATCAGAAACTGCTGAAATGGAAAGAGAAGCCCCTTCATGGAAGACATATAAACGACATCAACCAAGATTATGTCGACAGTGCAGCGTCGAACTACTGGTTGATATCTGGTCATATGTTCCCTGAAACGGAAGGCTTTATATTGGCAATCCAAGATCAAGTAATTCCAACTAAGAACTACCTAAAGTACATCGTTAAAGACCCTTCCATTAACAACGATAGATGCAGGTACGGTTGCCAAATATCTGAATCTATCCAGCATATCACAGGAGGTTGTCAAGCGTTCGCTGCAACTGAATACAAAGAACGACACGATGCTGTGGCAAAAATACTTCACCAGGAACTAGCACTGAAACATGAATTATCACAGTCGGTAAGATTACCATACTATAAATATAAACCAGAATCTGTTTTAGAAAATAACAACTACAAGCTGTACTGGGACCGCACGATACTGACCGATCGGTCTGTTGCTCACAATAGACCAGATATAGTTTTGGTAGATAAAGTCTCTCGGAAAACAACTTTAATTGACATAGCAATTCCCAACAACAATAATATCAATATCAAGCAGGCTGAGAAAATAACCAAATATAGAGATTTGGAATTTCAAATAAAGACTCAGTGGAACATGAACAACACACGAACTGTACCAATTGTTATGTCAACAACAGGACTAGTCCCAAAACATCTATTAGACAATTTAAAATACCTCGGTCTGGACGAACATCTGTACAAACAAATGCAAAAAGCAGTCTTGTTAGGGACAGCCCGGACGGTCAGAAAATTCATGGGAAACTGCCGCCACGACTCCAACCACGGGCCTGAAAACCTGGCAAGGGCTCCCACAGAGCTAAACCCTTTTGATATCTAGGATATCTGGGGTTTAGTGAATTTTCCCCTAAAGGCACTCATAGAGTGCCTTAGAGGGAGTGTGACGCCATACATTGTATGGTCAAGTCGGGATAAAATGGGAACGATACATGATAATTGAAAACTTACTAAGAATGTTGATTCCAAAAGTTTGAACAGCATATCTTGGATAAGTTTGTAAATAATATACTAGTAGTTGTAGATTTGTTGATCGTTCATCAGTTGATGTATTTATAATTTATTGAGTTTTCTTGTTGAGTTGTTAATCGTTCATGTTTAATTTGTTCACAGTATTGTGGTTATATGATATTCTTGATAGCTAAAAAATTAAATAAAAAATTAATAAATATAAAAGGTTAAAAAAATATGGATATTAAGAAAGTATTGGAAAAATTTCAGCAAAATAAATTCTTAAGTTAAAACTGAAAGAATTTATTCTGTAAAATTTTGGGGAAATTTGTAATGGATTTAAACAGACATGAGATAATACAAAAGTTTAGTAATTTGAATAAGTAAATGATTGGGGAAATGTAAATATCATTCATACATATCTAATAAAGAAAGGAATTGCAAAAATCATTCAAAGTTAAAGTTAACCTAAAAATATAAATCATGTAAAAAGAATGTTTCAATAGCAAATCGTTGAAAGGATAAAAGGTGGCATATAAAGTTAGATAATCTATCATGCAGAGTGTAGTAGAATTTGGATACTTACATAAGAAAATCTAGGCAGGGAGTCACATTTAGGTCAAACAGCAAAAAAGTTAAATCCACTTATGAAAATCACACTAGAGTTTGTAAAACAAGTACAGATCACATATTAGGCCATGAGAACACTGAATATAACACATTTGGATCAAAATTAATTTTTTAAAATACATAAATTTGTTAAAATATAGAGAATTGAAATGTCAGAATTATAAAGACCGTTAAAATTTTGAAGGAATGATGGAACACTAAAGAGATTTATACCGTTAGATAGAGCTTAGAGCATAGTTTATAAAAATTCAATAGTTCAAAAGATATAAAGTCTTAATTTCAGTAAAATCCAATTTTTTTTAAAGTACCTGTTAAATGACTGGTGACCAGCAGGTTACAAGTGTCAAATCAAAAATTTTGAAAACATGAATTAAGTAATTTAGATAAAATTTAGGAGAGTAAATGGTATTGAAATTCAAATTAAAATTTGTTTAGAATTTTGCATATGATTTAGAACAAACATATTTGGAAATTAATAAAATAAATTAAAGCGGAAATGGAAATAGCAGGTGGCAAAATTTATTAAATAAATAGGAAATCTGACATTGAAAGGTCCTCTTTGTTTTCCAAGCGTCGACGAGAGCAGTTCAAAATTTCGTTCCTGTAAAATCACGTTTCCATGACAACAAGATAAATGATCTGTGATATCATTGAAATAAGTGTTCCATGTCAAATTTTGACAAGAAATTAAGTTTGAAGTTAAATTTTTGAAGTTTTGAATCATCAATTTGAAATTGAGAAATTAAATATTCCATAAAAGGAATTATTTGAAATCCTTGGATGGAGAGATAAAATCAATTTTGTTGGAATAATAAAAGTATTGGTGCAGCAGTAAACAAATCAATTAAGCAGCAGAATTTAGTTTATAAACCAAAACAAATCAGGAAGCAGTATACTAAAACCAAAATTAAGGAAAAGGGGAATTCAAGCCAGACAACTGTGAGTTTTTGAAACATTATTTAATAAACAGATTATTGAAATCTAAAATCAATCAGTGATAGAAATAAAGGTTTTTCTTTAAAATTAGTATAATGAATATTTGTGTTTAGAGGATTGAAATTTTGTAACAAATTGATAGAAATTTAATAATATTTAAGTAACCAGGAAATTTATTTTGTTGTAAAGGCAATATTATATATTAGAATTGTATTGTGGACAATCATTATTAATAAATTGTAATTTGATTGAGAATTTGAAAATTATTTATTAATCATTTAAAATAAAAATCTTAAAACAGAAAAAAAAAATAAAGTGCAAATATAATTTCAAAATTTTAAAAGTGTTAGTGTCACTGAGAAGAAAGAGAGACTTATAAGATAAGTATAGAATTTATTTATTTATTTAAGATCTACAATTTGAACCCAAGCAAAAAAGACCCTGAGATAATCACATATTTGAAAATTCATACATTGTAATTTATTACACTTCGTATTAATATATATATATATATATATATATATATATATATATATATATATATATATATATATATATGAACTAAGCTAGGTTCCGGGTGAGAACCGCGTCTGAATTTATTGAATACTCGACGTTTCGACTCCTGCTTTGGAGCCATTATCAAGAGACAAAAGTGAAAAAGAGTTTCAGAGTCTAGATCGAACTCGGGGCCTCAATCTGCCTACTCCCCAAGAGTCACTAGGTAACTGAACTGAATTTGAGTCTGCTCTGCTTCTTTTATTTATAGTTAGCGCTGGGGTAGAAGAAGATGTCACGTGATGAGGCTGTGTTGTGATTGATTGTCTCTTGATAATGGCTCCAAAGCAGGAGTCGAAACGTCGAGTATTCAATAAATTCAGACGCGGTTCTCACCCGGAACCTAGCTTAGTTCATAATAATGACCGCGGAAGCCTCTCAGAACATATATATATATATATATATATATATATATATATATATATATATATATATATATATGGCAGACTTATGTCACAAAATATACCTGACAATGAACCTCTAAGAGGAATATCCACCTCGTCAACGTTGGGTACTTCAATTTTTTGGAAATACCATTGATTTTGATCTTTTTAGTGGTTCTGTCGTTTACATCTTTATTTTACTTCGCTAAGTTTTACAAACGTATTATTTTTAATTACGACTCAGCCTGAGGTAAGCTATTCATCTTTTGTTAGACATAAAATTCGATTTTTGAAATATTTTGACGAGTACATTGAGCCTGAGCCATGTACCTAAATTCAATGTGAAGTGACTCTTCTTCCTTTGAATCTCAACGAATTATTAGTTTAACGGATTGTAATGGTTCAACTGAAAAAAACCTGCTGAAATATTACACTGATTTGTATCGAGCATGAATTGCATGGCCCTCAAAAACAGTGTCAAGACATTCTGAATAACCTGGAACAACTACATTAGTACAAGAACGGTAAGTATGTACAGCTTTGCCAGTAGAAACCACCAGATATCTATGTTACTCGCATGGTTTCCGACAAAATTTAGTTATGCTGCAAACATTTTCCTGAAATCTGTTTGAACTTGGAGCATATAAGATACAGAATAACAGAGTATTAAGTTTAATAAGCAACATTTTTGGTGTAAAGTAGAATTACATATAAACCTCGTATGTTGCCAGTATGGACGACGAAAAATGCAAATACATTTTTTACATTACAAACTTAATTCAGTAGTATTCTATTCAGTTACTAATATGTTATTACTATTTACGAAATATCTAAACCAGAATTTCACAGAAAGTTATTAACCTACAGTTACG
This sequence comes from Octodonta nipae, assembly GCA_034190945.1. Taxonomy (NCBI): domain Eukaryota; kingdom Metazoa; phylum Arthropoda; class Insecta; order Coleoptera; family Chrysomelidae; genus Octodonta; species Octodonta nipae. Next base: position 32,999,076 of record CM067222.1, read on the forward strand.
TAACGTTGCATTGAACTTTCGAGAAAATACCTTCTCGATAGTGAAAGTGATAATTCCACCACTGGTTTCTGAAACCTACTTTAAACAAGAGAGTATGATGCCGCCAAGATGTCAAGGTAAAACGTTTAGGGAAAGTTCCCAGCGGCACCTAATAATTTTTTATTAACCCTATACCGCATCATACACCATAAATGCCACAAAGTGATTTTTCTTAATGATTTTTGAGCAAATCCTGTCCTAATTTAGAAAACTTTCCATATTTTGTAGGTTCTTGTAAAGGACGAAGTTATACGGAGTGGCACTGAGGGTTGAATGTGCAGCGGAAATTCTTTTGGGACCATCTGTAAATTACTTAAGATATTTTAAAGTGTTGTGGGTGTCTGCTAATATTTCAGTAAATCGTATATGGGGGTAGGTAGGTGTTTAAAATGCGTTTAACGTAAGGTTCTGTAAATATTATTTTTTCATTGCTTATGACATTCATTTGTTTAAATTTTAATTCTACTCGATCAAGCATGTCAAATATAAATTCTTATAGTTATAACATTAATTATTAATTAAGTACATTACACCCAAAACCTTATTTATTAAATATATTTACTTACAATAACATAAGAATTGATTAGTATTGCGGTCTTTACTTGAAATTCATTTTAATTTTTATTAAAATAAATACACTTAGGTAATTTTCACTTATAATCATAAATAAATATAAGTGAAAATTACCGAAATGTGTTTTTTATTTTAATAATAGAAAAAACAAGAATTAATATCTTGAAAATTTTTGACGCAAGTTTATAAAAGTATTTTATCCGTAAACATGTTTAACGGTCTAATTCTAGGAAAAGTTAGTCAGTATTTATAGGTTTCTATGAATTTAGGAAGCTTTAATAATAATAAAGATATATTAAAAAAGATAATATGTGTATTACATTATACAATATTTTATCCTTAAAATTAAGAATTTTGAAAAAAATAATATCTTACGTAAGAAATGGGGGTGGGTGGGTGATGAACATGTATCTTACAATTTCTTACATGGGGGTGGATGAGGGTAAAGAAACTGTCAAATTTCGTCTTACGTAATTTATGGATGTTCCCTTTCCATTTCGTTGTGGCCCAAATTCATTCATGTATTACGGGGCTTACAGTTTAGAGTTTGTATTTACTTGGAAAACAGTGTTTTTGAGGAAGAAATATATAATTCTATTAGCTAAATCTATCAGGTATCTATTGAGTTAAGTGTTATAGTGTTATAAATATACCCAGTCAAAGATATAAAAAAGTGTGGTGCCATATATGGTACAGCATACATGTCATATTATCACATATTATTTTGCAGATTTAGGTACACGCAAACCGATTCGAATTAAACATAGAGGTTTTCTGAATTCTAGATCTCGAAAGTAAAGAATTCGATTTGTCTGACCAGGATGAAATTGGTGATACGGTTATTCGTAAACTAATTAAATTGGGAAGTGAAAAAACGGTTGTAAACTTTTCTACTAGTGGTAATAGACGCCGTAACAAAAATATATGACGTCACAGAGCCACTATAGTCACTTGACTTGAAATAGGACCTTACAGCAAGTGTTAGCTCATTTGAAAGGTATTGGCAATATAAACTCAGCCTAATTATTTTTTTGGATTTAGGCCAATTTTGATGGATAAATTAAATAAAACCTGAAATTATAATTTTACATTTAATTAATGAAAATTATTCAGTCCGCCTCTGGTTAGTTGTCAAAAAAGTGAAGATTTTTAATTTTCTAGTAAATGTTACTTTTCAAAGTTGTACCAACTATATACATTAAATATTTAGTTTTATTATTGTTTAACGAGACACTTAGGGGTTTACATAGACAAAATAGTACACAATCAATACGACAAATAGGCAGTTGTCTTAAAATTTGGTGAATGTATAAAGAATTTCCATGAAGGGAAACATTTATTCAATCCAGATACTTGATGGAGCTTCTTCAGAAGTTTGAAGCGATTATTAGTGATGATTAAAAAATGTTGCGTCTATCTCTAAATTTAGGCAAAGTATAGTACATAGGGTATTGGTAAAAAACAACATCCCTACAAATTATAAATGGTGCTTCTCCCTGACATAAGACTGGAATTCTGTAAAATTATGACAAATAAAATTAATTGAAACCAATACTACTACATAAAACCATTTCTTTTAGTGACGAAGTTACTTTTACTCTAATGGAAATGTTAACAATCAAAATGTACGGTATTGGAGTGAAACCCATTTGTGAAAAACATTCTCAGTTTCTAAAAAAAATTGAATGCTTAGGCAGGCATTTTGTTTATAATTAAAGAAGAGTCGCATACTTAACAACAACGTCCACAGAAATCAATCAGCTAATAGAAAAACACAAATTTAAATGTGCTTACTCTAATAACTATATACCTCAACAGACTAGCATTATATATGCATTTTACAAGACGATCCTGGTCCAGTGGTATTTTACACATGCACATTATTAAACTTCATTCTTAAGACATTGAAATCTCAACATTGGTCACTAAGACGCAATAATCAAGAGAATCGATAACATATTTAACGAAATTTAGCCTTTTTCGCATTTTAATAAAACTGGTAATGTTGTTAGCAAGGCTTAGCTTAAATATGACACATCATTCAAAATGGAACCAACACCATAAATATTTAGAAAAAAATAGCCGAAAAACATTGTCCATAAGAATTATGCGTGGGCCTTTCCAGCAAACCAAATCCTTATTATTTTTAACGACCGGGCCTTATTAGTTTTTTTTTATATTCCAAACAAATCGAAAACATTCCAAAACAATCGAAAACTGATTTATAATTCTCAGAATAAAATTATAAATTCTTTCTTGTTTTTTTTAGCGACAAAAATAACAGACAAACAAAAACAAAGACTTAATACAAGAAAATCTAAAGTATTTCTTTTAGGATAAGCCATGACAAGAAATTACTTGGCGTCAAGTGTACATACCACATATATGGTCGGGGTTGTATAACTCAAAATTGGGGAGAAAGGATATATTTCTGGATTGGTCTATTATGCGGCCCAATCAAATATCTGGCATAATCAACTTTTTAATTGCTCCCGAAACTATTGCGGTTTAACGCCTCTTGACTTTCTATCGAGTCATGCGAAATCGTTCGGATATTTCAACAAATCACGAACATTTGATGCATTGCATGTTAACAATGAATTTATTATTGACAGAATTTTCCTAGATTTATATGAAAAAGCAATCGATACTGAATTGAATGAAGTAAGATTCGACACTTCGTGGTATTGACATTGCTTAAATTGAAGAAAATTATTTATTGGTTGTTTCCTTATTGCAGGGATCGATAGAGAAATGATAACGTTTCAGCAGAGTCACATCTGCCCTAATCAGGTCGTATAGTATAATGCTCGTATCCTTCGGTTTAGGCTTCTAGTTACTCGAATCCTATAATCTACAGTAGCCCGCGCCATGTTATATAGTCGCGATTCGGCGATTATCGGTTGGTGCCGTGAAAGACAGCAATGATTATCCCTTGGCTCTTAGTGGAAAGGCCTCCCGCTTGCTGATTGATCATTTCCGGATAAGTTGTTATAGAGCGGTGCAGTGCGTTTCGACTGTGTGGCCTTTTCGCCAATTCAATTACTTCTGTTATGAGTGTCGAGTGAGAACATCAATTGGCAAATATAGAAAAATTTGCCAATACTGGCCAGTCAGGGACTAATAAAGTTGTAAAAAGTACAAAAAAAGCAGTTTCCCCAATAGTTCAAGTCTTATGGTATTTTGAATTTATCCAAATATTTTTTAATAAAAAAATTATTTTCAATAATTTTAGAAAAAAACACTTTGAATACAATAAAGGTTATAATAATAATCAAAACCAATAGTTTTGGTTTACTCCAGGAGGATGACAGCAAAACAAATCTTATAATGAAAACAGAAAAAGTTGGAAACAAGAGAAGACTACCACTTTAATTCACCAATATATAATTTTGATAAAAACCAAAAAAATATTATAATATAATATATTCCTAGACCCAACGGTGCCTTTTATAAATTTAGATGCTGGTACATTCAGTTTCTATACCAATTTTTCATAATCTCCCATATTTAACTGTGTAAATCACATAATGTGTAAATCACATAATCCTAAGCACAATACGAATGTATGTATTCTAATGCATATTTTCGCGATACAGTAGGATAAAGATTGTAAATAACTAGCAAATATGTTTATTTGTGACAGACTTAGACCTCTAGTTGTAAATTACTATTGTATATATGTTCTTCACGCATTAATTGTATGCTATGTATACTATTCAAACAACTCCGATGGGACAGCGTCTTACTTGGCAGCTCTAAAATTCAGTCCCAACTGACATCCTTATGCGTGGAAGTAAATGCAATAAAGGTATAAAGTGGAGATTATGTGAATGTGTTGATAGATTAAACTTGTACCGGAATATAGTTCTACTGCAATTTTATGCTACACAGCGCTTATTGAGCGCTTATTGAACAATATTTTATTTCTTATTTAATGCATATGTGTTTCATGATGTACATGCTTATTTATAACAATAATATGCTAAATAAATTAAACTTACATCACTGAGAAAAATTATATACTTCATTAACTTGGCTACGAGTTTTTTATTTCTTTATTGTTTATTAATAAAGCCTAAGATATACTTATAATAGAAATTTAGCCAATATATAGCAAAAACTAAAACTATTCAGAAATTATACTTAATATTACAATATTACTGAAGTAATTGTTTCTATGCAGTAATACAAGAATCAGAGAAAACGTTAGAAAAGTTTCTGATGATGATACAGAAACAAACATGATTTTGCATAAAAATAATTATCCGGATTTTATGAACTCGTTCTCGTGTCTGTTTATATATTCTGTACAGTTTTTACAGTTGACTTTAAACCAACTTCCCGGTGAGATAGAAGACTTGAAACTTTAGACCCAATTTAAACCTGACATATGTTTTGACACGAATATTGAAGTGGAATAACCAAATTTTATTCAAATATTTAATCGTCTTTGGCACGTTCAATTAACCTGGATTATTTTTCGTGTAATTCTAACCTAAGATCTGCAGAATGATTGAAATTTGGTCTGTTATTTTCTTAACCACCCTGTACAACTATAATTTAACTCCACACATTATTGCGACGGTCCTAATATCCTTAAAACCACCCTGTATAAGTATAAATCCACACTTTTGACTCTTTTTATTGTTTAAATTATTCCTGTATAACAATGATTTTACTTTGCACCATATGACTAGTATTCTATTTATGCAACTGCTCATGGTCTACCCTATATAACAAAATTCACATTTTGTTCTACATTTTATGACTATAATTTTACTCTACCATTTTTTTCAACCACTCGGTATATGCAATTGCATTTTTTTGAACCCATGTCTATAATTATATTATACCCCGTCCTATGATTCAAATATCTTAACTGCTTATGTTTATATAACAAATTTTTGATACACCCTGAATAAAAATAATTTTACTCCACCCTCAACTACTTACTTTTCACAATATATAATTTTTTTAACCGCTATGTATAACTGTAAGTCTACTAAACCTTAAATTTCAACCATCCTGTTTATTTAACTGCCTCTAACATTTTTTGAAGCGTTCTGTATAACTGTAAATATACGTCCTATAACGCAAATATCCACACTGTATAACTATAGTTTTGCACCTCGCTTGTTTAAACCACCTTGTATACACAACTACTTATGTGCCACCTAAGACAATATTTTTGAAAAACCCTGTATTACTATTTCAGTTCTAACTTATATTTCAACCATCCTTGTATGTAACTGTTTAGGTTCTACCTAGTATCACATGCATGCACGCACAACCCCTCAACCGTATACCATACAGAAGAGATCGCCCGCATCACAAATTTTCGTTGCAGTAAACGTCTGCCATTTCACGTGGGTATAAGCCCCCTAACTAACAGAAACTGACTTTCAAATGAATCAAAATGAAATCCATTGCAAACACCCTGTACGATATACTTTCATGGCATATCTTGACATTTAAACTAGATATTTATGATGAAAATTTGACATTACCATGATGTTTACAGTTTTTTTGCATATATTTTTCAGAAAATGGTATGTTTTACATTGTATAAAAATATAGGGCATCGGCATTATTGTGCAAACGGCCGGCACGCTGTTCCACCTTGAAGTCGTATTGCTGTAATTTCTGTATCAATCTGGCAAGTTGTCCTTCCGATGTCTTCATGTCCAGCAGCCATGTAAGGGCGGCATGATCTGTTCGGATTAAGAAATGACGACCATAGAGCAATTTGTGGTAATGGTCTTCAGCCCTTATTATTGCAAGAAGTTCTTTCCTGGTGACGCAATAATTTCTTTCTTGTGTCGAGAATCACGTATAAACATATTTGATTTTTCAGGGAATATATGTTTTAAAGGATCTCGAAGTTAGTGACAATGTTTTGAAGTTCCTGCCAATTCCTGACGCTTTGTGGATGGATTTGTCGATCACCTTCTCTTCACCATCTTGCACCTGGGATAGGACGACCCCCTAACCGGTGTTGCTGGCGGCGGTGTGTAAGATGAACTTTCCGGACTTTGTAGGAAAGGTTAGAATTGGGCTGGAACATAATGCTGCCTTTAGTCGCCTGAATGATGTTTCGCAATCCGGATTCCAACTGAAGGTCTCTTTTTCAGTGGTCTGCCGATGTAGAGGCGCGGCAATGGTGCCAAATCCCTCAACAAATCGCCTGTAGTAGGAACAGAGGCCCAAGAAGCTTCGTAGTTCATGCTTGTCTCTGGGGACTTGCCAATAACGGATCGCTTCTATCTTGTCCTCGTTAGTGCGGATTCCCGACTCGGAAACGACGTGCTCCAAAAACTCTACTTCTATTTGGAAAAAGGAACACTTCTTCGGGTTGAGTCTCCGGTTGGCGTTATTAATTCTGGAGAATACTTCGCCCAGGTACTTCAGTTGGTCGCCGAATGTCTGACCCATGACTAGAATGTAGTCGTGGTATACTAAGCACGTCCTCCGTGTTAACCCGCTCAGTACATACTCCTCAGCCTCTCAAATGTAGCGGGTGCATCACATAACCCAAAGGGCATGACCGTGAACTAAAACAGCCCTTTACTGGTGGAGAACGCTGTCTTCTCTCTGTCGTTTGCGTGTAGACCAACCTGCCAATAACCACATTTTAGGTCTAGTGTGGAGAACCAACGGGAGCCTGCTAGTGTGGTCAAAGTGTCATCGATTCGGGGTAGTGGATAGCTGTCTTTCTTCGTGAGGTCATTCAGCTTTCTGTAATCCACACAAAATCGGGTGGTTCCATCCTTCTTTTTAACTAGCACGATGGGAGCAGACCATGGGCTGATGGATGGCTCAATAACTCCATTTTGTAACATAGACTCGATGTTTTCCTCGACTGCCTGTTGTTGCCCCAATGGTAGTCGTCTAGGTGGTATTCTGATGGATTGACTCTTTCCGGTATCTATTCGATGCTGGATGATGTTGGTGCGACCGGTGGTTCCATTTTGACTGTTAAAAATTTGCCAGTGCTTTGTGATAAATTGCTTGGCTTTCTTCTGGTTCTCTGGCGTCAGGTGTGTCAAATGGTCAGCAAACTGTTGTAGGAACTCTTTACTGGGCCCTGTCTTCTTCACCGACTCTTCTTGGCAATTGATGATTGCCTCTACTGGCTCAAAACAAGCTATCTCTTGACCATTGGCAATTCTGATGTCGTTGTTGGACAAATTCCGGACTCTGATTGGTATATCTCGTCCGGTTTTACCTATAGCCCGTCCAACTAAGAAGTCATGAGCTGAGTGTACGCGCTCCACCATTCCAACGCAGCTCCCAGGATTACTGTCTAGCCGCCCATGAATAATCTGTTCCGTTCGACCGGGAATTCTAGCTGAAGACTTTGCCACAATTTTTATGGGGGTGACTGAACTGTTGACGGGCCGTGTCAATACAAATTCCTCATTTAGGAACCGAAGAACATCATATCTCGGGTCGAACATAAGTTCATGCTGGCTAATTAGGTCCATACCCAGTATAAAATCGTCCTCAATATTCGCTACCAGGACCATATGCCGGATCATGTTCTCTCCTATCTGTAGCACGACATCTGCCTCACCCTGTATTGACATGGACTCGGCGGTGACTGTTCTGCGCTGGATGTTATTACTAACTGGCCGACTTTCCGAAGCCCTCAAAACCCTGGACTTAACAATGGACACAGCGGCGCCGGTATCGATGGTGATGGTAACTGCTCGCCCATTGATGGTGCCTCTGATAACTAGACTGCTGCTATCTTTGCAAAATCCCCGGATGGATAACGTTTTGGGGGCTGGTGGAGGGTCAGTCAGCATTCGCCCCCTTATGCTGACTGGCTGACGGTCCCTGGACATGTGGCTGTTCTGTTGGTTACCCCTGGTCGGTGATCGTTCAGGTAGCCTCACTCGACAATCACGTTGGAAGTGTCCTGTCCGTCCGCAGTGGTAACATGCCCCTCTGGTACCAGTTCTTTGTGACCGTTCTAATATTTTGTTCAGACCAGCCAGCAGCGCTTGAAATGGTGACTCTGACTCTTCCTGGTTAAAGGAAACTGCTCGAACCCTCGGCTTGGACATGTTCATGACGGCCTCTACTTCCAAAGCCCGAAGTAGAGCTTCATTACTTTTCTTAACGCCACTTAGTCTTAGGTGTCGTTGTACTTCCACATTTCTGATGCCGTTTTTGAAACTCTGTGTGGCCAACTGGTCTTTCGTTTCCTCTGGCAGGTCTGGGTAGGACAAGTGAACTAACCGTCTAATCTGTGCTTCGAATTATAAGAGGCTTTCACCGGATTTTTGCGTTTTTCCACTCAGTTGGACTTGGTATACCTGGCTGAAGTTTTGATTGTCGTATCTCTTGTTCAGAATGGCGATGATCTTGTCGAAATTGCCTTGTTCATCAACTGGAATGCTTTGGAGGAGTTCTAGGGCCGGACCTCTTAAAGAAATTACCAGAGAAGTAGATTTTTCTTGATTATCCCATCCATTAGCTGTAGCCACGGCCTCAAATTGCCGTTTATACATGGGCCAAGATGAACTGCCGTCGAATGTGGGTGGTTTACTAAAGGAACCTTTGGTACTCACGGTGTTCTGATATTTTCCTCGCTGTAAGTCCTGTTGCATTTTTTAAATTTCTGTTTCTAGTTTATTTTGGATGACACTGATTTTATCTTGTTCTTCTCTGTGTACTATTTGCTTGATGGAACTGATTTGATTTTGAATTGTGTCTTGAATTGAACTGATTTCAAATTTTACCTGGCTTTGGATGGAATCGAGATCATCTACTTTTGTTTCAAGAGTATCCACGGTATTTTTTATGGTCTTAATGTCATCATTTATTTCTTTTATATCTGACTCAACTATTTGCATTCTTTCATTAATTGTTTCATTAACTTGTTCTACTATTTGCATTAATTGTTTGAATTGCAGTTGTCTTTTCTATTCAGTTTCGTGTCGATTTAATTCAATTTGATCTTGTTTTTGTTCAAATTTCGAGAACAATCCTTCAATTAAATTATGTTGTTCACTTTTCATCGTAGTGACAAGATTTTTTAATTCTATTTTACGTTTTTCATCAAAAGATTTTACTAACCTTTGCTGAATTTCTTCTTGATGTTGTTTCTCCTTCTTGTCACGCTTTTCTAGAATCTGGGCTATGTTTTCGTCTAGTCCCTCCGTAACCTGCTTGACTATTTTTTTGGTAGTTTCGTCCATTTTTTCCATGCTACGAGTTTCCATCAAATTACGATTTTACCTGCACTTAATCCTTCACTTCTGACACCATGTTGCAATATAGTCCGTGGATTCAATTTTAAAATTATAAAACTAATATTCACTTTCACTTTTCTAGCACTTTATTTACATCAAATTATACAGAACAGCTGATTCACAATAACATTCGAGATACGCTCGTCGTCCTTTCTAACTTAACTGCTGCGAGGATGGGTTCTCCTTTTAAAATCAGCGTCTAATTCTCTAGTATAATCCAGTGTCAATTTTACAGTTGTCGAGTTATGATTGAGATAAGTTTTTCTCCCGTCCGAACCTTCTAGCTTTTTTTATATCCCAGGGATCGTTATCGTGCTGAAATGAAACAGGGTTGGCTTTGGTAAATTTCGTAACACTATTGTGACTAAATATATTGTTGTGACTAAAATATACTTAACAATATTTATATATTTACAAAGGTTATACTTACGACTTTCTATTATAACAGAAAAATGAAACAAAAACAATCTAGAGACAAATTAAATTAGAAATGTTTGCATTGCCAATGTCGCATTTCCTTAGATCCCATGTTCCGTTGTCACATCCCATCACACTAACTGAAGCATTTCTATTAAGAAATAAAATACTCTTTATTGCGATAAAATAACTCATTTCGAAGACAAAATAGAGACAATATAACCTATTTAAATGTCAGCCTGCACACGCATCACGCAAAAATTTAGCGATACATTTATACTTTATAACATGTGCTTTTCAACATACATTTATACTTTATAACATGTGCTAACAACATTACCAGTTTTATTAAAATGCGAAAAAGGCTAAATTTCGTTAAATATGTTATCGATTCTCTTGATTATTGCGTCTTAGTGACCAATGTTGAGATTTCAATGTCTTAAGAATGAAGTTTAATAATGTGCATGTGTAAAATACCACTGGACCAGGATCGTCTTGTAAAATGCATATATAATGCTAGTCTGTTGAGGTATATAGTTATTAGAGTAAGCACATTTAAATTTGTGTTTTTCTATTAGCTGATTGATTTCTGTGGACGTTGTTGTTAAGTATGCGACTCTTCTTTAATTATAAACAAAATGCCTGCCTAAGCATTCAATTTTTTTTAGAAACTGAGAATGTTTTTCACAAATGGGTTTCACTCCAATACCGTACATTTTGATTGTTAACATTTCCATTAGAGTAAAAGTAACTTCGTCACTAAAAGAAATGGTTTTATGTAGTAGTATTGGTTTCAATTAATTTTATTTGTCATAATTTTACAGAATTCCAGTCTTATGTCAGGGAGAAGCACCATTTATAATTTGTAGGGATGTTGTTTTTTACCAATACCCTATGTACTATACTTTGCCTAAATTTAGAGATAGACGCAACATTTTTTAATCATCACTAATAATCGCTTCAAACTTCTGAAGAAGCTCCATCAAGTATCTGGATTGAATAAATGTTTCCCTTCATGGAAATTCTTTATACATTCACCAAATTTTAAGACAACTGCCTATTTGTCGTATTGATTGTGTACTATTTTGTCTATGTAAACCCCTAAGTGTCTCGTTAAACAATAATAAAACTAAATATTTAATGTATATAGTTGGTACAACTTTGAAAAGTAACATTTACTAGAAAATTAAAAATCTTCACTTTTTTGACAACTAACCAGAGGCGGACTGAATAATTTTCATTAATTAAATGTAAAATTATAATTTCAGGTTTTATTTAATTTATCCATCAAAATTGGCCTAAATCCAAAAAAATAATTAGGCTGAGTTTATATTGCCAATACCTTTCAAATGAGCTAACACTTGCTGTAAGGTCCTATTTCAAGTCAAGTGACTATAGTGGCTCTGTGACGTCATATATTTTTGTTACGGCGTCTATTACCACTAGTAGAAAAGTTTACAACCGTTTTTTTCACTTCCCAATTTAATTAGTTTACGAATAACCGTATCACCAATTTCATCCTGGTCAGACAAATCGAATTCTTTACTTTCGAGATCTAGAATTCAGAAAACCTCTATGTTTAATTCGAATCGGTTTGCGTGTACCTAAATCTGCAAAATAATATGTGATAATATGACATGTATGCTGTACCATATATGGCACCACACTTTTTTATATCTTTGACTGGGTATATTTATAACACTATAACACTTAACTCAATAGATACCTGATAGATTTAGCTAATAGAATTATATATTTCTTCCTCAAAAACACTGTTTTCCAAGTAAATACAAACTCTAAACTGTAAGCCCCGTAATACATGAATGAATTTGGGCCACAACGAAATGGAAAGGGAACATCCATAAATTACGTAAGACGAAATTTGACAGTTTCTTTACCCTCATCCACCCCCATGTAAGAAATTGTAAGATACATGTTCATCACCCACCCACCCCCATTTCTTACGTAAGATATTATTTTTTTCAAAATTCTTAATTTTAAGGATAAAATATTGTATAATGTAATACACATATTATCTTTTTTAATATATCTTTATTATTATTAAAGCTTCCTAAATTCATAGAAACCTATAAATACTGACTAACTTTTCCTAGAATTAGACCGTTAAACATGTTTACGGATAAAATACTTTTATAAACTTGCGTCAAAAATTTTCAAGATATTAATTCTTGTTTTTTCTATTATTAAAATAAAAAACACATTTCGGTAATTTTCACTTATATTTATTTATGATTATAAGTGAAAATTACCTAAGTGTATTTATTTTAATAAAAATTAAAATGAATTTCAAGTAAAGACCGCAATACTAATCAATTCTTATGTTATTGTAAGTAAATATATTTAATAAATAAGGTTTTGGGTGTAATGTACTTAATTAATAATTAATGTTATAACTATAAGAATTTATATTTGACATGCTTGATCGAGTAGAATTAAAATTTAAACAAATGAATGTCATAAGCAATGAAAAAATAATATTTACAGAACCTTACGTTAAACGCATTTTAAACACCTACCTACCCCCATATACGATTTACTGAAATATTAGCAGACACCCACAACACTTTAAAATATCTTAAGTAATTTACAGATGGTCCCAAAAGAATTTCCGCTGCACATTCAACCCTCAGTGCCACTCCGTATAACTTCGTCCTTTACAAGAACCTACAAAATATGGAAAGTTTTCTAAATTAGGACAGGATTTGCTCAAAAATCATTAAGAAAAATCACTTTGTGGCATTTATGGTGTATGATGCGGTATAGGGTTAATAAAAAATTATTAGGTGCCGCTGGGAACTTTCCCTAAACGTTTTACCTTGACATCTTGGCGGCATCATACTCTCTTGTTTAAAGTAGGTTTCAGAAACCAGTGGTGGAATTATCACTTTCACTATCGAGAAGGTATTTTCTCGAAAGTTCAATGCAACGTTACGTAACTGTAGGTTAATAACTTTCTGTGAAATTCTGGTTTAGATATTTCGTAAATAGTAATAACATATTAGTAACTGAATAGAATACTACTGAATTAAGTTTGTAATGTAAAAAATGTATTTGCATTTTTCGTCGTCCATACTGGCAACATACGAGGTTTATATGTAATTCTACTTTACACCAAAAATGTTGCTTATTAAACTTAATACTCTGTTATTCTGTATCTTATATGCTCCAAGTTCAAACAGATTTCAGGAAAATGTTTGCAGCATAACTAAATTTTGTCGGAAACCATGCGAGTAACATAGATATCTGGTGGTTTCTACTGGCAAAGCTGTACATACTTACCGTTCTTGTACTAATGTAGTTGTTCCAGGTTATTCAGAATGTCTTGACACTGTTTTTGAGGGCCATGCAATTCATGCTCGATACAAATCAGTGTAATATTTCAGCAGGTTTTTTTCAGTTGAACCATTACAATCCGTTAAACTAATAATTCGTTGAGATTCAAAGGAAGAAGAGTCACTTCACATTGAATTTAGGTACATGGCTCAGGCTCAATGTACTCGTCAAAATATTTCAAAAATCGAATTTTATGTCTAACAAAAGATGAATAGCTTACCTCAGGCTGAGTCGTAATTAAAAATAATACGTTTGTAAAACTTAGCGAAGTAAAATAAAGATGTAAACGACAGAACCACTAAAAAGATCAAAATCAATGGTATTTCCAAAAAATTGAAGTACCCAACGTTGACGAGGTGGATATTCCTCTTAGAGGTTCATTGTCAGGTATATTTTGTGACATAAGTCTGCCATATATATATATATATATATATATATATATATATATATATATATATATATATATATATATATATATGTTCTGAGAGGCTTCCGCGGTCATTATTATGAACTAAGCTAGGTTCCGGGTGAGAACCGCGTCTGAATTTATTGAATACTCGACGTTTCGACTCCTGCTTTGGAGCCATTATCAAGAGACAATCAATCACAACACAGCCTCATCACGTGACATCTTCTTCTACCCCAGCGCTAACTATAAATAAAAGAAGCAGAGCAGACTCAAATTCAGTTCAGTTACCTAGTGACTCTTGGGGAGTAGGCAGATTGAGGCCCCGAGTTCGATCTAGACTCTGAAACTCTTTTTCACTTTTGTCTCTTGATAATGGCTCCAAAGCAGGAGTCGAAACGTCGAGTATTCAATAAATTCAGACGCGGTTCTCACCCGGAACCTAGCTTAGTTCATATATATATATATATATATATATATATATATATATATATATATATATATATATATATATTAATACGAAGTGTAATAAATTACAATGTATGAATTTTCAAATATGTGATTATCTCAGGGTCTTTTTTGCTTGGGTTCAAATTGTAGATCTTAAATAAATAAATAAATTCTATACTTATCTTATAAGTCTCTCTTTCTTCTCAGTGACACTAACACTTTTAAAATTTTGAAATTATATTTGCACTTTATTTTTTTTTTCTGTTTTAAGATTTTTATTTTAAATGATTAATAAATAATTTTCAAATTCTCAATCAAATTACAATTTATTAATAATGATTGTCCACAATACAATTCTAATATATAATATTGCCTTTACAACAAAATAAATTTCCTGGTTACTTAAATATTATTAAATTTCTATCAATTTGTTACAAAATTTCAATCCTCTAAACACAAATATTCATTATACTAATTTTAAAGAAAAACCTTTATTTCTATCACTGATTGATTTTAGATTTCAATAATCTGTTTATTAAATAATGTTTCAAAAACTCACAGTTGTCTGGCTTGAATTCCCCTTTTCCTTAATTTTGGTTTTAGTATACTGCTTCCTGATTTGTTTTGGTTTATAAACTAAATTCTGCTGCTTAATTGATTTGTTTACTGCTGCACCAATACTTTTATTATTCCAACAAAATTGATTTTATCTCTCCATCCAAGGATTTCAAATAATTCCTTTTATGGAATATTTAATTTCTCAATTTCAAATTGATGATTCAAAACTTCAAAAATTTAACTTCAAACTTAATTTCTTGTCAAAATTTGACATGGAACACTTATTTCAATGATATCACAGATCATTTATCTTGTTGTCATGGAAACGTGATTTTACAGGAACGAAATTTTGAACTGCTCTCGTCGACGCTTGGAAAACAAAGAGGACCTTTCAATGTCAGATTTC
This sequence comes from Octodonta nipae, assembly GCA_034190945.1. Lineage (NCBI taxonomy): Eukaryota > Metazoa > Arthropoda > Insecta > Coleoptera > Chrysomelidae > Octodonta > Octodonta nipae. The sequence goes on from CM067222.1 coordinate 33,014,542, forward strand.
CTATTTATTTAATAAATTTTGCCACCTGCTATTTCCATTTCCGCTTTAATTTATTTTATTAATTTCCAAATATGTTTGTTCTAAATCATATGCAAAATTCTAAACAAATTTTAATTTGAATTTCAATACCATTTACTCTCCTAAATTTTATCTAAATTACTTAATTCATGTTTTCAAAATTTTTGATTTGACACTTGTAACCTGCTGGTCACCAGTCATTTAACAGGTACTTTAAAAAAAATTGGATTTTACTGAAATTAAGACTTTATATCTTTTGAACTATTGAATTTTTATAAACTATGCTCTAAGCTCTATCTAACGGTATAAATCTCTTTAGTGTTCCATCATTCCTTCAAAATTTTAACGGTCTTTATAATTCTGACATTTCAATTCTCTATATTTTAACAAATTTATGTATTTTAAAAAATTAATTTTGATCCAAATGTGTTATATTCAGTGTTCTCATGGCCTAATATGTGATCTGTACTTGTTTTACAAACTCTAGTGTGATTTTCATAAGTGGATTTAACTTTTTTGCTGTTTGACCTAAATGTGACTCCCTGCCTAGATTTTCTTATGTAAGTATCCAAATTCTACTACACTCTGCATGATAGATTATCTAACTTTATATGCCACCTTTTATCCTTTCAACGATTTGCTATTGAAACATTCTTTTTACATGATTTATATTTTTAGGTTAACTTTAACTTTGAATGATTTTTGCAATTCCTTTCTTTATTAGATATGTATGAATGATATTTACATTTCCCCAATCATTTACTTATTCAAATTACTAAACTTTTGTATTATCTCATGTCTGTTTAAATCCATTACAAATTTCCCCAAAATTTTACAGAATAAATTCTTTCAGTTTTAACTTAAGAATTTATTTTGCTGAAATTTTTCCAATACTTTCTTAATATCCATATTTTTTTAACCTTTTATATTTATTAATTTTTTATTTAATTTTTTAGCTATCAAGAATATCATATAACCACAATACTGTGAACAAATTAAACATGAACGATTAACAACTCAACAAGAAAACTCAATAAATTATAAATACATCAACTGATGAACGATCAACAAATCTACAACTACTAGTATATTATTTACAAACTTATCCAAGATATGCTGTTCAAACTTTTGGAATCAACATTCTTAGTAAGTTTTCAATTATCATGTATCGTTCCCATTTTATCCCGACTTGACCATACAATGTATGGCGTCACACTCCCTCTAAGGCACTCTATGAGTGCCTTTAGGGGAAAATTCACTAAACCCCAGATATCCTAGATATCAAAAGGGTTTAGCTCTGTGGGAGCCCTTGCCAGGTTTTCAGGCCCGTGGTTGGAGTCGTGGCGGCAGTTTCCCATGAATTTTCTGACCGTCCGGGCTGTCCCTAACAAGACTGCTTTTTGCATTTGTTTGTACAGATGTTCGTCCAGACCGAGGTATTTTAAATTGTCTAATAGATGTTTTGGGACTAGTCCTGTTGTTGACATAACAATTGGTACAGTTCGTGTGTTGTTCATGTTCCACTGAGTCTTTATTTGAAATTCCAAATCTCTATATTTGGTTATTTTCTCAGCCTGCTTGATATTGATATTATTGTTGTTGGGAATTGCTATGTCAATTAAAGTTGTTTTCCGAGAGACTTTATCTACCAAAACTATATCTGGTCTATTGTGAGCAACAGACCGATCGGTCAGTATCGTGCGGTCCCAGTACAGCTTGTAGTTGTTATTTTCTAAAACAGATTCTGGTTTATATTTATAGTATGGTAATCTTACCGACTGTGATAATTCATGTTTCAGTGCTAGTTCCTGGTGAAGTATTTTTGCCACAGCATCGTGTCGTTCTTTGTATTCAGTTGCAGCGAACGCTTGACAACCTCCTGTGATATGCTGGATAGATTCAGATATTTGGCAACCGTACCTGCATCTATCGTTGTTAATGGAAGGGTCTTTAACGATGTACTTTAGGTAGTTCTTAGTTGGAATTACTTGATCTTGGATTGCCAATATAAAGCCTTCCGTTTCAGGGAACATATGACCAGATATCAACCAGTAGTTCGACGCTGCACTGTCGACATAATCTTGGTTGATGTCGTTTATATGTCTTCCATGAAGGGGCTTCTCTTTCCATTTCAGCAGTTTCTGATCTGTGGTCTGGTGGTGTAATTGGACATGTTGTTGTGTCAGTCGCAGTGGTGTTGAGTCATCAACCTGGCACATGACTCTATGTAGATCAGAAAATTCTGCGAGTTTCTGGAAATGACTACGCAAAATAGAAATTTGTTGATCTAATAGTTTACTTAGATCTGTCAATCCTCTTCCTCCTTCATACCGTGGCAAAGTTGTACGTTCGACAGAGCTCTTTGGATGGTGATTTTGAGCTTTTGTTAGTAAAACTCGAACTTTTCGTTGTAATTGTTCAATGTCAGTCTTGCACCAATTAACTATACCGAAAGAGTAACTGAGCACTGAACACGCATAGGTGTTAATAGCCTGAAACAGATTTTTACTGTTTAGTTTGGTTTTCAACAGTCGTCTTACCCTTCTATAAAACTCTGCTGTTAGGTCCTTTTTCATAGTCATGTGATCAATACGTTGAGCCTGCTTTATTCCAAGGTATTTATAAGTATGACCTTCCCCCATAGATTCAATTGAGGTGCCATCTCCCATTTCGAAGTGCCCCTGCTGTATTTTGCCTTTAACTATATTAATAATTCGGCATTTGTCTAGGCCAAATTTCATATGGATGTCACTAGAGAACCCTTCTACTATTTTAAGCATGTCATGCAGCTGTTGTTTTGTAGCTGCCATCAACTTTAAGTCGTCTATGTATAACAAATGGTTTATCTTCAATGCTTGTACGTTGTTGTGTTTGAGACTGAACCTAAAATTAGTCGAGTTCAGTTTGTTCGAGAGAGGGTTCATGGCAAGGCAGAACCACAGCGGGCTAAGAGAGTCTCCCTGGAATATACCCCTTCTGATTGGAATAGGATCTGTTTGTATCGAACAGTTGGCTTCATTCAGTGAGATTTTGGTTTGCCAGGTGGCCATGGCATTTTATTATTATTATTATTATTATTTTTTAACCAATTCTTTTATTTTAAATCAAATCATTAATAATTATTTTTTTATTTCTTCCCTCTAGTTATATCAAGACTTCATCTGGTTGTTCCCTAGTATCTCATCATTGAAGAGTATAAGATTTCTACAAACATGTTATTAATTTTAAAATATTCTGACTTGTATTCATTGATATTATTATAATATTTTTCCATATTGTCCTTGTTTAATTTTAAATTTAAGTTGTACATATTTTCATTAATTTAAGATTTATGCTTTTAGTTCATAAGTTTCTTTTTCTCTTTGTAATTTTTCTCAACACTCTCACTTTTCCTTTTCTTCTAACTTATTTGCTTCCATTCCATCTTCATACTTTCTCTTACTATTTTATAATTCTTGCCTACAGGATAATTTATATTTCTTCATATGTTACCGCATTTTTATCACATTATTTATTTATTTATACTCTATATATGTACTTTAGTACCTTCTTATTTCATCATTATTTCATACCTTCTTATAATTCTTTTATTTTAACCGCATTTACCTATTTCATATATTCATTTATAATTCATCATATTTTGAAATACTTGTTATCATCCTGTTTCTTTTTACCTACACTGTTTCCACTCAAATCATCCACCATCTATCATCTTACCTGTCCACCATCTACATTCTTATTTATTTTAATTATTTTACCCTGAACATATATTTCTAAACTTCTTCACTTTACTTCTTTTTAATTAATTATTGTTGTATTCTATTTATATTTTGTACAATATGGATTTTAATCACTTTATTTTATATATAATATTTGAAAATACTATCAATGTTGTATATGCCTTTGATCTTCTGTGTCTTGATGTCCACTAACTCATAACTGTTCACTCCATCTTTTGTTTTTACCATATACGGTCTGATTATGATGATACTTCCCTATGAAGGACCTTTACTTTTCTTCAATTTGCTTATTATTTTTTTATCTTGATCTTTTATTAATTTTCATTTCCATGTTCCTGTGCTAATGTTAGTCTTCCATCCATCCTTCCTGATCTATATTGATATTTTATATCTTTTTCCTGGTTTTCCAGTTTACTTTTGGGTTTATTCCCCAGTAATACACTGTGTTCTTATGAGTTTCCCCGCAAAACTTTCCACATTTTTCCATATATATGCTCATCTTGATATATTCTTGCTCATACTTCTTATTATTGATGCTTGATTTGATGTACCCTGTCTGATAATTTATTTTATTCATAATCATTACCAAAAATCCTATTTTTCCCCACTGTATATCCATTTTCATCTCATTTTTACCTTCATAATTTACATATTTTTCTATTAACTTCAATTTTTCATATATTTCATTTTTGTACTATTTTCTGGTATAACCTCTTCATTTTTCATTTGTGTTCCTGCTTTTTCCTGATTACTTTGACTTTTAACTTCTTCCCCAAATTTTGCTCTTTCTTCTTGGTGTGTCCCTATAATTTGTTTGTCTTGTTCTTCTTGTAATGTAGTATTTTCATATTTTTCTTCAACCTTGTCCAACTTTGAATCATCTTCTTGATTTTCTTGACCTTTACATGGTTCTATAAATTTTTCTCTTATTTGTTTCATACCAACTTTCACTTCTTTGATCACTTGTTGCCATTTATTTTCCATTGTTTTGCTATTTTCATATATTTCTCTTTTACAATCTTCTAGATTCCTTTCAATATCTTCTTTCATACTATTTATCTCTTGTTTTAAACTTGTATCCATTTTTAAACTCAACTCCTGTTTCATATTTTCCATTCTTGAACTTAATTTCTGATTATCTTGTTTTAAATCTAAACTTATATTATCCATCCTTGTATTCAAATTACCCATATTAGAATTTACATTTCCTATATCTTGCATCATTCTCTTCATCATTTCCATTAATTGTATATTACTATCCAATCCAATATTTGTATTCTCCTCAGACCTTGATTCTTCTGGTTGTCCTTCTACAACCACATGCTCTGAAATGATTTGAATATTTTGTTGTTCAATTTGCTCTTCACTTCCACTTCCTTCTTGTATATCTTCTGTTCCCTGCATATCCTGCTCCATTTCTTCAGACATATTTTCTTCTGGAATATCCACTGATTTTGCAGCTCTAGTTTTTACCATTTCAACAAATTAGTTTTAACACAATTTCTTTATTTATTAGTAGATATGATTTAAATTTATTATTATTGTTTTATTTTTGAATTATATTGTTTCTTTATCTATATGTATTTTTATAAATTCCCCACCAAGTTTTTACGAAATCGCAAAAATCACTTATTTTTTTATAATTTCAAATATTCTTACCTTTTATCTTATCTATTTAACCAAATTATCACACAATTTACCTTATCAGGGAATTTATTTTGTTCTTTCTTTATTTAAATCTGACAATTATTATTTTTAATTTTTATATAGGACCCACTAATTTTTGAGCCCCTTTAGTTGTTTGCCTTTTATAATTGAATGATATGAAATTGTAAACTATCAATGTGTTTCTGATGCCACACTAGTTTTGATTCCAATTTTTATATAGGACCCACTAATTTTTGAGCCCTTTTAGTTGGGCGCCAATTATAATTGAAAAGCCCCACGTTTGGTCGACAATTAATACGAAGTGTAATAAATTACAATGTATGAATTTTCAAATATGTGATTATCTCAGGGTCTTTTTTGCTTGGGTTCAAATTGTAGATCTTAAATAAATAAATAAATTCTATACTTATCTTATAAGTCTCTCTTTCTCCTCAGTGACACTAACACTTTTAAAATTTTGAAATTATATTTGCACTTTATTTTTTTTTCTGTTTTAAGATTTTTATTTTAAATGATTAATAAATAATTTTCAAATTCTCAATCAAATTACAATTTATTAATAATGATTGTCCACAATACAATTCTAATATATAATATTGCCTTTACAACAAAATAAATTTCCTGGTTACTTAAATATTATTAAATTTCTATCAATTTGTTACAAAATTTCAATCCTCTAAACACAAATATTCATTATACTAATTGTAAAGAAAAACCTTTATTTCTATCACTGATTGATTTTAGATTTCAATAATCTGTTTATTAAATAATGTTTCAAAAACTCACAGTTGTCTGGCTTGAATTCCCCTTTTCCTTAATTTTGGTTTTAGTATACTGCTTCCTGATTTGTTTTGGTTTATAAACTAAATTCTGCTGCTTAATTGATTTGTTTACTGCTGCACCAATACTTTTATTATTCCAACAAAATTGATTTTATCTCTCCATCCAAGGATTTCAAATAATTCCTTTTATGGAATATTTAATTTCTCAATTTCAAATTGATGATTCAAAACTTCAAAAATTTAACTTGAAACTTAATTTCTTGTCAAAATTTGACATGGAACACTTATTTCAATGATATCACAGATCATTTATCTTGTTGTCATGGAAACGTGATTTTACAGGAACGAAATTTTGAACTGCTCTCGTCGACGCTTGGAAAACAAAGAGGACCTTTCAATGTCAGATTTCCTATTTATTTAATAAATTTTGCCACCTGCTATTTCCATTTCCGCTTTAATTTATTTTATTAATTTCCAAATATGTTTGTTCTAAATCATATGCAAAAATCTAAACAAATTTTAATTTGAAATTCAATACCATTTTATCTAAATTACTTAATTCATGTTTTCAAAATTTTTGATTTGACACTTGTAACCTGCTGGTCACCAGTCATTTAACAGGTACTTTAAAAAAATTGGATTTTACTGAAATTAAGACTTTATATCTTTTGAACTATTGAATTTTTATAAACTATGCTCTAAGCTCTATCTAACGGTATAAATCTCTTTAGTGTTCCATCATTCCTTCAAAATTTTAACGGTCTTTATAATTCTGACATTTCAATTCTCTATATTTTAACAAATTTATGTATTTTAAAAAATTAATTTTGATCCAAATGTGTTATATTCAGTGTTCTAATGGCCTAATATGTGATCTGTACTTGTTTTACAAACTCTAGTGTGATTTTCATAAGTGAATTTAACTTTTTTGCTGTTTGACCTAAATGTGACTCCCTGCCTAGATTTTCTTATGTAAGTATCCAAATTCTACTACACTCTGCATGATAGATTATCTAACTTTATATGCCACCTTTTATCCTTTCAACAATTTGCTTTTGAAACATTCTTTTTACATGATTTATATTTTTAGGTTAACTTTAACTTTGAATGATTTTTGCAATTCCTTTCTTTATTAGATATGTATGAATGATATTTACATTTCCCCAATCATTTACTTATTCAAATTACTAAACTTTTGTATTATCTCATGTCTGTTTAAATCCATTACAATATATATATATATATATATATATATATATATATATATATATATATATATATATATATATAAACTTTAACCCAATTAATATTTTATCGCGAAATGAATTTCAAAATGTAGGAGTTTCCGGAAAAACTAGCTAACAGAGACCCAAAATCGAGAGTCATACTATGTGTAACATAGTTTATCTGCGATTCCTAGAATAGAAACCACATGAAAAAGTTCAAAGAAATTATGAAACTAGCTTCTCCAGATTTTTCAATTCATTGAACGCAAGATTCTAGTCGAGAACCTTCATCAGTTGGGTTCCCCTCAACTGCCTGAAATATAGAATACTTATTTATATATAATCTATAACTGAATTTAATATTTTATCGGGAAATGGATTTCGGCATTTGGAAGTTTTGGGGGAAAAACCGAATCCTTTCGTCTGATTACTTTCCTAGGAATCACAGGGAAACTGAATTACAAACAGTACCAATCCTGATGTGTAGCCTCTGTGAGCTAGTTTTTCTGAAACTTCCAGACGTTGAAATTCATTTCGCGATAACATATTAAATTTAGTTATATGTACTAAATACATATATAATTATAAGAGATTTCAATCAGTTGAAGGTTGGCACTCGACTAGAACCTGCGAACGGCAGCTTTATAGCTGTCAAATTACGTATGAAATGTAGTACTAAGTTTCTAGAGCAAATCTAATTAAATAATAAATAAATAAATAATCAAAATAATTTCAATTTAGAACCAATTCTGAATAGCTCAATTTCTCCACTAATATTCACCTTGATTCATCCTGGTTTATGTATTTTAATGCCAAAATTTATAATTTTATATTGAAATTCTGTACTCTAGTCTATACTAAAATTCAAAATTCAGTCTTCTTTATGAACCCATAAAATTATCAAGAGTGAATCATTCTTCTTTAGGCTATAACTATAAATTCCTACAAACACCATCAAAACGTAAAAGGGCGTACGATACTGATACATATCCGAAAAAAGGCACACGAAAAACCATAACGAGAACACTGCCCACAAAACTATACGTAAATAATTTCAAATATTTCTAACACCCCGTTTTTCTATATAATAAATATCATTTTAGAAAATTAAATATACTCCATATTTTTGGATTCTATGCAACAGGAGACAATTAAAAAACTCATGGCAAATGCTAAATCCTTTTTCGAAGTGCAGCCAGAAAACGTGTCCTCGACGTCTTAACAGAGAGGAAGGACTTTCTCTGCCGGGTTATAGTCGATCCAAGTGACTCTATTTGTCAATACCACTTACAAGCTGGACAGAAACTGTAAAGGTTCAGAATTTATACATGGGAGTAGAAGATAACAATCAATTTTCACTTTATTTAAAAGATTCGTTATAATTTTCAATATCCTTCAGAAAAAAAAGTAATATTGCTAGTTGTTATCCCAAATTATAACAAAACAATCAGAAATCAGACAAGTTTTTGGTAGTATTGTGTTTCTTATCATCGAAATTTTCCCAGCATAGGTAAGTATCGAGGGCAGTCTTTCTGAGCAAACAACAGACAGAACATCTAATCTGAATTTGTGATAAGGTAGGTGCTTGACAACAGGTATAGCGGGCATAAATATTGGAGAAAACAAGACATCCAATGTAAGGTTTGCCGAAGACACCACCCTTATAGAGTAAGATCCCAGGGCCATAGTGTTAGTAGATACTGCTAAAGTATGCATACTTTCTAGCTTGACTTGTTGGTCCGTTTCGAGGTATCATGTAGTTAAGGTCGGTAAAACTTAATCCTACTTTATTTCAATTCTCAGGGCTGATTTTTATGTATGTTTCCAAATATATGACAGAAATTAATAATGCAAACCGCCAGATATTTCCCGTAGGCCGTAACTTTTGCAGGACGCTTTAGAGCTTCCGATAATATAATGTATCATTAATTATATTCTCAGTCCTGAATTATATATAAGATACTCAGGGAACTATTTGACTTTTGTAACCAGCCCACCAGACATACTTTTGGGGTCTCTACGACCATGACTATCTGCGTTGTAATTGCATGGTTTTATATTATTACTTATAGTATATAGGCATACGCATAACCTGTTTTTTGCAATAGGTTACATGTCAGGTGGCCAAATTTCATAGCTTCTAATTAGGAGATTTACTGATGATGTATTTTGTTGTTATTTAATTGTAGAATGAAGGTGAATACTAATTCATGGGATATGGGATGTAATAATTAAAATATATAATGAAGTTTGATATTAGAGAATAAAGTAGTTTTCAGGCATTATTTTGAATAGGTAAATACTCAATGATTGAACTTTATAAACTTAATTTTAAATAATATACACTTATTCAGTCCATTTGAAACAGCAAATGAATTTCATAAGGTTTTATAAATTTGTGAAAATGCTTGGAACCTGGGCCATAAAATACAATTTGACAGTTCAACTATACTCCGCAAAGCACAACATAACACAAAACGAAAAATAAAAGAGTCTGCGTTAATTCTTTTGAATAAAGACGATTGTATCGCTTCTACTTATGTAAAATTCAATCCTATCTGGTTACCGACAATTAAGGAAGAAATTAGTAATGGCAATCTCCTTTTGAACAACCCAGTATCGGGATAGTCCATAAGGTCTTTCTTAGGTTTTTCCTTATGACGTTAATGGGATCATTGAAATAAAAGAATTCTTTGATCACATATTGGGCGAATGTGCTATCTTATATCAAAGTCGTACCTAGGAACGCCACTTATAAATTCTAAAGGAAACTCTTTCAAGTTCTTCCAACTTGAAAGCTGTTTAACTGTAATACATGATTTTTATTCTACCTGTATATATAGAAGCAACAATTTTGTCTTATTTCAACTTATATGTCATATATCAAACTTTTATTTTGGATTTTATATCTTCAAAAGCCATTGAAAACGAGGTCAGAATAGACCTGTAAATGGTTGGTTTTTCCTTGAATATACAGTTTTTTGTTTCGACTGTGGTGTGATTTCCCCAAGAAGACATAAAAATAATTTATAAATTAAGTATAACAGTAATATTGTTACAAGATGTTTAAAATTAACAGAGTATTTATGCATTTGCCTGTTATAAATTTAAAATATATGTAATTGAATGCAGAAAATCAATGTTATAATACCAAATACAGTTTATATGATATTCTGTAAGTAGTTATTTTATCACATAGTTTAGAATTTTATAACACAAACAGATTGTGTTCCCAGTTTTATGGGCAATACAGAATAAAGGATATTCTGTAATAATGCATCTCCTTTTCTTTCGAATAAATTCAAACAAGCAAAAATACCAATTCAGTATTTCAAGATTTATCTGGATTATCATTTTTTGTTTGATATTACAATTCGGTATCCCAAAGTGCCAAACCATTCTTAAAAAATAATATGCAGAATATCATATACTTAAAAAGTATTAAGTATATGCAGAACATATTATATAAACGCATCCAAAAAAACACTGAAATACCTAATGAGAAGCAGGTGCGGATCCAGACAGGTTCGTCCGGAGGGCCGATTTCATGATTCAGGAGGGCAATCCTCTAAAATTTACCTAAATATAATTTTAAATTGAGATTTCTTGGACTATTACATTAAAAGTAGTCGTTGTGAGGTGTAAATCCATAGACGTGGCCTTCTTCTAAGCTCTTGGAGTTAAGATTACCTCGTTTTAATATTAAATTTACTAACTACTAAAAAGTATTTATCGACTCTAAGTACCTCGAAAGCGACCAAGTCAAGCTAGCAAGTATGCATACCCTAAGAGTACCTACGGACACTAGTTTGTCCAATTAGTGCTGCCTCAAGAAACGAGCTATTAGCCTTGCGAATGTCTTAGAGACAAATCAATGGTTCATGTAGTTCAGACCTATGCAGCTCTGGGCTCCCTGATCGAAAATGATAAATTTAATTATATTTTGGCGAGATAACAATAGGTTCACTAATGCTGCTTAGTTCCTTGTCTTCCCCATTTTCTATGAAACTTGGATGTAATCTTAAACGCCTATCCTTTATTGTGTTAAAACGCATACATATAATCTGCTGACACATTCAGAGGATGGTCCGGGAGCCAGCGACATTTTGAGGTCAATCATTTCCTCTCGGCCAATACTTTCTGAAAAGCTTTATTTAGATATCCCACGAAGCGCCGCGAACATCAGCTGGCCCATGGTGGGTGGGTTGGTGCGTAAGAGATTTTCTTCCGGTCGAAAATTTGTCAAACAGTTGGAATAATACTAACGAAAAAAAAAAAAACGTCAGCTGGCTGTATGTCGGGAGCAAGATCGTCAGCTCAGGTAGCCGCACCCCTGCCCCAACCCACTCAAGGTACTCAAGGTGACGTACACGGTGCTCCATGGGATAGCTAAAGAAAGCATTACACGAATTGAACGAGAGGAAAGTAGTAGTTCAATTCTGTCTCTGGTTCCTGGACTAGAACGACAGTATGGTGAAACTGGTTGTTCAGGGTCGTGCCCCGAGTGGACAACTGCGTGACTGTCCCCCAACTCGCTAGGTAGATGCGAGGAGAAATCTACTAGATGTAACTATAACAATTGCCATTGAGTTGGCAGTAAATAGCGCGAGATAGCGTGCTGTAATCACTTAGGCAATTGAAAACATCCGTTTTGAGAGCGCTCCAGTAGCGGGATTGTGTTGCTCGTTATGGCCGAAACGGAACGGAACGTTATATCATTATAATGCAAAAAGCAACTCGGAGTCACAAAACATTTAATAACTTGGCAATCTAAGAATTTTACAACATTGATAGTCACTACCAGCCAATTTGAGCTATCTATGGCGAATAGGATGATTTTCTCCATGCATTGACTATAGAACTAACAGTTGGGCTGCAAGTAACAGTTTAAGCTCTTTTTCATTATATGTTAATAACTTGAATAAAATTAAATTCAATACACCAAGATTATTTTGAAAACTCACAGGATAATTATTTCACATTAGTGAGACTAAATTTTATAAAATTGTAGAAGGGGCATATTCTCACAACTTTTTTCTTAATATTTTAAATGTTGCCTAACATTGTTCATTCAAATGTATCACACTCAATTCGGAAAACAATGAGATATGTTTCACAATGAAAAATAAATTGTCTTCTAAATGTTATTTGTGCCAATATTCTTGATAATATTTAAGTTTTCTTGGGAATAACACAACAATTGAATGAAAAAAGGTGTATATTGAAAGAAAATACCAAACGTTTCAAAGTCGATTCTAACTTCGTTGTCAATGGCCTTAAAATATTTTAACGCCATTGGCAACGAATCAGAATGTGAGCATTAAACGAATATCTTCTGACAAGCCTAGTTGCACTCGATCAGAGACGATAAATATAACGAATTACAGTATTGAGTATACGGCTTCAGCCCAAACTTATTTCTGTAACTAGTTCACAACATATTTGACAAGAAATTGTTACTATGGTGATGATCCAGCAAACTATAATACAGAGTAATGAAACCATATTATTTTACATTGTATATATTTTAGATCATAGAAGTGTTATTTAGTGCTGATCTCAGATGTAGTTGTGAAGAATTTCGACCTCACCACAATGTGTAAGGGATATGTATGGTTTTGTAGCAGAGTATTTCACACCCGCATGCTTTTCGAATCAGTTTGAGTGTTATCAGAAGCGACACCCGTTTATTGTCACGTAGCTCCCAAGCATCAAGGGAGAATAAAGAGCCGGTGTCGGAAGATAAGCACATATTACTAAACAGTTCTCATTGAAGTTTTTAATGGTGTTTTGTTTTAATATGCAATGAAATTTTTATGTTTTGGTTACCATGTTATATCTGTGGAACAAGCGTTAATTAATTAACAACAATATTGTGAATATTTTATTGAATATGTATGTGTCCTTTAATCAATGGTTACCTCATTTCGTACTTTCTGCAATACTGCTGTTAATGGTTTTAAATATTCATGTATTTATTTCGGTTAGATTAATATGAAACTCGAACACATTTAACACGTTTTTACTTCACAAACGAATTCGGGGATGTAATTATTAAAAATTTTCTCCGTTCTCAATTGTTAAAATTAAGTGTATACATCAGCACATTTTCATACCAAAAACAGTTTCATTTTCAATAAGCTATATATTCAAAAGAATTACTTACACATATAATTATTAGTGGCATAAAAGTAAATTTTTTCGAAATAATTGTTGTTGAGGTCGTTGAATATTTCCTTTGTTCAATGGGATTTTCTTGCATTTGAAATTTTTAATCGACATAAAGTGTAGTCGAGCATTACTTAGTTATCCATTACAGGATGTTTTCGTCAGAGAATGATATGAAAATAGCCGCAAAAACAAATCTTATGTGCGTCCTCTGGGTTCATCGCAGATATACCACCAATGCAGTCGGGCTCAGGGAAGTAAAAAGATCTACCACATAAGGTTTTAATTCTTAAACTAGAGCAACCAACTAGATCCGAAATTTATAACAGAGGCGTCTAGGCAATGCATTAAAAGAATTAACTTGAACTATTATCAAGGAAATATTCAACATGATTTAAGAAGTGATCGAATTAAGTAGTTGTAGAAGCTTTAAGAAAATAAAAGTTTGACAACGTCTATCATTTGATAAAAAAATAATAACGAGATCAAAAGTCAATTAGGTCCATAAAAAACATTCGATAGAAGCGCACTTGTAAATCAAAAAAAATATATTAGAAGTATCACAAACTCAGACATATGGTGGGTGATCAAGAAACTAACAACAAGGCATAAAGGAAGCACATATTCCTTATATTAACATAAATAAGACAATTATTTGGGGCAAAAATACACCCTACCAGGAATGAACACAGAATATATAACAACTTGTAATGACCAATAAATTACACTAAAACTACATAAATTCCTAAAGGATATTTGGGCAAGTAGGGATTGAACATCGGTTGGACCACTAGGAATACTACCAGAACTACTAAAATACGGCTCAAAGAAGTTCATTCGCTGTTTACACCAGACATATGTCCTCCAAGATTTTCCAAAAATTTCTCGTTGCTGTTTAGACTTAACTTTCTTCTTCTTGTTCACTGATGCCTACTACTTTTTAAAATAATGTATTAAGTACTTAATTTCAAAATGATAGTTAACTAGGTCCTTGGTTGAGTTTACGGATATCTTCGAAAAAAATCACACGTAAATTTAAAATGAAACATGAAGTAACGAGATTAAGAAAATTTATTGTTGTTTGAACATACAGGGTATTAAAAGGATATCCAGGCTACATTAAACAATTAAAGATCCATTCAAATCGGAAGAATTTTCATAATGTTTTTAAAAGGATACCATTATCATTACTATTGTCAGCCTTAATTATGGTCAACCAAGAACGAGTTAATGATATGAAAATAATAGTAATGAAATGTCTTTCACTAAATAAAACTAAAGCGATGGCATCGCAGCCACTTCCACAGAATTCAGTCGGTGCTGGTTCCGAATAATTAAATATGAATTTAGTAATAATCAAAAAGACTTTATCGGGTTGGTCTGACCTATACCCTGAAATGTTTGGATTTTTAAAAAAGTTATTGACTTTTCTACAAGAAGCCACAACTATGATTTAGGCAACAAAACCACAAGGAGAACTTTATTAGTGTCATCCTTTTCGCAAAACACCCTCGCTCATATAAATAACTTACTATAACTTTAAAAGATTTCAGGTCAAATGAAGATTTCATGTTAACATTATTAGTATATTTGAATAATTTGAAGTAAGATTACTTAAAAACACTAAACACTTAGTTAAATTTCCACTATTTGTTTATTTTAATTTGACATATGTTTCGCCAAGTCTGGCTTTTTCAGAAATTGAAAATACATTGAATGCTAAACATATGGCAAATAAACATAAATAAATAGTGAAAATTTAGCCAAGTGTTTAGTGTTTTTAAGTAAACTTAAAAATGAATTTTTATCAAGTGAAGACTGAGACAATCATCAATTCGATCTAAGCCTAAAGCGTTTCGACTGAAAATATTGATATTCTGCAGAAGGTTCTCCATCGGATTATCTAGCAAAATATAACAAAAATGCGAATTCCATAGTTTATAATATATCATGTCTGCTAAGTTTTGCATGAAAAAACTTCCACAAGAGGTTTTTTAACTTTTGAAGCCATACAATGTGTGAGATGACAGCCCTGAGCTAGCAAATACGCTCAAGACATCAAAAAACTAATTTATGAAAACTTGTAGCATTAGTTAAAATATATACGAAACTTTTGTTCATTCGTAGTCGAGAATATAATGACATTTTTCCTGAAGCTATTCAGTTGACAATTTTATATTGCGCAACAATTTCCTTAGTAGGCAAGACAAGAATCAATTTTTTTACGAAAGGAAAAGTGATATTTTATCATATACAGTGGCACCATTAAAGTCCGCAACATATGGGAAACTTTTATTAATAGATTTATGTAAAATTTGACTTGCACAATAGTATGTGCTTATAATTTAATCACAAATGATGGAGACAATTTCCAGCAAACTACTTTTGTTATCTGCCAAAATTAACATATCTTCCAAAAAATGACAGAATTTCGAAAAATGTATTAAAATAATGTATGTCTATATTTTAAATACCTGTACCAAATTTGAGTCATTTAGAATATAATAGATTTTAAAGACGCGTGACATAAAGACCGACATCTAGGATTTTCGGGGAAACTAGTACATAGAGGTTCCATGTAATTGCTGTTACCCGTAATTCCTAAGTTACAATGTCACGATGAAGTTTTCAGGTTAACTTCATCGGTCAGAGATATTGAATACTCTCTTTGAGGTGTCATTCTTTTGTACGCAAATTTAACGAAATGTATCAAATACATAAAGAAGTGTTCGAGAGGACATTCAATTGTGGGAAGCGCAACTGATGAAGGTTCCCTAACCAGAAACAATTTATTTTATATATATTGTCCTGCGTACAAAAGAATGACATCTCAAATAGAGTATTCAATATCTCTGACAGGTGAAGTTAACCTAAAAATTTCATCTTGATATTCTGACCTAGGAATTACGGGTAACAACAATTACATGGAACGGCTCCAGATTCGGAACCTCTATGTGTTAGTTTCCCCGAAAATCCTAGATGTCGGTCTTTAAATCTCGCGTCTTCAAATTTAACGAAATGTATCAAATGCATAAAGAAGTGTTCGAGAGGATATTCAATTGTGGGAAGCGCAACTCATAAAGGTTCCCTAACCAGAAATAATATGTATTATTTATATTGTCTTGCTTACAAAAGAATGACACCTCGAAGAAAGTATAACAGATTTTTTAGAACTCTTGGTGGATTAAGTTTTTATAAAACGTAAGTTGCCCAACTAGAATTATTGCATTTATCTTATAAATTTCATCCTGCACTACTATTTCTGTCTCAATATTATACCTAGATGTTTTAAAAAATACATAAATTCATTGCCAAAATGTAACATATCCGTTGCAAAGTTCGAATACCTTCACCCATTTCACAAATAAATGCCGATATCTTGTTCCGTATATACAATATACGGATACCCTTATAATATCACTCCGGATTTCTGCCTCTGTCACATCACAACAATTTTCTCCTAAACTACAGGACGGAAGAAGATGAAATTTGGTATCAACGTATAGTTTGGTGACCCGATCAAGAGTACATATCGTAAATGAAGAAATTTTGATTTTAGGGGTACTTCTGATCTCGGAATCTACTGAGCCAAAAATTTAAAAAAAATTAAGGAAATATAGATCATCACGTGAACTTTACAGTACAGGAAAAATAAGGAGAAACTATTAATATTAATTTTGGGGGGCAAACTATAGAATTAAATGAAAATTTAAAAGTAAAAAAAATTTCAAACGCATCATGTAATATATAAAATGAAAGGTCCCATTCTGAGAAACACAAATAATTTTTTTTCATATTTAAAAAAATGGTTAAAAAGATATTAACCAAAATACCCCTTACCTCCGAAACTATAACACGTAAAGTTTTGAAAAAAATTAGAGGTATAGGGTCTGACCTGAAGTTTACTGGAAAAATAAGGAGAAACATCTAGTTTTCATTTTGGGGGGCAAATTACAGAATTAAATGGAAAATATAAAATTAAAATTGTTTCTAACGCATTATGTTATGTATCAAATGAAACGGCTCATTATGACGAAAACAAATATATTTTTTCCGTATTTTTAAAATAAATTAATTAAAAGATATTAACAAAAATATAAAATTTTTTACCTATTCCCCCTCCTCCCCCTTATCACCGAAATCATAAGCTGTAAAATTTTGAAAAAAATAGAGGTATAGCGCCTCACATGAAGTATACTGGAAAAATAAGGAGAAACGTCTAATATTCATTTTGAGGGGCAAATTATAGAATTAAATGGAAAATAAAAAATTATAATTATTTCTAACAGATCAAGTAATATATATGAAATCAAAGGTCTCATTATGACGAATACTAATATATTTTTTTATTTTTTTTTTTAAATAAATATTTTAAAATATATTTTAAAAAATGTTTAAAAAATTACCCATTCCACCTTTATTCCCCAAACTATAAGACCTAAATTTTTTGGTTTACAGGAAAAATACAAAGAAATCCTTAATATTAATATTGGGGGCCAAATTATAGAATTAAACGGAAAAAAATATTTTTTAACGCATCATGCATTACATCAAATTTATTATGAGGCATACAAATATATATTTTTCATATTTTTTAAATTATTTGTTTGTTTTAAGATATTAACATAAAGATATATAATTTTATTATTTCCAAAACCATACTACTTAAAAATTTTGAAAATTATTAGGGGTACTGGTGGTGCTCACTTGAAATTTATAAGAAAAATTATTAGAATAGCCCAATAGTAATTTTAGGGACAAATTATACAATTAAGTGGAAAATAAAAATTCAATTTTTAAACGTATCATATTAGATAAAAAATATGCACTCATTCCCTGCTTGTCTGAAACTGGAATATTAGAATCTTGAAGGTGGAATCCTTAGTATGCGAGTTTAACTCGCACTTGACCAAATTATTTACATATTTAATACAATAAAAATAGCAACAATATTTATATAGCTTTATATTTATATATATTTATTAAATTTATAAGTTTGACATGACAAACATAGAAACTACCCGCTGAAGTACCAAGAACTATAAAAATTGTTATGCTATGTGATGAAAACACTCATTCTTAATTATAAGTTATAAAATTGCCATATAAAAATTATTGAAAATGTTTTTTAGCTATTTTTAATGTACCTATGAAGATAAGATATCGACATTTATTCAACAAATCAGTAAAATTATTTGAACTTTTCATCAAACCTCAAAATCTTGAAAGTGCATTTATGTATTTCTTAAAAAAATAAACATCTAATCTAAGTAAGAAATATATAAAAAATAGGATTGCAGGATGAATTGTTTACAAATAAATACAATACTCTGGTTTGGTTAACTTACGATTTAAAAAACATTTTATTGAGCAAAAATACGAAAAAATCAACTTTATTCTAGATGGCTCAAATTTTGCACAAAATTAAATTTAAAGCAAATTAGTTCAGTAAAATTTTTCGAAATTTAACGAAAAATGCCATCTACTGTCATTTTTTGAAAAAGAACTTTTGTCTAAATTTTTAGGGTTCCCTATATACAATATACGGATACCCTCATAATATCACTCAGGATTTCTGCCTCTGTCACATCACAGCCATTTTCTCCTAAACTACTGGACGGAAGAGGTTGAAATTTGGTATCAATGTATAGTTTGGTGACCCGATCATGAGTACATATTGTAAAAGAAAAAAAATTGATTTTGGGGGTACTTCTGAGGGGAAAAACTAAAAAAATCGACCGTTCCCCCCCCTGATCTCCGAAACTACTGAGCCTAAAATTTTGAAAAATTAGGAAATATAGAGCGTTGCCCGAACTTTACAGGAAACTTAAGGAGAAACCATTAATGTTAATTTTGGGGGGCAAATTATAGAATTAAATAAAAATTTAAAAATAAAAAAAATTTCAAACGCATTATGTAATATATCAAATGTCTCATTCTGAGAAACACAAATATACTTATTTCATATTTAAAAAAAAATTATTTAAAAGATATTAACGAAAATATACCAAAATTTACCCATTCCTCCCCTTATCTCCGAAATTAAAAAACGTAAAGTTTTGAAAAAAATGGATGTATAGGTTCTGACATGAAGTTTACTGGAAAAATAAGGAGAAACCTCTACTTTTAATTTTGGGGGGGGGGCAATTACAGAATTAATTGGAAAATATAAAATTAAAATTGTTCCTAACCCATCATGTTATATATCAAATGAAAGGGCTCATTACGACGAAAACAAATATATTTTTTTCATATTTTTAAAATAAATTAATTAAAAGATATTAACAATAATATTAAAAAATTTACCCATTTTCCCCCTTATCTCCGACACCATAAGCTGAAAATTTTTGAAAAACTGGAAGTATAGCCCCTCAACTGAACTGTACTGGAAAAATAAGAAAAACCCCTAATATTCATTTTGGGGGGAAAATTATAAAATTAAATGGAAAATAAAAAATTATAATTGTTTCTAACGGGTCATATAATATATCAAAGCCCAGGGCTCATTATAACGAATAGGTACAAATATATTTTTAATATTTTTTTAAAATGAATATTTTAAAATATATTAAAAAAATTACCCATTCTTCCCGTTATTTCCCAAACTCTAAGACCTCTTTCTTTTTAGTTTATAGGAAAAATATGAAAAAAATACCTAATTCTATTATTTGGCCTCCAAATGATAGAATTAAACGGAAAATAAATTACTAGAAAACCCCCATAGTAATTTTAGGGACAAATTATACAATTAAATGGAAAATAAAGATTTAATTTTCAAACGCATCATGTAATATATCAGATAAAAGGCTCATTATGTGAATTACAAATATATCATATTTTTAAATCATTTGTTTAAAAGATATTAAAAATATTAACGATCGACTTAATTCCCACTTTAGAAACTACACTATTTAAAATTTGAAAAATATATTTTATTTATATTTTTAAATAAATTTAATAACAGATTTAATAATTTATAATTTAAACTTTGACCTATTTTGCCGTTTTTCTTCCAATCTACAGAGCCTCACAACTCAGACAGTAGATTATAAAAGGCATTTCTGAAAGTTTATTAGTAAAATAAAACTCTAATATTACTTTTTGGGGGCCAAATTAGAAAATTAAATACATATGTATTGTGATAAAAATCAAGCGATTTCTAAAGCAGATAAAATAAAAAGTCTATGTGTGGAAAATCAAAGTGTATATTTTTTATAAATTTAAAACGCTTCCTTTAAAAGAGATAAGGGTAAATATAAGAAAATGCACTCATTCCCTGCTTGTCTGAAACTCGAATATTAGAATCTTGAAGGTGGTACGGAACCCTAAGTATGCGAGTCCAACTCGCACTTGACCAAATTATTAAATACATCTGTGATATGTTGGGCTCTTTGTGTGCTTGTTAGTGAAAAATCTGTTTTTTTTTCATACTGTGCTCCCTGTGATTCTGAATTAGGTAAATCATGAAGTATAATGTAGGTACTTCAAACGTAAATTCTATTGCAGTACTATATTATTCTAATTTTAATTCGAGAATGGAAAAATATTTCGTGCCCTGAGTTTTGAGGAAGTAAGGGTACATTATAAGTCTATATTTTCCGTTGCTGCAGACTACAGTGTACCAGAGGTCTCTTCGAAAAATTACAATTTAGATGTTACAGTATTAATTAGTTCACCAGCGCATAACCTCTATGAAACATTTAGTTTCTTAAACTTGTTTCAACAGAACAGTGTTTTAAATAGTCTGTGTATACTATTTGAGTGCTTTTTTCTTATCGAAATGGTGTTTCAGTTGGTCCTGCTATTGATCTATTTTTGGATTACTGTTTGTACCTTCAATATGTCAAATGTCCATGCTGAAGTATTGGAATTGGAAGAGTTTTTAAATTTGCATTAGGTTACTATGATGCTATTAAACATTGTTTTGCCAACAATTAACTGGTTCACTTATTTAAACTATACAGTTGTAAGCATAGAACAAATGTATGATTTGCTGTATTATTAAAATTATGGATTTTATAGACCTTTAACAATGATTAACTAGCATTGCTAATAGTTTTGATTCTAATTTTTTGTGAGTTGTTTTCCTTGTACATTGTAGGGGTAAGTAAGATAGGTGTCTTTAGTTCTGAAGGTTTGCGTTCTCTCTACACAACACAACCGACAATTTTATTCCAGGTGTTAGCAGATAAGTACTTATAGTAGACACCATTACTAAATAATATATTCTCATCAGAATTAAAAATAGTAACCATAAAGCATAAGTAAAAATTTATCACTAAATCAGGTTTACTCCAAAGTGAAGAGCTCAAAAATTGCACTCAACATAAAAAATTTGAAATGTGCGCGAAGTCATAAAATCCATAGTTAGCTATATACCACAAACGCGATTTGATAGCATGAAACATAATGAATAAATTAATGAGCTGTAGCTATTTAAGACATTTCTAGATCTATGCTTGGAATGTAAATCGTCTATCGGCCCATAAGAAGTTTTCGTTGTTAATATACTGTCTTCTTCGACGTAATCGATTGCACTGGACGAACGGCTACACTAGTAGTAGGGGAGATAGTGCGGGATTTTGCTCGTCATGCTGAAAATGGAGAAACTGTATCAAGTTCAATTCCTGAACTAAATCACATTTCTAGGAAGGCGCCAGTGGAAGTGATAACCGATAGTTACAGGGTGTGAAAATGGTAGTTTTTTTTTGGTCATGTTCATGAGCCAGTAAATGTTCCAAAATTGGCAGCATACAAGATTGTGATATATTTAAGCAAATTCCCGAGAGGCTTTTGCCTAGAGCGTTACCATCAAGCTGGCGGACAGGGGTAAACTTATCAAAAATAGGGGTGAACTTTGTCATTAAGTAAGAAGAACGCTATTTGCCCGAATTTTTGCTTACACAAAAGAAATCATAACCCAAAATGACATAAATATATTTTTCATGCCGTCATATAAAATTTTTTTAAAATGCGAAGCCACAATTTTTATTAACGATTCAGAAAGAGCGAAAAATTTCATGACCGAATATGACTTTGACCATTACATTGAACTTAATCTACCGGGTGATTCCAATATCAATTTTTTTTTGAAAAATCAACTCTATAGCTAAATTAGGTGTACGGGGGTTTTCGACATTGCTGATTTCAAATCTGAACTCAGTTTTTTAAAATTCACAATCCAAGATGGCGACCAGTTTTTTGAAAACAGTCAACCAATTGATGCACCACCAATTAACGGTAATCGATGTTTTTAATCCTGATCCGAAAGATGACTGATTCAAAAATGGTATTCCAAATTAAAACCAAATTTGACGTTGAAGTTGGCCACTACTTGTTTTGAAAATTTTCAAAAACTGATTTCATATTCGTAGTCATCGAAGTCGAAAACCTCCTTATACCAAATACGGAGTAGGTTGGTTGATTTTTTTTCAAATTGACAATTTTCAAAATTTGATTACGAATATGAAATCAGATTTTAGCAATACAAGAGGGCGGACTAGTTTTTCAAACAAAAACTGATTTCAGATTCGAAATCAACGACATCGAAAACCCCCCGTACACCTAATTCACGGTTAGGTTATGGTCAAAGTTATATTCGGACCTGAAATTTTCCGCTCTTTCCAAATCAGTAATGAAAAATGTGGCTTCGCATTTAAAAAAATTATATATGACGTCATACAGACCACATTAATGGCGTCTTGAAAAATATATTTATGTCATTTAGCTTACGTCCTTTTGGATTATTATTTCTTTGTGTAAGCAAAAAAATGATGCAAATGGCGTTATTTTTACTTAATGACGAAGTTCACCCATATTTTTGACAAGTTTACCTCTGTCCGCCAGCTTGATGGTAACGTTCTAGGCAGACTCCTCTCGGGAATTTGCTTAAAGGCATCACAATCTTGTATGCAGCCAACTTTGGAACGTTTACTCGATGATGAGCATGACCAAAAAAAAAAAGTATCACTTTCACCTCCTGTATCAATAAATCGGGTATCACTTCCACTGGCGCCTGCCTAGAAACTTGATGTAGTTCAGGAATTGAATTTAATACGATACATTCTGGACATGGATACTCATCACACTGTGAGAATTTAGGTGTGATAGCTTTTGCTTATAGCAGTAGATCGCAATAGGTGTTTCGTCGAGGTTACATGAGTTCCAATGCTACATCCAAGATGAAGCACATATTATATTGTAAATATTTTCTCGTCACATAATGTGGTCGGTATATTTTTCAAATATTAATAATTTCCGAATTTTGCAATTGTATATGTGAGGAGTTGTAACTTTTTTTATGTCATTCCTATCCAAGCGAGCCTTGCAAATTGGACAGAAATTCAAACGTATTGTTTTATTAAATATCATCTTTTTCTGAACGTCGTAATTAAAATCGCTAGAAGAGGTTTGTAGATTTTTCAAAAATAGAAAAAAAAATTCTTTGTGGTAAAGTATGAGAGACAAATAACTAATCTCCGAATTTCGCTCATTTGATGCCATAGTAGCATTGTTCTTCATAACTTCATTGAAAGCGCTTTAGAGTGACTTTGACAGAAATAAAACGTTTTCCCCAGGTGCTCTCCAGACTGGAATAATTATAAAAGCAATCCGTTAACGAGCAAAACTCGCTATTATATCATATCTATATTGTTATGCAATTTATAGCAGCGAAAGAATAATGAGTTCACTCCAGGTCGTTTCTTGTGAGTATTGTAAATACTTTCTAATAAAACGAACGTTAATCCCAAGTTATAATCTGAACTGTTATTGTTTTTATTCCTACTATACTTTACTAGTTTTACTGGGTTTAGGAAAGTGTAGCATAACAGAACTGATTTTTAAAGCTGTTGTTTCTGTCTTTCAGATTTCGATAAGCTCAGGGCTTACCGCCAGTCTAGGATATGAGAGGAAGGAGTCCCCAACTAGAATTAATTTATTGCAACGTGATTGTTAACCGTATATTTGGACGTGGAAACTGTTAATCGATTTTAAAATTGAAAAAGTCCCATTTTCAATAATGACGAAAACATTTACTAATTTAAAATGGAGACCCGGTTTATAGTTTCTATTTATGTTAAAAAGGAATAGTAAACTGGAATATAGCTAATACTTACAACTTGAAGTTTTAAAGCTTGATGTATGAAATATTGAGTGGCTTACCTGAAAAAAATATATTCTAGTTAGATTAAATTTATTAATTTAAAAAAATATATTACTTAAGAAATATTTATAATGCAATTATTTATTTATATACATATACATATATAATAAGTAGTGTAGAAGTTATAACCGATATTAGGTTTTTATTTATCATTTTCCTATAGTAACAAACACTATTTACTAGTGATAACTCCTTAATTAATATCATTTTGAGTCTATTATTTTCGATTCGTAGCTTTCAGTTTTTTTAATATGAATCGTCAATTTCGATATCTGAAATGAAAAGGGTCCAATAATTTTCATTTAGATACTTATAACATTGTACATAATCCTCATTAATGACCTTCATACACAATTTGATGAGCCTTTTTATAATGCAAATACCTAATTTTAAAAATGTTGATTACGAAAGTCAAATACTCGCATTTTTTTAGACAATATTCAACGAATAACAAAGGTAATGAAAAACCAAGTAAATTTCCAGTATCAAAAACAGGGATTCCCATTGTAGAAAATTAACTGTGAAATTGGTCATGTTCAACGTTTTATCTGCAAATAACGTGAACGTGAAATTTAAAAAGTAAATGGGACCTTCAAAAATTCTTCAACGTCGTTGTCGAGATCATGGTCATTTAAATAGTCGGAGATGTAGTCCTATAATTTTTTTACAGTATATTTTTCTTGATAATACATTCCTCAAATGTTGTTACGATATCTTTTGGACACCTAATAAAGCTCTTTAAAACTTTATATTGTAAACGAATCTAAGGTTTTTGTTGCATTCCAAATAGTTACTCACGCTTCTACAATTCAGATCCGGAACTGCTCGGATCTCGCAGTCCTGACCAAGCGAGCTTTAACGTTCAACATTCCCTCATAATTACCCCAACTTATATTCTTCCTACTTTCATCGCCAATACTAAACGCTTAGGTGAACTATGAATTAAACTGGAAAGGATTAAGTGGAGTTTAATGGGAAAATGCTCTCGACAAGCGTAAATGAAGCAGAACTACATTCGGAATAGATGTTATTCTTGAAAGGAAATGTAAATTAACTCATCTTCAGACATCATTATTATAATATTGCTAGCAGCCTCCACTAATTTTTACAAACTAGCACTACAAAGCTGACGCGGTTCGCACTGATTGCGTCTCTGTCCCAAAAGAGAAACCCAAATGGGCGAAACGGATTCCAGAGTATTGAAGCTATTCTAGAACGTTTTCTAAAATTCAAATTATATATTGTTTTTATTATATGTTAATTGTAGAATTATTTCTAAAAGTAAATAAAGGGAAAGACAGTTAAAAAGCGTCTATAAATCAAACCCATTTACGGCGAATTTATTTGTGTGGATTCTGAGCTGAAAATATGCAAAAGGTAAACAATTTATAAAAAAGTTTCGAATAATTAGGCGAGAACCTTATCGACATTCAAGATCAAAGGGACAAAACAAATCTTAATACCGAACGAAAAATGAACGGATCCATTCAATCAAAAAAGGTAAAAAGCAACCGAAGAAACAAACAACTTATAGATGGTTAATAAACAATATTTGATTAAGATTCAAGGAAAATAATACTAGCATATCTTCTTAAAATCAAGGTAAAGCAATATTAATAATATATAAGCTAATGTCAAATAAAAATTAAGTAAATCCCGGAATTAACTATTTCGAAGACAGAATCTAAAATCCAATTTATTCAGTAATAATTTAAAAAGTTAGAAAGTGGGACGGCAAATTAGTAACAAAAGCCAGATTGGTCAGCACATTCCTTTCCAAGATGAGACGTAATCTGAACAGATGACACGCATAAGGATCATCAGAACAGAAAGTTTTCGCTAATAAGGAATCCAAACATCACACAACCCAAATAAGTATCTTGCAATATGCATTCAAAGTTATTGACAAATTCATATACCTACTTGTTCACAGTTAACCCTGGGAGGGTTTTTCTATAAGCATGAATCTGTGTTCACAGCAGTTTCCACAACTTGCCCCTAGTAAACTTTGTTACTTAACCTATTTGTTTTTCAGAAATCACAATGAGGAGGGAAAACCTCAAATGAACAGTTAACACAGTTATTTACCTCCGCAATTATTCAACAAGTATTAAAAACTTTAAAGTTTGGTTGCCACAAACTAGGGACAACAAATTAAGTATTAATCGGCTACCAGCCGATTCGGCGAAGAAGGGGATGACTATCCATCAATGGTCAAGAAAGCTACATTATATTCGATGCTAGTGCAGCTGTATCCCTTATCACACCAAGCATTTTTAACTCAAATCCTTCTAACTGGCAACGACGTTGAACCACCACCTTTGGGTTGCTATTAATACCAGGCGTGGCAGAAGTAGAACTGCCGTTAGGTGAGCCCAGTACCTGGCATAATATTGTTCATTAAACTACATGATTTTATGTTTAATCAGGTACACGTAATTTTTATATTGACAGATCTACAAGCAACAGCATGGCTTTAGTGCGAATTTCGGAGCAATCCTCAAAAATGATATCGAGTAGTGCCTCGTCATTTAAGAAAATAAATTATCAACATTACAGATTAACGTAGTAGAGAAATCACAATGGACGTATCAGAGGTATGAACCAAAATATACAACAAGAAAGAGGTTTTAACCGCTACAAACGCAATATTTGCATTTACAATTTCGTGGAGGTGGGGAATAACGAGTTTCATGGCCTACAAAATTGACCATGAGGCCAAAAAACTTTCCAGAATGGGTTCAAAAAGGATTAGTTCATCTCCTAGAATACGCTCACAGCGGAAACTAGCTCCATGCACCTGACCTATTAAATATATTAAAGGTGTCTACACTAGGAAATGTTACGCTAAACACGCTTCTTTGTCTATAAGCAAAAAGTAAATTATTTACTTAAAATTAAGTATAATAAAATGAAACACTCCTATTTGGATAGTGACGATGGGAAGATATTAATTATATTTGAAGCGTAAGTTTTCAAAAGGACTCCTAAGGACTGCCAGAAAAAGTAATGCGGCTCAGATGTTAATAGCAGGCAAATATTTCAGAAACAAGTCCAACATTCATTAATACTAAAAAGAACGACTGGAAAAACACTTCTATTTCCTAGCTCTTTTGACAAAATACATAATATTTATAATAGGGAATGGCCAATTTTCAGAAAGTGTTTGAAGTTAAATCATCATGGATACTTATTCCAATAAAAAATCAATTTATATACATAGAGCTTCAACCGAGATGGTATACTAGGAGATGTTAGAGGTTTGACAATTTGAGTGTGAGATTTTCGAATATCCTCTTCTCAGCTAAAATATTTTCAAAAGTCGGCTACTTCCGGTTATACTGCAAGTTGGCACTAACTTTGTTATTTTAAATGGGATGCTTTAATTTTTAGGATAGATTCGTATAAAACTCAAAAATTTAAAGTAATTTAATAACTACTTTATCTGTCTACCAGGAACAGAATCTAAAATAATTTATATTGTAGGAAAAAATACAATACAACTCAAAATATAAAAAATTAAGGCTCATAACCGATTCAAATTTAGCTTGCCGGTTTATATAGGGCGGCTCCGAAAAAAAAACATATATGTATTTAATATTAGATCCGTATTTTCTATAGCTAAGTACGAAAAATGTTCAAATATGTTGGCTGTTTACTGTTAGTCAAATTTAGCTTAAAACAATTCTGCCATGGACAATTGACAGCTAATGAAATTGTTAAAAACTCCATTAGAGACTGCTAAAGTTGTGTCGATTAATTTACAAAAAAATGGCTGGGTTCAGACAATAAATGAATTATTCTAAAAAAATTTCGCTTTGATCTTGAATTTGTCAAAAAATTTGACACTGACATAAAATAAATGAATTAACTAAGAAATTTGTTTTATTGCTTGGCAGAAATGAATTACTCGAATAAACATTACAATATCGGTGTATAACTAATCCCAGCGAGCAAAATAGAGAGGGACATAGAACACAGATTTATCGGAATAATACAAAAGGTATTTCCTAGGCTTTTCTTAATCTTTTAGTAACATTATTGAGAGAATAATGGCTTGATTGTTTGTCTAAAATGAATTGTGATATTTTATTTCATAAATTGACAAATATTTAATTTTTACAGTTGCATTTCATTATAATGTCATTAACAAAATATTCTGTATTTGATGTTCTGACAAATTCAAGCTTTCTGTTCCCGTCTAGCAGTATTTTTCAAAAAACTTATAAATACAAGTTGTTTAAATATGATTTGGAAAATTTAGTACATATGGTGACAGACTCAAACTTGTTTTCGCAAAGTCTATATTTTTTAATTACTATTTTCTAATAAAAATGAAAGGTCAGAAATTTATATTCTTATACTCAACAAAATTGTTCTTTTCGTTAAACGAATTATTTCTTATAACCTTCATAACAAGCCCGAAAAAATGTAACATAGTTTAGAAGGAAGTTCGCAGAAAGTCAATAAAACATAGAAAAGGAAAATCCGGGGTAATTGTTCAGCACAAAAGTCAACAAAAAGGAGTCTCAATCTATTATACTCAAAAGAAAATATGACAGTGCTCTGGAAAGAGTAGTTATTGCTCGACATAATTCTGCATCTCGCTTCTTTTGTCCACGAAAGCCGACGACTAACAGAAAGGTCACATTCAGAATTGCTAAAATTGAAGAGACAAGAACAACACTTTATCAAAACTGTTTCTTCTATTGGACAATTAAGAAATGAAATAGTATTCTCCGACCGTTTCTCTGGCCTGGTTATTGTTAAAGATATTACATTTCATTTTTTAATAAATGGGCATTATTTTTAAAATATAGTAGTTTCTTGGGACTTATTAAAATAAAAAATATTTTTAAACGTCTCTTGTTATTTAATTAGAAACATCTCTTATATGAATTGCTTTAGGTGTCGCGAGTACGTAAGAAAAAGGTAAGAACATAGATAGACCGGGCGCTGGTGCCAGAAAAAACTGGACAATTTTTTCAAGGCTGCCTTTGATAGGAGACATATTTACAGCCGCAAGTGGTAGATAAGTATACTTTAGAATCATCGAAACCTACAAGCTCATATTTAAACAATGAGTTTATTTTGCATTTAGAAATGGCTTCTCGGAACAACTTATTTTAGTCTGCCATTTACTGAAATACAAGGCAGGATTGTGTGATTCGTAAAATCTCATTGGCAGACGATTTACTCGAGAACAAGGGTGAAATATAATAATATTAGTTTGCAATAACAGCCGTGTAACTAAAACCAATTTTTTCAAGTGTGCCAATGACATTGTAGTCTATCCTTAGTCTAAAATTGACGAAACATCACAAAGCAGTCGATTTGCAATGATATAAACATTACTACCGTATTTGTCAATTAGCATTTTTGTTACTATTACTCGGAACAATTTTTTCAAGTCTGCCTCTTGAATAATTATCCACTTTGACAATAAATATTTCATATACAACTATTGGCATCCGAATTCATATATATTGAAGTGTAGGCAGACGCACTTCTACTTGCAAAAAAAGTAAATAAAGTTGAGTTATTGTAACAAAAATGCTAATTGACAAATACGTTGGTAATGTTTATACTCGTATCACTGCAAATCGACTGCCTTGTGATGTTTCGTCGATTTTAGGCTAAGGATAGACTACAATGTCATTAGCAGACTTGACAAAATTGGTTTTAGTTACACGACTATTATTGCAAACTAATATTATTATATTTCACCCTTGTACTCGAGTAAATCGTCTGCCAATGAGATTTTATTATTCACACAATCCTGCCTTGTATTTCAATAAATGGCAAACTATAAAACGTTGTTCCAGGAAGCCATTTTTAAATGCAAAATAAACTCATTGTTTAAATATGAGCTTGTAGGTTTCGATGATTCTAAAGTATACTTATCTACGTCTATATGTCTTCTATCAAAGGCAGCCTTGAAAAAATTGTCCAGTTCTTTCCGTCACCAGCGCCCGGTCTAAGAGTTTTATTTACTTCATGAGATCCTGAGTTAAGGTGGCGATAAGAGGGTTTTTGGTTTGGTAGTAAATAACTGATACCTGTCGGGACAGATGGTAAAATGACGACATTTCGGCAATCACATCTACCCTCTTCAGGTCGGTTCTGTAGAAATTCATTAACTACCTGTCTGGTATATTTTTGAAGTCGGTGCCAACAATCAAGTTTGATGAAGTAGTATAAGTAAGCAATGCAGTATTTTAGGCTTGCTTGGCAGCAACTTCAAAAATATACTAGATAGGTAGGTAATTAATTTGTAGAGAATGAGCATCTTTTATTGTTTACATTTTTTTACTTTGTGTGTTTTGGTACGTAACAACAATGAATTTGCAATTTATTGTCTAGTATTCTGTCTTTTTAATTATTTTAAACTTTTTAGTTCTACCTGGAGGTCGATTGGAACTTTTGTGTGTGTGTTATTAATTTTATTTATCTCTAGTTGCAGTTTCGACAACAAATTAACCATCCTATCGAGAGGTTGAGAGATCAGAGATACTTAAGAAGAAGTCCAAGGACAAGTATATTTATATTTCCAGTCACAACATCAATTTTTGTTTGAGTTTCACTTCTAAAAGGATTGAAGTAGATCCCAGTGCCCAGCCAACGTATTTTGAAAAAAATAAACAAAAATCAAACATCATAATTATAATAGTTACGTGACATTATTTTAAACGTACTACCAATAAAGAAATAAGTTTTTGTTTCGTGGACCAAGAAGGTTATAACAGTTATACAGTGTTTACCAAAGCTTTTGGTTACAGAAGTATACTGTTCAGTTGAAAGGAGGTTCGGTATATATAAAAAAAATAACTATAGCTTTGAAGTTCTCATCTTCTTCGTATCGCTCTACAATTATTTTTTTATTAATCGTCGTACAACGGAAGTTTTTTTCAACTGTATCTGTATATTTCTTAAAAACTCTGTATAGCATACCCACAAACTAAAAATGCGCCTTATTCATAAACATATATCATGGGCAACATCTCCATGTTCTAAACAATGTTTTCATTTTTTATAGAGGACTATATGCGTTGCTGGCGGTCTCGATTAATAAATCTAAGTCGGATGGAAACACGAAAAGACTCTCAGCTATTTTTTACTTTAAGTAGAAAAAATGAGTTAACTTATAAAAACAGTGTCTTTGATTTCAGATGAAAAATATGTTTTTCTACATCCGATGATTGGGGTTTATAATATGAAGCCAAAAATACTGGTTGCTGTCTAAGAATATCGTAATGAAACAGTTTTTGCATTCACAATGTATAAATGATTCATCTAGCGATAATGTACGAAATGAATAGTGCATTCGCAGTAGCTTCATTTCCGTTGCATAAAAGTGCCAATTGTAGGTTTAACATGGGCTTTAGAGCGTTGTGGTTTGGGCTTAGAATTGAATACAAAAATTGTATTTTCCTTTACTCTGGAAAAACGTAAGTTTGTCAAAAACTATAAAAAAAACTTCTTTAAAACATAAGAATTTTATACCTGTTCCCTGCAACTTCAGTAATCATAATTGTGAGAGAGAGCATCCTCACTAAAAACGGTGGTTGTAATTTTGATTAGTTGATAGCCTCGATAGTTTGGTGGTAGTTGTAATTAATGTTGAAAAAACCTTGGGTTGGAGTTTGAAATCAAAAATTATGGGATCAAATCACTTAAACTTACTGCTAGACCATATTCAAGTTGAAGAATTTAAATCATAGTTATATTACTTAAATATAGAGTACCTACGTCAGGTCCCTAAAAAACCTAACCTATGTTAAGCGAAACAGAAACCCAAGTGGACGTATCTAACCTAGACTCTGAAACTCCTTTAATGGTATTCTAGTAAGGCTTGGGGAATAGGCAGATTGAGACCCCGAGTTCGAACTAGACCATATTTCATTTCTAGTTCGCTTCTGATATAGATATATAGTCGGTTTCTTTCTCTGTCATTCAGTATTGCGATTCCACTTTTACAGGCGCTCTTATCTAACGCATTCTAGCTTTAGGTATTACTTCTATGGTTTAAATACTTTGCAGAGTACGCAGTGATTAAAGGATAATTGTGATTAATATTTAATTTAAATATTTTTACTTAAACATCTAATAAAATATATAAAGTGGAGGTGGTAAAATGGGAAGTTAGGATTTCGTGATATCTGGATATTAGATTTAAAATGAACCTGAAGCTACCCGTTAAATTTAAAGAGTTAAGGTGTCCACAGACGAAATGCAGAAAAGCATTCTAGGCGACTAATATTTTAGACATAAATAATAAACAAACATTTATACTTGACATACATATTAAATATTAAAATAAGCAAAAAATGAAATTACAGGAGTTTATTGCAAGTTATCAGAAAAACTTCGAATGTTCGTGAACTTTGTGAATACGTTATTCAGTAATAAGTTGTCAGATAGGATATAAATGCTTATAAATTCGGTTTGCAAAATTTCTGAAACGAAAATTTGTTTCGTTGGCATTTAGTTTTGTATTTTCAAGCAATATAACGAAGAATATAGACTATTCGCAAAATAGTTGCAATTTATTTCATTGATTAGCTCGCTAATGATTAAAATGTTTATATAACATTAGTTTGCAAAAATTCTTGGCCTTGATTTTTTTTCGTCGGTATTCAATTTAGTATTTAGTAGGCACAGTATATACCTTATTAGTGAAAAATTTCGTAACGATTACACGAGCTATCTAGATCCTTTGGTCATATATACAAAACCGAAGGTCATTGAAAAACATTCACGGTTTAGAAATTTGCAAATCTAAATTAAAAGCATTTCTATTATTACTGTACATTGAACGTCTTCTTACTGAACAACACTCTACTTCACAAAATTTCCTTTTTGTTTTTGTTTAATTTAATATTTAACGGTACTTATCACTAATTGTATTAGTTGTCTATAAGGTCTCTCGGCATTCGGTTTATGGTCACCTTTAACCTTTTAAATCTAATGCGTAACTTCAGGTTTATAGATTTAAAAATAATTGTTGTTGCGCTCATATACAGATAAATTGTCAAGTTACTTACCTGTAGAATAACAACCCTTGACGAAAATTGAATACCCTAGATCGGACTGGAACACTGACCGGGATACATCAAAAGGATGATCATTGTACTGTTTAATTCTTCTATTGGTATGAGTTTCCAGGCCTTTAATGACTGCGTAGATATCGCATTTGAGGCACCAGGATCTGAGGTATTCGATTTTATTGAGTAAACTATCCCAATAAAATCGTTTTCGTATTAGATCTCATTTATACCCATATGAATAGTATCGCTCTTAGAACGGCAGTTATCTTTTCCTTTGAGACTACCAACTAGGACTTAATTTCTTTGCCATCAGTGCTCTCTCAATATCTTTTCAAAGTCCTATTGTCTTCTCTTCTCTTCCAGTAGGCATATAGGATGCCGGACTCACTATCTATTTCTTTCCATAGAGTCCTGAGTTTCCCTTTTCTCTTTAGTGTCATTTTTTATATCTGAGTCGACTCTTATGCTTTGTTTTGACACTTTTTATTAATAGCGGACTGTTGACAGCAAATAGATTCTCGTTTTTCTATTTTCCGGTATTGTCTGCAATTTGCTCCACAGTGTATTCTAGATTACGCATCAGCAATGTTGTATAAACGGCTGAAACGACCTTGAAATAGTTTTTCTATCCACCTAGCCAGTTGTTTCTCTCGTATTTTGATATCTAACTGCCATTTGACAGCAGCATGATCAGTTCGATTTAAGAAGTGACCACCATAGAGATAGCCCTGAATAGAAGTAATGCCTACTTTTCTAGAGACTGTATTGAACTTTTTAGTGTCTTTATTTCACCATTTATTTCCGTCAGATCTGAGTATTTCTGATTCCCCAGTCTGTATTTTTGTGTTAACGACTTCGTTACCTTGCTTACGAATGTCATGCTGTTGTCTTTTCACAGCAGTGGCAAGCACTTTTTGTTTATTTATCATGGTAGTAATCAGAGTTTGTTTTTCATCTATAGTGACTATCTAATTTATTATCATAAGGTTGTACTAAAATTTGTTGAATTTCTTCTTGAACCTGCGTTTCTTTAGTGTCTACTTTCTTCCAGTTCTTATTTATCTCGTCGTTATCGTTAACCTCTTTAAAAATTTCTTCCATCGCACTTCTGATAAGCCGAATATATTACGTTTCGTTGGCCCGTATAAAAATTATTTTACCTCAATAAATCTTATTTATATACTTCAAAATCGTACGTCAACTATTATCACTTGAAATATTCATTTCGACTCACAAACCACTCTATTTCAACTCCCACTCGTCGAAACTGGTTACCTATTTACACACCATATTGATTCGAGAATATTCTGGACATACTCACCTTCTTTCCTGCTTTTTGAGAAGTCAGTGGCGCGGTTAAATAGTACGTTGTAACAATATATACAGGGTCTAAACGGTATGAATGCAAATATTTTAAAGAATAACGTTTAGATGAAAATATATCTGAAACCCTTATATCATTCTGTCAAAAAATGCCGCTCCCATTTTTACACTCAGAAGCAAACTTAAACAATGACAAACTTCTTTCATGATCATTTACAGTATATCGAAAGTACACCGCACCCATAGCTAGTATTTGTTGTTGTTGCATTATTTTTGTTTAATTTTCAACAACAAATTTTTAATTATGCACTTTTCGTGAATCATTTATAGTGGAAATTTTTACAGAAATTTAATTGATTCGTACAGTTTGGTGCAATTTTTGTGTTGAATAAATAACGGGGTAGTCAAAAATACTTCCCAGTGGCTACCCATAAAACTTTCGGAGTCACGGCAGTCGATTCCAGGTTTCGCTTCTGGCGACAAGGCGGTGCCCGTTAGTAACTAGGGAAGGAGAGGGCCCCCACCCGCGAGTGTGACTTTACACAAGTAGTTCGCCGGGACACTTTCCTTGAGGATTCAGCGAAAGGGAACGAGGCCGACTTGTTAAAACTTTAATACAAGTAATCGTCAGACCTGCTTTCCTTCGGGATTGTGGCGATGAGACGACCTTGCGGGTAACAGTGGGACCGTCGCTTAAGATGTCGGGTCATGGCCCTGTATGGGGCGCGACCTAGTATTCGAGACGAGAGCCCTTTGCCAACCTCTTGCCTGTTACTCCTAAAACTGGGCCATAGCGCTTGCAAGTAGAGGCGCCTACACCTCTAAAGCGGATGTCCGCTCGTCCAGAAAAGTAAAAGGGGAGATTCCCGTCAAGGGAGTCGAGCGCGTCAACCATTGACGTGGAACTCTTAAACGAACTGGTGTGTTCGTAAGATTCCAAAAATCGGGAGTGCGGGTGGAGAGATGAGCCCCCACTGGGTGAGGTTACCGGTGGCTCTCCATACTGGGTTGACCTCCCACGGGCAATGGCTAAAAGCTGGATTTTACCCCTGGGTGGATGGTTGGACCTCGTTGGTCGGTCGTACGAACGCATTCACCCTTGTAGTGTGGGATGGTAGACGACGACCGTTTGAGGTGTCGGACTGGGGGTCCCTTCCTGGAGGGAATGATCAGTCTAGTATCCGAGGTAAATCCTACCATAGTCCACACCTGCAACCTAAAACCGTGTTTAACACGGTCGGTAAAGCAGGTCCGCTAGCAGACCGGGACATCATCTGCACATTAGAGAAATGGTCATTTATTATGTAAGTACCTATATGTGTCTAACCGAATTTAAATTTAAGGTGTTTTTGAATAATTTGTTGGTTAAAATGGAAAGTCTTACCCTCGAAGTTTCATTGGAATTCCGTCGTCTTGAAATGGTTGATCTCACAACGCGATAGCTTTGGATCTGCTATCCTCATCAAGTGAATAACAGGAAAGGAAATTCAGATTATCCCTGGGATCTTTTCCCTTTACCGGTCATCGGGTCTTATCCGGTCTAATCAGCGTCGTCGTACCTGGCGGTTTTTAATTTGGGTGGTGGGCTTGCTAATTATAATCTCGTTCCGGAGTATATATGCTATTTCTATATATTTTCTTTTATACCAGTGCTCTTGCTTGTGAATTACCCGGGCCTGGTCCCAGTTGACATTATGGTATTCGGTCCAGCCGTGATTAGCTAGCCCAGAATTCGTTACCTCCGCGTTTTGAGTAGCTATGGCTCCAATTTAAAGATTGCCACATTCACAAAGTATGCGGCATATACAGTTATTTGGTATTGCTGGAGCGTCTGGCCTCGTTCTTGTCATCATGCTCCTCAAGGTGCTGGTGTTTTTAAGATCATCTGTGTGCAATTCGTCTAAGTTTCTCCGACATGCCTTTAGTATTCCGTAATACTAGAGTTGCTATCGTGATTTCCTCTTCCTGTCTAGCTTGTTTGTCTAGTTCTTCCTTATTAACAATGCTTTCCGCATATTAATTCGCCAAAAAAGTCTTATCTAAGTTTCACTTCATCTTCTTTGAGGACTTCTGGTTTCTCCAGAAAGTAGCAGTTCTTATGGAGCATGATTACAAGAACGAGGCTAGACGCTCCAGCAATCCCAAACTGGATATACAGTATACCTTGTGAATGTGGCAATCTTTACATTAAAGAGACAAAGCGACCGCTGGACACCTGGATTAAGAAACACCCCATAGCTACTCAAAGGGCAGAGATAAAGAAGTATCGGCTAACTAATCACAAATGGACCGAACACCGTAATATCAACTGGGACCAGGCCACAGAAATCAATAAGAAAGAGTACTGGTATAAAATAAAATTTATAGAGACAGTATATATATAGTCCCGAAGGAGAATATAATTAGCGAGCCCAGCGTCCAAATTAAAAACTAACCGCCAACGTTGTGAGATCAATCATTTCAAAGCGATGGAAGTCCAAGGAAAGTTTGAGGAACGAGTTACTTTGGCTACCAGCTTCAGACTAACATTAGATAGTCTTAAGTTACATTTATGAAGTTATATAATTATAAATAAATCTAATAAATCTGCTCAGGAACATATTTTATCATTTATATACTGTATAGCGTTTGAATTAAAAGCCGAAACAAATATCAAAATTTGAGGACCATGCAATCACGGCTGAATTATGATTCCAATTTTGCATAAATTTATAAAAAAATTTGAGTACACTCTATTTACGAATTTCACTGAAATTAGTGATGCATTCATTATCTAGCTTGATGTGTCCATAAACTAGAATTGGTTTTGTTGATGTATTGCTATAATCTCACGGCACAGTTCAATATCGATTAGAAAAACTTGTTAATCAGCTTTTATGCATGTCTGAAGCGCCTGTGAATTGATGATATAAATGAACATTTTGACATCATAGCGATAAACTATGATGGTAATTTATGTAAAACCAAGCCCGATTGTGTTTGAAATTAATGATATCGATAGGTATGCATGACTATGATATGAATTAATTATGGCCAAATATCGAGGCATTTGAAATCAGTTTGAGTGTTAGTAATTATGTAAACTTTAGGCATGTATTGAGTAAATGCGAATACAAATATTAAAATAGAGTTTATTATTATTTTTATACTCTCGTCTAGGTGTCATTCTTTTGTATGCCAAATAATATATGTTAATATATATTGTTTCTTGTCGGGAACCCTCATTAGTTGCGCTTCCCACAAAGGAGAGTCCTCTCAAGCAATTATTTAGGTATTTGATACCTTTCGTTGAATATCTAGCTGCGAGATGTAAGGGTCTACATATAGGATTGATTTTCGGGAAACTAGCATACAGAGATTTCGAATAACTTCGTATGTATTTTCCTAAGCATTTAAATTTCTCGCATAAACTGGGATTACGCTTATAATTTTTCCTGGTGCTTTTTGTTAAGTGATGGTATTTTGTGACTATTTAATTATCTTTACTTCGCTGTTAAATATTTCAGTGGACGAAGATACATTTTTTGTATGTAAGCACTTTACCATGAGATTATTAATTTGTAATTAAATACGAACTATTATTACAGTTATTGTATTATTATTTACTACTTGACAAATGAGTGATTTTCATAAACATATATCTAAACAACATCATAAAATATCAACACTCCTTCTCAATAAAAACTTGCCTAAGATTTGATTGATTGATCATTTAACAGAATAAGTATTAAAATTTTGTTTTTATAATTAATAAATTTTTCTTGACATAAAGGCTTGGTTATTATATCGACTATATTTTCTTCCGAATTATGATATATAATCTACATTACTAATCTACATTTAAATTAGCAAAGATAAAACGGTTCGGTACCATTTTCTCCTGTGTACCTCAACCGATTTGCTTTATTTTTGATTTGTTTAGTAGCTACGGACGACCTTCAGTGCAGAATGCTAAAATTAATTAATAATATTGGTTCACTTATTAACATCCATACTATCAATGCCAAACAGTGCCGCCAGATTGCTGGGAGAGAAAATCATAAGATGGGCTAACTCCAATGTGAAAGACAAACTAAATCAAATGTAAAACTAAACATTTTGGCCCTTCGCTAAAGTTATCTTACGTAAAAATTATAATACCTACAAAATAATCGCCGTTTATTGGGCACTCGCAAGTTTGCAGTTTGCAACTTTCATTGCATGTTAAATATGGTTTGTCAATTAAAATCAGTATTATATTGCAGCTGATCAAGTTATTTCTGATAATATCTATTAATTTTATCCTTAAACTTTTAGAGTCTTATTATTTTTGTGAAATCGTGAAATTATGCACAAATTCACTATAAATAGGTAGATCTGGCAACACTGAATTCATGACTATCTGTAGGAAATTTGATTTCAATTTTGACAATTCATACTTTTGTAGCGATTAGGTTGAAAATTTTCATTTCAGTCAGAAAAATGTTCAAAGTATTTTCAAGTTTTCAATTTAAAAAAAAACGAAAGAAATCTTTGTGGGTTACTAGGTGGGTAAGTGTATTTTAATTCACATTAATGAAATTTTTTATATTGGAAATCATCCTGAAAATTAATGTTTTATAACAATGTGGGTATCTAATAGTTAATTTATTTTACATTACATGGTCTCATTACTCCAAAGTTCTGACTTTTAAAATCGGGTGACTAACGTTTACTTAAAAGAAAAATATCATTGACATTTTAAAGATTTGTTTGAATATAAAAAATATACCTACTAATTTATTAGGTTAAGTTAGGTACATTTATTCTAGAGTAAAATATATTTTTATTCGACATATTTTCCTTACAAATCTTATCTTGCTGACTTTAAAGTTTGCAACCTAACAATGTTCAAAACATTTAAAATTCAAAACGCTCTATCACGACAACAGAAACCACTGTGTAATTATACTATATGCTAAGTTGGTTCTCAAATGATATACACGCCAGTGACTGGTTAAGATCATGTGATGACCATTTTTTACTGTCCAGTGTTTGGAGTTGCCTATAGTTCAAGAAAAATAATTGGTGTTGTAAATTATAGATCAGTATTGATTTTTCGTAGTAATAGTAGTAGTAACTTTCGTAGAAAATAATTTTTGGAATTTCTTCTGTGATTATTATTTTGTCATTAATATAATATTATTTTCACAATAGTTCGAACGAGTTGTGCAACAAGTCATCAATCAGCGGATAATAGAAATGACATTAAAGATTAGAATTTCACTGGGCTGTTTGTCATGTCTATTTTTAAAATCGTTTGTGTGTAAATTACATAAAAAATATGGCTACAATAACATGGAACATGTTGCATAGACACTATTACATTATGATAATGTATAGGGCATATTTATGTAAAAATAATCTTACACTAATATATATAAATAAAAAATAATTTCGTGATTTATTTCTACAAATGTAATTCAAATGAAATAATAGGAATACTTTTCTAATTGTCCCTCAACTATATTCCTTATATAGAAAAACTAACGTCAATAATGATCAACTTATCATTTTAATGAACTAGGGTCGAATTTCGACTACTAGGCGAAAATGTTCCTTTATATCAATATGTTTAATTCGTATATACTTTTCACATGTTTTAGTAATGTATCGCACCAAAATTATTACAATATAATTGAATCTCACTTATTATTCCAGAATTAGAACATACGCCTCTAATATTAATATTAACAAATCTAGAGCATTTAAAGTAGAAGCTACACATTATGCTTGTGGAATAGTTAGTGTCACACAATTTTGTTTTTTAGAGTGCCCTGATTAATATTATTGAAACGCGTGTATATTTTCAGTTCATTGTATCAAAAGCCTGAATCTCAAAATTATTTAATAATAAAATTTGTTTTTTTGTTTGTTTTCGTGTACCTATAATAATTCTAAATTCTTAGTTCCTCTCAAATATGGAATTATCATTTGTGTTGTAATCCATGTTTGATTCGTTGTTTTATCTAAGATTCTACTTAAATAAGAATATGAATTCACGTGATACATCCGATTAATTCACAAATATTTTTTTTGATTATTTTTTATTATGTTTTCTTGGGAATAACACCACAAATGAAATAAAAAGCTGTATATTGAAATAAAAAAAAATATATAAAAAAAACCAAACGTTTCAAAGTCGATTCTGACTTCATTGTCAATGGCTTTATATGTATTGAAAATATAAATTGTAAAATGAGAGTTTGATTGATGACATTTAAATCAAATTTTCATTTTGCAATCACATCAATAAATATAAAGCCATTGACAACGAAGTCAGAATAGACTTTTATTTCTATTGTGGTGTTATTCCCCAAAGAAACATATAAGTTATCAAGAATATGCCACAAACAACGTTTAGAAGACAATGACATTTAAGTTTGCATAAGAAAAAAATTGTTGTTTGTATATATACAAGTAGCACCAAAAATTCTATAGATCATGTATTATGGTTAAACAGCTTTTGAGTTGCAAGAATTTGAAAGAGTTGTCATTAGAATTTATAAGTCGCGTTCCTAGGTACGACTTTTTTAAAGATAGCGCATTCGCCAAAAATGCGATCAAAGAATTCTGCTGTTTCAGGAATCCCATTAACGTCATAAGGGATAACCTTATGAACTATCCCGATACTGGGTTGTTCAAAAGGAGATGATCTTTATAATTTCTTAATACAATCGTCTTCATTCAAAAGAATTAAGGCAGACTCTTTTATTTTTCGTTTTGTGTTATGTTGTTCTTTGTGAAGTATAGTTGATATACTAAAAAACTAAGGAGTAATGAATTTTCTGAAATAAGACTGTCCCAAAACGTTGAAGTGACTAAACAACTATTGTGATAAATTTCAAAATTTAAACTACTAGATGGACCTCTTTTTGAAATCCGTTACTTATAGTAAACATTTAAGCAAGTTATTTTTTGTCGTTTCTTTTGATTATCCAGCTTATATAATAGAGCCAAAACAGTCATCATTACACACTTCGAATATATTCTAATACATACTCAACTCCAGCTAAGTTCTATAATTTCCTGTTAACAATCGAACTTTTCCGGCTTTACGGTTTCACTTTATGCTTGTTTAATACGCGAAATGCGAGAAATGTCAGATTAATATTAAATTTGTTTGTTTGGAGTTGCTGAATTACCAACTGCGATTAAAAGTAATTTGTATTTCAATGGCTATGCAGTTTGTTTTTGTCATTTTTTCTGTTTCAGGTTTATCGAGAACCATGAAATAATTGCATAGCATTCACGATTACCTATTTTGCTTTTGAATTTTAATGGGTTGCTTAATGTGAAAAAAAAACATTGTTCATAATTAAGTGACTATCTAACGGTTCACTTATAAATTCAGGAAATATTTTTGAAAGCCAGTAATTTAATATGAATAAATTCAATTGAACATATAAGAATCATTTATCAGTTTTACTCGCTGCATTAAACAAAAGTCAGATTTAGTGGTCAAACCGGAATTAGCTTAACAAACTAATTAACATTAAAAGTACAAAAAGCTTTAAAGTTAAATTAACTCATACCAACTTAATTAATTATTTACAAATGAGACAAGATCTTAATAGAATATAAGCAAAGTTACTAAACAAATTAATTGACCTTAGTGAACAGATTCAAGACACCTTTGTTAAACGTAATAAATACTAAGCTATGTGTCTCTTTGCGCCATAAGACACATGTTCTGGAATTTGCAACGTATTTGAATCAGAATCAGGGAGTTACATATTAATTTTTGATGGAGACTGATAATCAAAGACACTAAACATGATTTTAATCTTAATGCATTTCAACGAATAAAAATTCAAACTGTATGTATGTAGTACTTTCCAAAAATTTTCCAAATTGTTCACTGACAATCTCACAACGGCTCTGTCGATGATATACTGCATTAACCATATACTTTATACTAATATACTGCTATCGCCCATAAGTGGAAGGGTCACCGACTAAGAGAGACAGGAGATTATATCGTTTAACTGTATTTGAACTGTAGTGCTCAAGCGTTGCGACTCTGTTGAGAGAATGTATATGTGTTGGGAAACAATTAAAAACCAGAATAAACCGAAAGAAAACATAACCCCAAGGACAAAGTGAAAAAGGACGCATTTTCGAACAAGCGCATAAGATACGAAGTAAAGTAAAACGATATAAACATATATATGATTGCACCGTGATGGCAATAATTGACTTTTAAATTATTTCTGCAATCGCAGCATTCGCCTATTAGCTAATGAGTTCCTTCCTCCATTAAAGGTGGTGTACAGAAACCAATCATATAACATGTGACATCACACACTTGTGGTTTATATACTTTG
This sequence comes from Octodonta nipae, assembly GCA_034190945.1. Classification (NCBI taxonomy): domain Eukaryota; kingdom Metazoa; phylum Arthropoda; class Insecta; order Coleoptera; family Chrysomelidae; genus Octodonta; species Octodonta nipae. The sequence goes on from CM067222.1 coordinate 33,058,023, forward strand.
GTTTTAGCTTCAGGTTGAAGGGCTATTGTTATATATGATTAGGTACTTTGGTGTAAGGTTTACGGTTTTAAAATTTGTGTTCTTAGGTGTTGAGGACTCGAAGTTCGTTTGTTTGAAATACGTGACCTTGGGACTTTCATAATAGTTGTTTTCTGAATGTTATTTGTGGCATCTTCTAGTTTATTTTAGATTTTCTTGGGAATAATACCACATCAGAGTTCAAACTTGTTTATATTTTAAAACCAAACGTTTCAAAATCCTGTCGGATTTCGTTTTCAATGGATATAAATAATTGTCATATATTTCAATTTTACTTTATAAATTTATATCCATTGAAAACGAAATCCGACAGGATTTTGAAACGTTTGGTTTTAAAATATAAACAAGTTTGAACTCTGATGTGGTATTATTCCCAAGAAAATCTAAAATAAACTTTCATAATAGGTTGTGTGGTCTTGAGTTATCTGATTTTGTGATGGTGCGTTAAGAGTTGGTGGGACTTTGTGAGTTTTTGATTTATAGCACTAGGTTTTGTATGTTTGAAGTTCATGGGCTTACGGTTTGTAAAGCTAGGAGTTCTCAGCTTGAAAATTATTGGCTTGAGACGTGTGATACTCATTTATGAAGATTTGAGATAAGTAGGATTGCAATTTATGGGTTTTTGAGTTGCCGGATTTGGTTTTGTGGGTTTGGGGTTTTAAGGTTTATGTGCTAGGAGTTTTTCTGATAGAAAATCTTTGTGAATTCCATGTGAGATTATGTGAGATTTTGTTGACTTTGGTTATATGGTGTTTGAGTACGTGGACTTGGTGATTTGTGAGTTTGGTACTTATTGTTCAGGCTGTGTGAGCTTAGGTTTCAATGTTTGGTGTTTGTTGGGTAGCAAATTAGTAAAAAGCCTTCTTAAAAACTAATAACTTATTGTTTTTCATAAGTACGCAATACACGTGAAAATATTCAGTTTTTAAAAGACACCAGATTTGTTTTCAGCGGCCGAAAACACATATAGAACAGCCTGTTGGCCTCAATTGGTTCTTATTTAATTTATGAACCTTTGTTATTTAAGGGAGCCTGTCATTACACCATCTTAGATTATAAGAAACCTTTTTTTATACTTTTATGCTATAATTGTTAGGTATTAGTTTGTTTTGGTGGTTTCTTAACTATTATTAATAGTAAAATATTTGTTTAATTTGTTGCTATGATATTTCTTGACATACAAAATAAAACATACCACTTATTCAACGAAGTACAAAGTACCTGTAGAGCAAATTTTTGCAGAAATTTGGAAATTACCCTGCTCAAAATTGAGAAACGATCGAGAAATTATTCATTCTAAATAAAAACTAAACTTGCGAACAATTGTTAAAAAACATTCAAATAAAACAAAGCCGAGAAGAAAAATATTCCCGAAAGTACGACAATCATAAAAAAGGCTTTCAAGTTCATTCCGAAATTGGAAACCTCAGAAAATGGCTTAATAGAAGTTACAGTAAATCATCTCCATTTGCTGAGAATATATAAACGCGATTGTCTGCTTGGAGAACTCGAAGTTTAGGGGATTGCAACGCAGTGATTAACGGTATTACTCACCGTTGTTGTAAATATTGAATGTATTGTGACTTATTTTAGTCGAATAAAAACGTTTATATTGAGTGCCACAATATTATATTGATTAATTTCACTCCCGTGTCCTAACATTTTAGGATTAGAAAAACCGTCATTGTGAATTTATTAAAGAAAAAATAAATAAATGAAAGATCCACTTAGTTTTTGCTAAAAAGACACCCTTTAAAATCTTTCGCATTTAGATACACCCTGTATAATAATTATATCAAACTAAGTCTAACAAAAATGTTTTCTACAACACAACATCAACACCATAAAACTATCGACCATTATAGGAAATCAGAATTACAATATGACATCGTCTTCCGGATAAGAGATCGTCGTCATTAAAAATTATAAAACTCCACTTCAATATTGCCTACAATTTAAAACTCTCTTGGCCGACCATGACACTTGACAACAGCTCTTCGACTTAAAGGAATAATATGAATATAGAAGGCTTCTGTTTTGCTGATATCAGCTGTCGTAAAACCGCTATCAAAGAACACTTAACCGGAACAGCACTTCAGTTTGATTAAAAGATTTTCCACATGCGCTACAAGACCATTTCGCTGATTAGGTACGTATTTGCGAATAAAGTGTTTGTGATCTCCTTCTTTTTTTTTCAGATCTCTTTAATCTGCAGCTTTTCAATCACATTGGGCAGTTTGAATTCGACAGAAAGTTTTCGTAATGCGAGTGCTCGTATAACTTATAACGTAAAAAGTCGGATGGACGGGTTGGATGGGTTCGGTAATGACGCCTAATCCAGTAGTGGGTTTTGGAGCTCACTCTACGAACGCCTCGTCACTTCAAAAACAATGGCAATCAAGAACAATAATCTCTCTAACAGCTGACTAAGCACCCTAAAGACAATAATATGCGTTTTCCTTTAGACGCAGTAACAGTGCGAAAATGCTGTTGAGAGTTATTTTAAGAATTAAATTTACAATTGTTGTTTATATCTGAGTTTAACTAACTAATTAAATGATTAGTCGTTATGGCATTGCAATTACTTTTCAATAATTGGAGTTATTCGAAATCTTGCACAGTTTTCGTAAACGGTCAAATAATTATGATTATGGGGGGAACGTTAGATAATGTAAGGCTGTCGGTACACACGTCCCTCGCGCGCAAGATGCCAGGTATAATTTGGGAATACTTTACAACATTCCACTTAAATAAAAAATGTATGGCGAGCACCATTTCTAACACACACAACCACGTTCCTATACGTCCGTCGTCGTACCAACAACGTTGAAAATTATTAGGATTCAATCTACCAGTGAAAAGAGCAAATTTAAGGGCATTTCAATATACAAATTTTAACGGTTGTTAAGTGTTATATCACTTAAAAACCCGAAACCATCGATCCCTTGCATCAAGTCAGCAGTTTATATAACAATACCAAAAACAGGTCAGAAATTCTTGGAAAAAATTAGTTCAAATTCCATTGCTTCCTTGTATATTTTTTGGGTAAGGACTAAGGATCGAAACAATCATAATTCTAACTAGAACTAAACCTATCTAAGATTTCTGATATCTCCTGGAAGGTATGACCTGATTCTATTCTCACATTGAAGAAATTGAATATTTCTAGAGATTCTATATATCATATTCCAAACTGTCTAAACAGGGGTTAAAATAGTCACCTGTGAGACACAAGATTCTTGCTGACTTTTTTGGCATATATATATATATATATATATATATATATATATATATATATATATATATATATCTATTTTTTGCTGTTAATTGTTTCCATCATGGAACTGGTGAGTGATTCCTGTTGTAGTTAGTGGTTCCTACAGTATGTTTTGTGAGAAAAATCGTATCAGAGTACTTATCTAATAAGTTGTTTATATTATCAGTAAGATCCGTTTTAAACAATCGTTCCATAATTATAGTATAAATTTGGACCAGACAACCTTTCTTATGGAAAAATGGACTTCCGTCATATTATTTGAAATTTTGGTATGTTGTAGAACTTGATGTTCTGGCAAAATGTGTCCAAACAGATTCTATGACTAGTTTTCGAGATACAGAGTGTTAAACATCGAAAATGCCTCAATATTGATATCAGATTTCTCATGATAGACGTGTTCTATTTCCGGTTGTTGGAGAAATCTCGATATGTACATTATCGGATATAAATATTTCACAAAACAATTGCCATAAATTCTAGTGGATTACAGGGTATTGCAAAAATACGTAACATATTTTTTTGGAAAAATTAGTTTTGTATTACTACGTTGAACGCGCAAGAAGACGTTATTCCATAATTAACATATCGTTAAAGTAATAAATTCTTGGATGTGCTTCATATAATATACAGCGTCAGCCATAATTATAGCTAGAGCGAGCATATATTATTTTTTACTATTAATGAGTCACTCTTTACGAACCATTCGTGGTGCAATTTTAATGATATATTAAACGATATATAATTCGTCTCTTTATACTGTACAGGATGTTTAACTGATTGCAAATGCTGAACATATTTAAAAAAGGTATTTTTTTTATACTACCCTGTATTTCTAAATTTTCTCCGTCAACTTTGTATGTTATTACATTTTTACGTTAAAAAATGTTCAGTGTCTAACTGAGCCGAATATTATTCAAATTCTATGACTAGTTTTCAAGATATAGGTTGTTAAACATCGGAAATGTATCTATTTCTTATCAGATTTCTCATAATACACATGTTTATGTGTTTATTTCAAAAAACGTTTTTTGCACATTATTTGATATAAATATTGCACAAAACAATTATTATTAATTATTTTTGATTATGGATGTTTCCAATATATAACATGTTTTTTTAGAAACTATTTTTTTATTATAACGTTGAATATATAAGAAGATCTAATTGCACAATTAATACAATTTTAAAGCAAAGAGTTCTTGGACGTGTTCATATATTATACAGTGTGAGTCGTAAATATGGCTATAGTGGGCATCTTTTATTTTTTCCATTCCCTGTATAAACCATGCGTTCTGTAATTTTTATATTAAATTAAACAAATCTACGACCCGTCACACTCTATTCCACAGGTTTGAAAAACTGTACAAATTAAAAAAAAGTAGTTTATACAGCGTTACTTATTAATGGTATAAATAAGATATGCCCATAATAGCAATATTTATGACTCACATTGTATAAACAGTTCAAGAATTCATTTCTTTAGCATTATATTAATTGTGCAATTCTTCAACATTGTATAAAAAAATTAATTTTCAAATAAAACATGATACGTATATTCGAAACACCCTGTAATCAAAGATAATTAATGGTAATTGTTCAATATGTTTATCAAAAAATGTGAAAATCTCAATAAACAGAAAAACTCGGAATAAACGTATTTTATGAGAAATCGGATAAGAAAAAGAAGATAATTTATGTTTAGGACCCTATATCCCGAAAACTGGTTATACATTCTTAATAATATTTTTAAACACAGTTAAACACAGAACATTCGTTAACGTAAACATGTAATAACATACAAAGTTGACAGAGAAAATTTAGAACTTCGGAGTGATATAAAAACATTTTTTTAATATGTACAGTTTTTGCAATAAGTCTAATATCCTGCGTAGTATAGAGAGACGAATTCTATATTATCATATAAAAATTGCAACACGAATGATTTGCTAAGGGTGACCCATTAATCCTAAAAAATAATATATGCTCCCTCTAGCTATATTTATGGCTCACACTCTATATTATATGAAGCAAGTCCCAGAATAAATTACTTTAACGATATAGTAATTGTACAATAAAATCTTCTTACGTTTTCAACGTGGTAAGACAAAAATGATTTTTTCTAAAAAAACATATTACGTATTTTTTCAATACCCTGTAATCCACTAAAATGTCCAATAACGTACAAATCGGAATTTCTCCAATATCCGGAAATAAACACGTCTATCATGAGAAATCTAATATCAAAAATGGGACATTTTCTGTATTTTGAAAACTAGTCATAGAAACTGTTTGAGCCCATGGACTTTTTTTTTCAAAAGTGCTACAACATACCAACATTTCAAATAATTTGACGGAAGTCCATTTTTCCATAAGAAAGATGCGTGGTTCTTTCTGGTATCTTATCGATTTTTAAAGGTTTATTTGACTGGACTATAATTTAAGATGAGAAATTTAATCATATATGTAATATTCGAAAATGAAATGAAAATTTTAATAATTTTACTTAGTTCTCAATGTTCTATTGGGTGGTTTGATTTAAAAACTCTCATTAAATAAGCCTTTATAAAAAAGTACTGGCTTCAGTAGACTGAAAGCAGTAAAACAAAAGATAATATTGATCTGGGTGTTTTTGATGGCTGCGAGCGTTTTTATAATGTCTGGAGTTGGAACTTCAGAACCAAAGCTTTTATTGTTTTTGTAAATCTACTGGTCAGAAGCTTTTACCACAGTGTTATTTTTTGGATACCGATACATTTCGTATTTTTGGTTATAAAAAATTACAGATCTTGTGTTGATGCTGAATTATGAATAACAATTTAGTCTACTACTTTGAACAGAATAACTTTAAAAGTCCGGAGTTCATATATATGTCTGTGTTTTTTCTTCGGCATTAAATATAACGTTTGATAAATTTAAGTTGTATTAATTTTGACTCAGATATAACAGAAAAGGTCCTCTTATATCATTTTTTTATATACGATTTAATATTATTATTTTCCAAGATATCGGTTATTAACGATAGACATTTTATTTTAAGAATGCTTCGTGAGATCCTGGTAACATCATAATTGCTGCATATTAAGTAACAAATTTTATATACAGGAGAATGGTTGAATGGTGGGATATACTTTTAGTTTTCTATTAGCAAATTTCTTTTCCATTTTAGAAGAAACAGATAATTCATCTTATCTTAATAAATATTATATAACATTTTGGAAGAAATATCTTGATGACATATTGGCGTATTTTACAGGTACTAGTGTTGTACAATTTTAACATTTTCAAATAATATTCATCCAAACAAATGTTTACTTTACAGGCTGAAAAAGATAACAGTTTAAAATTCGTAAACCTTGCCTTAACAAATAAAAAATATAATGTAATGTTTTTATTTTCACACTCGGGTTCATTTCAGTTCTGGGATTTATATAAAAACACAGTCTAACTCACTCTAATTTATTTCCACTACTTTAACACAATTTATATTCACAATAAACTATTTACATTTTATCTTAACTGTACAATACGACCGACGAAAACTGAATGCCTCCTATCGCCAGCTGTTCTTATTCATATATTTATCTTGGAATTGTCTGGTACGTCCACGAACCATCGGGAAACTCTTTCATGTTCTGGAAGCTTTAAGGGAATTCCCAGTAACGGCAGCGGTCCGTCTTTTGAGAGACAAACATTTCGGATTCCCAGAATTTATCGGAATAATGTCCCTTCCACGAATTGGTTGATGGCCCATTGCACCAGCTGTCGGATGAATTCTCGTAACAATAACCATTGATATTTACAGGAAACCGTCTTTCACAGATTCCACTATTCCAAATTTATTTGTCACAAATTAGCAGCATCTACATCTACAGTATACAGGAAATGATTTAGGCAGTGAAGTTTATGTTATCAGATCATTAGAAATTGACCAAAATAACAAGTTGCCATTCCAATACATATTAATATAAAAAAATAGTCTTCAATCGAAACAAAATCAACTGATACTAACAGATAATTCAATTGCAATTCAAATCTCCCAAATATAGTAAAGAATGGTGTTATTTACTCAGTATATAGTAGCACAAAGACCAACTGTTCAATAAAGGAAAAACAATTACAAAAAGTGTTCTTACTCGAAAAAATTGGACTACAAAATTCATGAATAAAGAGTAAAACAGAATTGAATGCAATTCAAACATTGAGAATTAACACGAAGCTTCTCTAAGTAAGACAGGTACTTAGAAAACTACATTACATTAATAACAATAATATATATACAGGGTCTGTCAGAAACACTGAAGAGACTATGCAACAGTTTTAATGTTAAAAAACATTCAAAACAAGGAATACACTAAAATCAGTTCTATAGAAAACAAAACTGACAAAAAAAACTCAAAACTACAAAAAAGTGAATTTAATAAATTTGACATTGGACAAAACAACTTGGCATCTAAATATACGAATAAATGAACACAAAAAATAAAGAAAGGAATGAGAAATCTAAAAATGCTTGGAACACAGTTTAGTGATTTGAGCCCACTGTAAAAACCCCTAACAATATGTTTAATTATATTACTTATAATATTATTGAAGCCCAGGCAACTAGAGAAGAGGGCATTAATTATAGGCACATCAAATCGTGTTAGCACGAAAATGCATCAACACGAAGTGTTAAAGAGAATGTAACGCTCTTTGAAAACGTATATCATAACAACTCTATATTAATTGTATTGTGCAATCTAAATCAATTATAATTAAATTATTCAGTTGTTCTACAATTATCCCGTTACGGTGTACACAGGCATTTTCAGTTTAAGGTCCGTTTAGCTATCGCGGACATTACAGCGGTATCCAAAATAACCTATGCTATGATTTTTATTATTATCTTTTTACCACCATAAGTTTTTTACCCGGAAATCTACTGCAAGTTCTCGTCAAAACCACTCTCAAGTCTTCACAACTCTTAAAAGCTAGTTTCGTTAAGCTAGCGGGAACATTGTAACGGAATCCAAAATAAATTAGGTTGACCTTTAACTCTAAACCTACCACCCATAATGCCTACCCCGCTACCGTAAAGTTTACGCCGCCAAATATAACTTCAAGCGAAAAACATCTTTCGACCTAATTCCAAAGCAACCATTTTGTACTAACTACATTAACAACTTTTTCCGCGTTTTTAATTTTTAATCCTGGAGAAATTGTAAAACTTATTAGAAACATTTTGACGAATTAAAAATAACCTCTAGATGCACTGGCGGGTCCAAGAAGGCTAAGGGGCTCAAGCTCCCATCAAATTCAAGGGCACCCAAACGCAAATCCTGGAGACGCTATTGGAGCATATTTACTTTCGCTATAGATAAGATAATCAAATTTTCTATGAAGCCTCTATAGAGATAATAATAATAAAAGACTTTATTGAGATACATTACATTGTGGGGCGTAGTTTAGTCAGAAGGCTACTCTTACACTTAACCCTAACATTACTCACCACTCTCTTAAATTTTAAACTTTAACTATAATATGACTTTAAGCCTCATAATAATTTTAGACCACAATAAAATGTTGCACAAAACTAAAACAAGCTACCACATTAAATAATATAAAATATAGAATCGCAATTAATTTTTGAGTTAATTAATGAAAAAAAAATTAAGCAATGATTTAAATAGTGGGGTAGGTGTTATGAGGGTAGGTTTACAGATAAAAAAAATTATGGCGTTAAAAAATTAGTTGAAAAGTAGTAAACATTATAGCATAGTTTATTTTGGATTCCCTTATAATGTCCCCTTTAGTTTAACGAAATTAGTATTTAAGATTTGTGAGGGGTAACAGGTTTTTGCAATAACCACTATAATCACTCTTCTAGTACTTTACGAGTAAAAAATTATGGGGGTGGAATCATGTCAGTAGCTGTTTCTCTCCTCAAGTTGTAAAATATCTAACTGGCTTAAACGTTAAGTTAGCGGGGTAGGTGTTATTGGGGCAAATTTAGAGTAAAAAAATATGACAGTAAAATTAGTTGAAATGTAGCCAAAAATTATAGCATAGTTTATTTGAGATTCCGTTACATTGTCCCTGCTAGCTCAACGGAACTAGTTTTTAGGGTTCTTAGGGGTTGGGTTGATTTCCGCGAAAACCACGGTAAACCTTCTAGTACGAATAAAAAATTATGACAATGAAATTTGGTCAACAGCTATTGAACTTATAACTATTCCGCTAGCTTAAACGTTAAGTTAGCAGGGAAGGTAGTACGGAGTAAAAAGATATGATGGTAAAAAATTATAGTATAGGTTAAGTAATTAAATTACGCTATAATGTCCCCGTTATCTTAACAGACTGTTAACATTTTTGAGTGCGTATATTATAGTATAGATGATCAGAATTTAAACAATTTTACCGTATTAATATTATTAAACTCTGATTGTGAAGTGCCCCCTATAACTTATGTTAATAACTAATCACAAAACTAACCTACTATTATGTTATGGCGAAATCAATTTCGACATCCAGGAGTTTCTATTATGTTGAATTAAAACTCCTAAAACAACAAATAGCCGCCTTTTAATTTTACTTATCAACATATTTTAATGCATAAAATATGCATAATTTACATTAAATGTTTGTTTTGGCATCACTAGGCTTTTCATACAATTATTCTTAATTATGGAAAATCACAACTAACAAATTATTGTTAATCGCGAATTTTCACATTTTTTACCGGTAACATGCAGGATTGATAATTATTTAATTGTTAAATTTTAATTTTTCAAAACGTTCCAAAGCTGGGCTGTTTTCGTTAGACTAACCTGTATATATTGCAATATAGTCCGTGGTTTCAATTTAAAATTGTAAAACTAATATTCACTTTCACTTTTCTGGAACTTTATTTACATCAAATTATACAGAACAGCTGATTCACAATAACAATACGATATACGCTCGTCGTCCTTTCTAACTAAACTGCTGTGAGGATGGGTCCTCCTTTTAAAATCAGCGTCGAATTCTCTAGTATAATCCAGTGTCAATTTTACAGTGTCGAGTTATGATCGAGATAAGTTTTTCTCCCGTCCGAACCTTCTAGCTTTTTTTATATCCCAGCGATCGTTGTCGTACTGAAATGTCAGCTTTGGTAAATTTCGTAACACTGCCCCCCCCCCCTTTACTTCTGATCGTCCCGTTCAGAAACATCCTCTCCATGGTAGGGAGCAAGTCGATCTAAATGGACCACCTTCAACTCATCGGATCCGGACGACGTCATTAAGCCTCTTGACCACCTGGTATGGACCATCGGGTGTAAGCGTTGGAGATTTACGCTTGCTCTGTTGGGGTTGTACAGCCAGACTATGTCCCTCTCCTGGAACCCGACTGAATTGGCCTTGAGGTCGTATCGCGTCTTCATCCGGTCACTGGTGGCCAACATCTGCGTTCGGGCTAATTCGTGTATTGCCAGCATGTTATGTCGGAGCTGGTCGGCATAATCCTCGATGTCTTAGGAAGGTTCTTCGGGAGCCAAATGCCAAATCGCAGGGTAATCGCAGCTTCTTTCCGAATAGGACCCTCGCTGGGCTGTACTATTATGTACGGCAGAGCGATATGCCAACAGGAATAGGGGAATATGCTCATCACAATCACGCTGGTTATTGCGGACGACCTTGGATAGGTGTTGTTCCAAGGTCCTGTTGAATCATTCCACCATTCCATCTGACTGTGGGTGTAATGGTGTTGTTCTCGTTTTCCTAATCATCAACATCGTGCAGACCTTCTGGAATACATTCGATTCGAAGTTACCCCCTGGTCTGAATGTAGTTCCAAACCTGCTGAATAATTGTTCTACTAGCACCGTCGCTACCGTGGTTGCCTCTTAGTTGGGTATCGCATATGCCTCAGGCCATTTGCTGAACTAATCCATTGCGACCAAAATGTATTTGTTCCCTCTCTTAGACTCGAGAAAGAGCCGGCGACATCGATGGTAATTCTCTCAAATGGGACGCCCACATTGTACTGCTGCATTCTGCCCTTGGTCCGGGTCTTCGGGCCTTTACTGGCTGCACAGGTGGCACATTTGCGGCACCAAGCTCTGACGTCTTCGGAGTAATTCACCCAGTAGTACAGCTGGCGAACTTTGTCAAGGGTTTTATTCCTGTCCAGGTGACCTCCGGTAATCCCATCATGTACTTCGGTCAGGATGGCTGGTACCTTTTTCTTCGGAAATACCAGTTGAGACTTGGTTTCTCGTCCATGAGCGCTTTCCCAAACTCTCTTGAGCATTCCATTGTCTACTCTTAGAAAGTCCCATAACGATTTCAGCCGGAGTATCTAGCTACCTCGTCCCATCGTGGCCTGGGTGCCCCTCTCGTTTTGAGTGACAAGATTGGTTCGATGTCTGCATCAGCCATTTGGTCCTAGATGCACTGTTCCGTTGTCCAGTCTTCATTGGCCTGAACTCGGATCTGCCTGATGGAGATACCCTCTCGCTGTTCCGTCTTCAGACAATGTCCGCATTCTGCTCTATAGGGTCTTCTGGATAGGGCAACGGCATTATTGTGCAAACGGCCGGCACGGTGTTCCCCCTTGAAATCGTATTGCTGTAATTTCTCCATCCACCTGGCCAGTTGTCCTTCCGGTGTCTTCATGTCCAGCAGCCATAGAGAAATTTGTGGAAATGGTCTACAGCCCTTATTATTGCAAGAAGTTCTTTTCTGGTGACGCAATAATTTCTTTCCGGTTTCCAGAATCCACATCTGTAGTACTCGGTGATCGAGTACTACAGCCATCACTATCACCATCCTGCACCTGGGCTAGGACGGCCCCCAAACCTGTGTGACTGGCGTCGGTGTATAAAATGCACCTGCCGGACTGTGTAGGAAAGGCTAGGATTGGGCTGGAACATAGTGCTGCCTTCACTCGCCTGAATGATGTTTCGCAATCCTGATTCCAACGGAAGGTCTCTTTCTCAGTGGTCTGCCGATGTAGAGGCGCGGCAATGTTGGCAAATCCCTCAACAAATCGCCTGTAGTAGGAACAGAGGCCCAAGAAGCTTCGCAGTTCATGCTTGTCTCTCGGAACTGGCCAATCACGGATCGCTTCTATCTTGTCCTCGTTGGTGCGGATTCCTGACTCGGAAACGACGTGGCTCAAAAACTCCACTTCTTTTTGGAACCAAGAATACTTCTTCGGGTTGAGTCTCAGGTTAGCGTTATTAATCCTGGAGAATACTTCGCCCAGGTTCTTCAGATGGTCGTCTAATGTCTGACCCATGACTAGAATGTCGTCGAGGTATACTTAGCACGTCCTCCATGTTAACCCGCCCAGGACATACTCCATTAGCGTCTCAAATGTAGCGGGTGCATTACATAACCCAAAGGGCATGACCGTGAACTGAAACAGCCCTTTACTGGTGGAGAACGCAGTCTTCTCTCTGTCGTTTGCGTGTAGACTAACCTGCCAATATCCACTTTTTTTTTCGGGGTAGTGGATAGCTGTCTTTCTTCGTGACGTCATTCAGCTTTCTGTAACCCACGCAAAATCTGGTGGTTCCATCCTTCTTATTAATTAGCACGACGGGAGCAGACCATGGGCTGATGGATGGCTCAATAACTCCATTTTGTAACATGGACTCGATGTTTTCCTCGACTGCCTGTTGTTGCCCCAATGGTAGTCTAGGTGGTATTCTGATGGGTTGAGCCTTTCCGGTTTCTATTCGGTGCTGGATGATGTTGGGCGGCCGGTGGTTCCATCTTAAAAATTTGCCAGTGCTTTGTGATAAATTGCTTGGCTTTCTTCTGGTTCTTTGGTGTCAGGTGTGTCAAATGGTCTTTACTGAGCCCTGTCTCCTTCACCGACGTCTGGTACTCTTCTTCGCAATTGATGATGGTCTCTACTGGCTCGAAACAAGCTATCTCTTGACTATTGACAATTCTGATGTTGTTGGACAAATTCAGGACTCTGATTGGTATATATAGTCCGGTTTTAACAATAGGCCGTCCAACTAAGTAGTCATGAGCTGAGTGTATGAGCTCCACCATTCCAACGCAGCTCCCATCATTGCTGCCTAGCTGCCCATGAATAATCTGTTCTATTCGACCGGGAATTCTAGCTGAAGACTTTGCCACAATTTTTATGGAGGTGACTGAACTGTTGACGGGCCGTGTCAATACAAATTCCTCATTTAGGAACCGAAGAACTTCATATCTCGGGTCGAACATAAATCCATGCTGGCTAATTAGGTCCATTCCCAGTATAAAATCATCCTCAATATTCGCTACCAGGACCCTATGCCGGATCATGTTGTCCCCTATCTGTAGCACGACATCTGCCTCACCCTGTATTGACATGGACTCGCTGGTGACTGTTCTGAGCTGGATGTAACTGGCCGAATTTCTGATGCTCTCAAAACCCTGGACTTGGCAATGGACACAGCGGCGCCGGTATCGATGTTGATGGTAACTGCTCGCCCATTGATGGTGCCTCTGATGACAAGGCTGCCGCTATCTCGGCAAAATCCACGGATGGATAACGTTTTGGGGGCTGGTGGAGGGACAGTCAGCATTCGCCCCCTTATGCTGACTGGCTGACGGTCCCTGGACATGTGGCTGTTCTGTTGTTTACCCCTGATCGGCGCTCGTTCAGGTAGCCTCACTCGACATTCACGTTGGAAGTGTCCTGTCCGTCCGCAGCGGTAACATGCCCCTCTGGTGCCAGTTCTTTGTGACCGTTCTAATATTTTGTTCAGAGCAGCCAGCAGCGCTTGAAATGGTGACTCTGACTCTTCCTGGTTAAAGGAAACTGCTCGGACCCTCGGCTTGGAAATGTTCATGACGGCCTCTACTTCCAAAGCCCGAAGTAGAGCTTCATTACTTTTCTTGACGCCACTTAGTCTTAGATTTCGTTGTACTTCCACATCTCTGATGCCGTTTATGAAACTCTGTGTGGCCAACTGGTCTTTCGTTTCTTCTGGCAGGTCTGGATAGGACAAGTGAACTAACCGTCTAATCTCTGCTTCGAATTCCTGGAGGCTTTCACCGGATTTCTGCGTTTTTCCACTCAGTTGGACTTGGTATACCTGGCTCAATGATTGATTGTCGTAACGTTTGTCCAGGATGGCGATGATCTTGTCGAAATTGCCTTGTTCATCGACTGGAATGCTTTGGAGGAGTTCTAGGGCCGGACCTCTTAACGAAATTACCAGAGAAGTAGATTTTTCTTGATTATCCCATCCATTAGCAGTAGCCACGGCCTCAAATTGCCGTTTATACATGGGCCAAGATGAACTGCCGTCGAATGGCAATGGTTTACTAAAGGAACCTTTGGTACTCACGGTGTGCTGTTATTTTCCTCGCTGTAAGTCCTGTTGCATTTTTTGATTTCTGTTTCTACCTTGTTTTGGATGTCACTGATTTTATCTCGTACTTCACATACTTCACTTTGTACCGTGTTTTTAATGGAATTGATTTCAAATTTTACCTGGCTTTGGATGGAATCGAGATCATCTACTTTTGTTTCAAGAGTATCCACGGTATTTTTTATGGTCTTAATGTCATCATTTGGCTCTTTTATATCTGACTCAACTATTTGCATTCTTTCATTAACTGTTTCATTAGCTTGTCCTACTATTTGCATTAATTGTTCAAATTGCAGTTGTCTTTTCTCTTCAGTTTCGTGTCGTTTTGATTCAATTTGATCTTGTTTCTCTTCAGAAATACTTTATATTTCGAGAACAATCCTTCAATTAAATTATGTTGTTCATTTTTCATAGTGGAAACAAGATTTTGTTGTTTTTATTCGATCGTAGTGACAAGATTTTCTAATTCTATTTTACGTTTTTCATGAAAAGATTTTACTAACCTTTGTTGAATTTCTTCTTGATGTTGTTTTTCCTTCTTGTCACGTGTTTCTAGAATCTGTGCTGTTTTTTCGTCCAGTCCCTCCGTAACCTGCTTGAGTATTTTTTTGGTAGTTTCGTCCATCTTTTCCATGCTACGGGTTTCCATAGATCAAATTACGATTTTAAGTGCACTTAATCCTTCACTTCTGACACCAAATTGCAATATAGTCCGTGGGTTCAATTTAAAATTGTAAAACTAATATTCACTTTCACTTTTCTAGAACTTTGTTTACATCAATTTATACAGAACAGCTGATTCACAATAACAATACGATATACGCTCGTCGTCCTTTCTAACTAAACTGCTGCGAGGATGGGTCCTCCCTATAAAATCAGTAGGACGTTAATGAAACGAATTCTCTAAAAGAGATAATGATGAGATTAAGACCATAAAAATAGTGTCTCTTGAAACAAAAGTTTTACATCCAAAGTCGAGTTATGATCGAGATAAGTTTTTCTCCCGTCCGAACCTTCTAGCTTTTTTTTATAAACCCAACGACGGCAGTCCTTGGCCCATCGGCAATACTGGCTAAGCTATATGGGAAACAGAAAAATCCACGTCTCTGTAATTTCGGCTTTGGTTCCAAAACAAGGCAATTTCGACAAGATATCGCCACACAAACGTACCACAATAATCCTTGCCAGGTTACCAAGTCCAACTGTAAAAACCCAAAATCCGGTGAAAGCCTGGAAATTAAAAACAACCTGCCAGAGGAAACAAAAGACCAGTTGGCCACACAGAGTTTCATAAACGCATCAGAGATGTGGAAGTACAACGAAATCTAACTAAGGGCGTCAAGAAAAGTAATGAACCTCTATGCTTGGAAGTATAGGAACAAAAATATCGTAAGGGAAAAATATTATGTAGGTACATGTTCCACAAATACCCTATGTCGCCATTTCTTAACGAACAGATTCCTCAAATGTTGGACATGAGACCCCGGAAGGACAACTGGCCAGGTGGAAGAAATCCATACGACTTCAAGTGGAACACCGTGCCGGCCGTTCGCACAATAACGGATGCCCTATCCAGAAGACCCTAAGCGGAATGCGGACATTGTCGTATAATAACTTAAGGAACAGTGTAGGATCAAATGGCTGATAAACCTCTTGTCATAAAATAAGGGGCACCCAGGCCAATGGGACGAGGTAGAATACTCCCGTTAATTATGGGCTCAAAGAGTAGACGTTCAAGCGAGTGGGAAAGCGCTGTGGACGAGAACCAAGTCCCAACTAGTTCCGAGAAAAAGGTACAGCCATTGCGAATACATGATGGAATTACGCTTATGCTTGTCCTTTCTAACTAAACTGTGCGAGGATGGGTCCTCCAATAAAATCAGAGCAATATGTTACTGGCACGTAATAGATTAGCTTGCTGGATTAGTATTCAAGGGATCTGACCCGTAAACGTTCCTGTTGTGTAAATCCATATGTCGTAGGCCGTAATTTTAATAACTTAAGGAATGTATTATAACCCGTAAAAATAAGAGAATTAGAATGTTAATTAAATCTTTGTGTTTAGTAGGCATTGCGAATTCGCTTATTTGTAGTTAATGAGCAATATGTATGATATATAGTTGTGGATTAGTATTCAAGGGATTGAAATTTTCCTAACTCACTATTCGTATGATATATAGTTGTCTCACGGTACGAAACTGAAGCATATTTATACTAATAAGTGTTTACAACTCCATAATCATTTATTATAAATGCCCGACAATTAATCATGCATATGCATTCACTGTACTACTAAGTTTTCGAAATGGGTTTAATTTCATATGTCACGTAAGTAACAAATGTGCATCGTTTTAAAACTCTGATATTTTAAAACTGCAAAGGCAGTCTTTAGTACATGTCATCAATACTGATGTGTCTAAATAGAAGACTACCAAGCGGAGGGAGCAGCCTAGGTCATTACGGTTGCCACCAATACTGATCACATAGTTATGTGAAGCAATATAAACACAACCTGTATATAAACGGATCTAGATTCTCTAGAAAACTGTTTCCCGAAGTGTGGGAGGCGTACTCCTTGGGTTACGGGAAGAGTTTTGTGGGGCGCGCGTTTTGCCGGAGTTTGGTGGGGATATGAACTACACCATGCTTAGCTGTACCTATTTTAGGGGTATCGTGAACGGCACCTAATTCTACGTTCTTATGAATCAAGTCAAGGTAAAGATAGTCATTTAAGTCATTTGTAAAGCGTGAGATGGTCGGGTGTGAACCGACGTGAGTATACCGAATTTCATTACAGAGATAACTTGCTTCGTTAAAAGTTAGTGGCTTCTGCGTATTTTTAGCTCTGTGCGATTTTGTTTATAGGAAAGGTTTATTATGTGCTTTAGTACGTCCCACTAATTTTGAATATTTTAATAAGATCTATTTTTTATCCGTAATATAGATTATGGAACGCTGATTAAAATCTGGAAATACTACTCCGAAAGAAAGTAATGATAATAGTTGCAATTAAAAAGAAAAAAGAATACTACAAACAGTACTTAAATTTCGATTCACATAGACTGAAGTGTGTTGTATGCGCATTTTTAGAACCTACTAAATGAGATGTTGATCGATGGGATTGGTTAATTAATAAATGAGTTATTCTCGAAAAATGTGAAATAAGGCGCAATATTCAATCACTCGTAACTCTTATCTAAAAAAATTTAGAACGATAAAACTTGGCATAATTTTTTATCGAGAGCCCTTTATTTTTGGTGATATTTACAACGCTCCCATTTTGCATCAAATTACTTTTTGATAAATCTGAGTGGAACATGTTAATTATCAAATATTTCGGTACAACTAATCATATATTAATATTCTGTTGGGTTTGTTTTGTCTGTAAATTTAATTTGAAATTCTGCCATTTGGTATTCGCCAACGCATATATATTAGTAGAGGGGGATCTTAATTTCCCCTCACGGTAGAATAAAAATAGCATGTCATCGAATTCACATGAAGTTTAAAATGCTTTTTCCAAGCAAATTTCGTTAAATATGATGGTAAATCAAATATAAACCGTAATTTTGCTATTCTGCTTAGAATGCAGTTTCGAGCTAGATTATGTTGCTTGGAGTAGATGTTTGGTTTATGGACACAGGGGAACCAGCCGGGTACGCGCGTATGCTTGGCTTTGTCCTTAATACCTATTGAATGATGTATAGTACACTGTCTCAGAATCGTGTGTATATGTGGGTGAGAAAATTTAAGAGTATACGAGAATAATAACCATGATCGACGCACAAGGACAAGCCTTATAGCTGACAATGCCCATAGTAATCGACAGTTTATTGAACGTGAGCGCCGATTAACTGTGGAGGAATTGCCTCAGAATTGGGTGTCAGCTATGGAAGTGTTCAATCAATTATCATTTATCAACTTGGTTTCAGAAAAAGTTGTGCTCGATGAATTCAGAGGTTTTTGACTGTAAACTAAAGATCGTTGAAAGACTTCTAAATAGATTTCAGCGAGAAGGGAAGGACTTTTTGAAGCGCCTCGTCTAAAGTGGCGAAAAAAGAATAAAATTCAAAACTCGCCTCTCATCTGGAAAAGTCCTTGCCACGATATTTTTTGACTCTAAGGAAATATACTGATTGATTTTCTACGTGCCCAACGTACAGTGAATGTGGATTACTACTGCCAGTTGTTAAGGTTGGCAAAAGCCGCGTATTTGAAACAAAAAACAAGGAATACTGCAAGAAATGGGCTGAGAAGCCACCCACCTTCGGTATAGCCCTGACTTGCCTCTGAAAGAATCACCGAGAGAAAAACGATTTGGAAGATATGAAGAGGTTGCGGAGCACATGTACAGTTGTCTTGCAACTCGCAACATTCTATGAACAGTGTTGAGGATTCATTAACATTTATTAGTAGATTAGTTTATTTATTTTGGGACAAGAGTTTTGGATTAGCAGTGTAATTTTGAATCTTTTTTTGTATTTTTTTTTGTTTTTGTTGGTGATTATTACGCGCACACTCATTGCCAGAGTCGCTTAAACCACCGTCTCGGACGGTATTGACATTCTCGCTTGTAAAAGAACTAATACTCTCTAGTTCTTCATTGTTGTCGTTTTTAGTGAAATCCGACCGGTCGTGAAATAGACACAGTAAAATTCCCTAAAGGGCAGTGCGGGGTCAGCTTCTCAAGATACAGTCCTCTTCGCCTACAGAGCGGTCATCAGAGCAGGCAAATACAAATGTAAGTACTCTGGCATGATCGTTATTTTAAATTGTTACCAACATATCAAAGTTAACCCCCATTCCATTTCAAACAGAGAATACTGAAACTCCCAACTCTCGGTAAAAAAATTTTGTAGATCATGCAGGAGGGTATATTGAAAAATGCTAAATCAATGATTTCTGTATAATGTTATTCAATAAATGCATGATCTGTTGATATATGATTTAACCTCGTTCTGCTGACTTGAATTCTCAGAGTTTTGAATCAAAGTCGAGCGCAGTATCACAATTAATTTATTCGACAATTTTAAAAGGAAAAAAACTTTAGAAAGGAAATAATGAGTCAGACAGTTGGCATGTCATTTGTATTAGGGAAAGAATAAAAGCGATTTGAAATATATGTCAGTTCGAACGCAGTAGTAAAATGAGGGGAAGGTGCTTCTCCCAACAGTACATTTTATTTAATTCCCAATACCAAAATACAGGCTTTCAAACTGAATTTACATACAATAAAATAAAACTAAAAGAAAATTAATTTATGACGGATGGTACTCAAAGAACTAATAATTAATATGTTCCTTTCAGATGGTTAAAAATATTAATTTAGTTCAAAATGGGAGCATTGTAAACTTCATGTAAAATCAAGAGCCCTGGAAAAAAATTCAGATTTGCAAGAAAACTGTCTGAACTGTAAATTTGAGATTCTTACCAGTTATTTACCTCGTAGAAATGAAAGATTATGCCGAGTTTCAAAATTTCAACGCATACAATAACTATGGACGATTGAACATTGAGTATATTTTACAGTTTTTTCCAAATAACTCAATAACTAGTTGTTTTCTGAACGATACTTGTGGCATCTTTTTCAATGTCTAAGTGTTTATTGGGAAATAACACCACACCTTGAAGGAAATTGCTGTATATTCCAAACGTTTCGGGGTCTAGATCAGACCCCGTTGTCAATGGCTAAGAAACTACGGATTAAAAAGGTACAATTCCAAGATGTTAATTTAAATATTTGACAATGTTTATTATTTGATTTTTGACGTAACTAAGAGAATTTTATTTGTAATATACAGGGTAACACAGAAATTACTAAAGATCATATAATCATAAAGTTCCTTTCAAATTGGAAGAATTTGAAAGGGAGATCTTCAGAACTTTATGTGGCGCTCCTAGGTGCGACTTTCTTATAAGATAGTGCATTCGCCAAAAATGCGATCAAAGAACTTTGTTGATTCAGTGATCCCATTAAAATCATAAGGGAAAACCTAGGAAAAACCTTATGAACTATCCCGATATTCGGTTGTTCACAAGGACATGACCATTAGCAATTTCTTCCTTAATCATCGGCAACCAGGAACGACTGAATTCTACGGAGGTAGTAGCGATACAATCGTTTTCATTTATTAAAGCAGACTCTTTTAGTTTTCTTTTGGTGTTGTGTTCTTCTTTGTGTAATATAACTGAATTTTGAAACTGTAACCAAGGTCCCAAGCATGACAAAGTTTGGATTTTTCAAATTGTCGTAATATTCGAACATTCAGAGGTAGAGGTTTCTCCAATATAGAATTTATTATAGTCACACGGGATTTTATAAATGCAATCTTGTTTTAAATGATGTTTTGATATTACATCTGTTTCCCACTCTTTTTAGTCTTTCTGATAAATGTATGGTATAGTTATTGTATTAATGTGATTATCTTGGGAGTCAGTGTTGCTTGGTGAAGTTCCATTTTGTTTAACTTATTAATAAATTTATTTAGGTAATGATTGGCAGAAAGTATAGTTCGTTTTTTATTCATTGAATTTATTGATATTAGAACAGTTGATATAGAGATTTAATGATACCTCTTTTTACTGAACTTGGATAATTAGACTTAAAGTTGAATACCTTTAGTGTTGGTTTTCTGTAAACTTCTGTTTCAAATGTCGATTGTGTTTTGGTTATTAAAATGTCTAAGAATGGTAATTTGTTATTCTGTTCAAGCTCTAGTCTGAAAAGTTGGTTCTGTGTTGTTTATGTCGTTAAGTAATGCATGTAAATCCTCAAGATTATGTTCCCAAATTATGCCATCAACATAACGCTACCAAACCAAAGGTTTAATCTGTTTTGAGAAAATTGTTTGTTTTTCAAATGTTGCGGGAGACAAACAGGAACCCATTGTCATGCCAAAATCTTGTTGGTAAAGTCATCATTAAGTTGAAAATATGTTGCCTTTGTACAAAATGTTAGTAGTTCCATTATTGTATTAATGGACAATTGAGTACGTTGATTTAGTAAAGAATCTTGCTCTAATCGTTCTTTTACTATGGGAAGTGTTTTGATGACCATTATTGTATAGATTCACGATGTCAAAACTTGCTTGTGAAAGTATTTTTATATTGTACATGTGATAATTTTTCTATGTGCGCTGTTTTTAAGATGAGAATTAGACCCAGTAAGTGGTGAAATAATTGTTAAAAGGAATTTTGAGAGCTCACTGCATGGAGAATTTATGGAGCTGACAATTGGTCTTACCCGTATGGGGCGGTTTAGAATAGTGTGTAGCGTTGTTGTTCTGTAAATTCATGTTTGTGATTGTAAAGCGGTATATTTTGTTTCTATAGAAGTTGTTGGATCTTTGTTTAATTTTGTATATTGTCCTTGGTTTATGTTTTGAATTTTGGATTCGTAGTCAATTTTATTTAAAATAACCGTAGCATTGCCTTTATCTGCAGGTAAAATCTTAATAGTGCTGTCATTTTTTAAAACTTTAATTGAATGTAATTCATTTTTCGAATGGTTATTTATTGTATGCATAGGTTTTTCTAGTTCAATTTTTGCTCTTATTCGATACTCTTGAGCTTCACTATTGTTTAATTTGTTTGCAGTTTGTTCTATAGCACTGATGATATCAATGTTGGAATAGTTTTTGGGAAATTGCAAAATTAAGGCCCTTTTGTAGAATTGAGGTTTCAGAAGCGTTTAACTGTTTGTCTGAAAAATTAATGACAGTTTTTGACAGATCAAAATGTTGGTTTTTCACATAATATTTCAGCATATTTTTATCGGAAAGAAGTTGATTAAATTTATGTAAATGTGTTTGTTTTTGAGACCTGAATTCACTGTTGTAACTTATAAAAGTACTATTTTTAATTCTGTTAAATTCATTCTCTGGTATTCGATTTCTGTACATACCAATATCTTTTTCTAATTTAAACTTATTGTAACGATGAAATTGTATGCTCTCTAATACCAGCGAAGCTTGCTCGTTCCAATATGCTATGAATTCTTCTGACGTACGGTTGACGAAATCTTAATGCTTTGGGAATAATTCTGATCTCCCGACATCTGGACAAGAATTCAAGCTGGTTCGTGCTAGCTTCTTATACAACCTCTAAGTCCCTAAACGCTTTGGTTACTGCAGTCCCATGGCTGATTTCTAGTTGTTTTCTGAACGATACTTGTGGCATCTTTTTCACAAGTGTTTATTGGCAAATTTTAAAGGAAATTGCTGTATATTCCAAACGTTTAGAGGTCTAGATCAGACCCCGTTGTCAATGGCTAATCAATTCCAAGATAAATTTAAATATTTGACAATGTTTATTATTTGATTTTTGACGCAACTTTTTATTTGTAATATACAGGGTAGCACAGAAATTTCTAAAGATCATATAATCTTAAATCTTCCAATTTGAAAGGGAGATCTTCAGAACTTTATGTGGCGCTCCTAGGTGCGACTTTCTTATAAGATAGTGCATTCGCCAAAAATGCGATCAAAGAACTTTGTTGATTCATGATCCCATTAAAATCATAAGGGAAAACCTAGGAAAATCCTTATGAACTATCCCCATATTGGGTTGTTCACAAGGACATGACCATTAGCAATGGCAACCAGGAACGACTGAATTCTACGGAGGTAGTAGAGATACAATCGTTTTTATTTAACAAAATTAAAGTAGACTCTCTTAGTTTTCTTTTGGTGTTGTGTTCTTCTTTGTGTAATATAACTGAATTTTGAAATTGTATTTTATGACCAAGGTCCCAAGCATGTTCACAAACTTTGGATTTTTCAAATTGTCGTTTTTTTAATCCGTAGTTTCTTAGCCATTGACAACGGGGTCTAATCTATACCCCGAAACGTTTGGAATATACAGCAATAAAGTGTGGTGTTATTTCCCAATAAACACTTAGACAACTCAATAACTACTTATCCAATCGGCTATATGAACCTATCATTTAGTAGCTATTGAAATCACGTATAAATCAAACTTAGTTTCGACCATAGAATTTTTTATTCATTTGCTGAAAAATTACAAAAACTGCTAAAATTGCGAGTTTTGCAACTTTAAACACTCCGTATAATTGATTAAGGAATAAAAATTTGTTAACAACAGTTTTTATGTGTTATGCTATATACATTCTTCATGAAAAGCCAATCAAATATCTGTGGAATTTTTTTGCAATTGAAAATACTAACTTCCCTACAGTATTATTGTAGCATATACATAGATACTTTGGCAAAAAATAGCAGCTGATCTACAGAATGTTGTGAGTGAAAACGTAAAAATCGTTAACTACATTAAAAACTACTTTGAATGTCGAACTTTATTCACAAATATGTGAAGAAATACGAAGTAGTCATACTAATTTGTTTGTTATCCCGAGAAAAATTCTACATTAGTTGTTTAAACTTAGATCTGAACTTTAATGACTTTGTAGACTAGAATACTGAACATTCTATTTTAAAGTGGCTATGTTATCGTTACAAGGCAAATAAATTTATTGCAAAAGAGAGTTAGTAATGAAGATGTAGATTCGTTTCCCTCTTTTTATGAGTTTTTAACAACTCCGGCTACTAAAATTAATGCTTTTACTCTGAAATGCATAACACAGCTTTTGGAGAATTTGCAAGTGGGCTTGAAAAACTATTTCTTTGACTGAAACAAAAATAAGATATACATTTAACAGTAACACAAAATCCATGCCAGAAGTCACAATGTTAGAAATGATTTCAGACCGAGTCTTGAAAAAATAAAACATAGCGTCATTCTGGTTGCAAATGTAACATATGTATCTGTTTTTTCCAACTTCATATTAATGTGAAGTTTTTCAGCGTTTGTAGATATTAAGTCGATAAAAAGGAACAGGCTGGTCATGAATAAAACACTTGATAAAGTAACATGCCAACCGGGTGAAATACTAGAACGCTAACTGGTTTGTTACAGGCGACACTTGTGCAGCTATAAGGATGACAAGTGATTTAGTAGGGAAAATAAAGCAGTGTATTCTCGTTGACATCAACTAATTATTTTTTAATACAATATGCCTTTTGGTAAACCTGTAAACTATGGGGCATTAAGACAATCAAGAGAAGTTGTTCTCACAAATCAGTGACCTGAAAAACCCGCAATGAGCCATAAAACTTTCCCATAAATTTGCAGACTTGCCCCATCCGATAGATCAAATTTTTTTCTTAATTGTCCCTCTCTTTTTTCCCATTTTCCCCGTCTAGGACCATTTTTTTTCTAATTTGCCCCTCTCTAAATCCAAAGCTGGGTACGCCCCTGACATGTGACTTGACTTTCGGCACATATGAGGGAACTTCTACAAAAATCAACAATTATGCACCTCAATTACCGTAAAATATGAACTCACAAGCACCCGATGCGAGGTATCAGCGACAGGATGAAAACTACTAAATTATTATAAACACATTTTT
This sequence comes from Octodonta nipae, assembly GCA_034190945.1. NCBI lineage: Eukaryota > Metazoa > Arthropoda > Insecta > Coleoptera > Chrysomelidae > Octodonta > Octodonta nipae. The sequence goes on from CM067222.1 coordinate 33,083,107, forward strand.
AAATAAATAAAATCCGACTTCAAAAAATACACAATAGTAACTGAACTAAAAAAGCCAAAAAATTATATTTTTTGCAATAATTAAATAACCTTTTGCAAGCGGTACAAAGTTGAACAGTAAAGTTGCAAAGTAGAGTTCATAAATGTACTTCTCAAATTATTGTCACTTTATCTTTGCACCAACTTCAGAAAAAGTATTTAGTGGTTCTACAAAAATATTTATTTTTTGCTTTGTGGTTAAGTTACATTTGGTTTTTGTGTTTTTATATTTATATTTTTAATCATATAATATCTTAAACTTAACTTTTTCCATATTGCCAAAAATAAGATATTTTAATTTTAAGCAACATTCATGCCTTTGACCAGCCTCATTTATTGTTAAATAGAATACAGTAACTTGTTTTCTAAATATTTTTATTTGTATTAAAAAAGTGTTGTAAATGATTTCCACTTAGGGTGACCCACTGAGAACTTTTTTAGATCTGTTAATTAATAGTCTCGGAGAGATTTTATAATAAAACAGATTTAAAAAATCTTTATTATGCAATTTTTAGTGATATAGTATAATCGGAGGCATTTTGTCGATTGTAATCAACTTTGATATCAATTTTTAGATATTATAAAATATAAAGATATCTCATAATTCATATTTTTTGGCAAACCTCGTATATAGTTGAAAACGTGACATGTAATAATTTCAGTATAGATTTGAGGCTAAGCAAATGTTTTTCTGGAGAATAACATTTGTCAAAATTCAATTCAATTCAATTCAATTCAATTCAATTCAATTTATTAGCAAAAAAAAATACAATTATAGTTACAATAAGATTGTCACTAACATTATTACCAAGGTAACAGTAATAAGTAAAAATATCAAACATTAATGTTAGAATGGTAAATAAGAGAGAAAAAAAAATGAACACCTAAGCATGAGCTTGTGTTGTGTCCAAGAGAACATTCAAGTATGTTTAAATTAGTGCTAAATTCATTACAATTAATATATGCTACTTTACTAACCAAGACATTCATATATACTCGTACTATATACATAAACATATACTCATATATACACACAGACAGATATACTTATACTAACCCATACATACCCTTAATTAATATATATTTATAATATTCCTTTTACTAGTCACTGATACATACCCTTAAATAATACATATTTATAATATTCTATTTTACTAGTCACTGAGAATAAAATAATTACAATAATACAAAACAACAAAATATAACTAAAATATAACTACATAAAGTATAACTAATCATGAATTAGAAATAGAGATATGTAAATACGGGTATTGTTCTTTAAATAAAGTAATTTATTTTTAGTGTTTTGATTGTACCAGAAGGGCTAATAAGCTATCATAGTTCTGGGCTATGTATAATTTAATTTTTTATTGAACTGTTTCTTGGTTAGTTTTTAAAATTAATGGAATCACATTGTATACTTTTATACCGTTATATAGTATGCATTTTTGACATACAGTTTTATTCATTCGCTCCGATTTGAGCAACTGTTTATCCTTTTGTCTGGTGTTATGTGGATGGTTTGTTTTAATGAGGTCTTCTCTGAATGTATCGTCTTTAGCAATTCATTAATGTAAAGACCTCGCACGTTCAATATTGTCTGTGTAATATAAATATGTTTGACACTTTGACGATTATTTAACCTAAAGATTATTCTAAGTATGTAATTTGACATACTTCTATTTTTTTTAAGTGCGTGTTATATGCCGCACCCCAAACGCATATACCATACCTTATTATGGAATCGACTAGACTATTATACACTATAAGTAAAAGCTTTTTATTTAATAAATTACGGAGAGTGTAGAATTTATAGGTAAGCTTTTAACTCTTTTGACAAGGTGTTCGATATGTGTTTTCCACTTTAAGTTTTCATCAATCAACATACCTAAGTATTTTATTGATGATACTTGTTTAACGCTTTCCAGGGCTCCATTAATTGTTAGAGGTGATAGAGCCGCTCTTCCTACCTTTGTTGGTGTAAATCCTACATATTTAGTTTTAGATACGTTTAAATTCAGGCTGTTTACATCTAACCAATTTTTGACATCTGAGATTGCATTTTGCGCTTTATTCCAGGCTTCTTCCCATGTTGTCCCATTACATATTAGTACAGTATCATCGGCATAAGAGACTATACTACATCTTTCATAAGATAGCAAATTATTAACAAAAATTAAAAATAATGTAGGACTAAGACTGTGCCTTGTGGGATTCCGGTTTTCACAATTCTTTTATTACTAATGTCATCTCCTATTCGTACTTGTTGCGATCTTTCTGACAAGTAATTATTAAAAAGTTGCAGTATGGGTCCCCGTATGCCAATCTCATTTAGTTTGCTTAATAAAATTTTATGTGATACCGTATCGAAGGCTTTTTGGAGATCAAGTATTAAAATAATATCAAAATATTATTTGATTAGAAAGTTTTCCGTTTGATTCCACCTCATAAAGACACACAGTACATAGAGACAAATAGAGAACCTCCATACAGTTAGTTAACAAATATCTACTTTGATTTAATTCCAATTAATTTTCAATGTATTACAACCCAGGTTGAGAATACAGGCATTTCCTGGTTTAAACGTGCGCCTTCGCCAAATATTATTATACAGGGTGTAAATAGTTTGAGTGCATATATTTTAGGTGGAGATAGTATATATCAAATAAAACAAAAAACCCTTACAACTCTATGGTCTATAGGTCTTAATAAGCGAGAGACTTCCAAATAAATGTTATGTAAATTATTATCAATGCGGCAACGCAGCGGTAAAATCAGATTCAGTTATAGCGCGAATCATCAAGAAATGATTCACAGCAAAAAATGAATACCTGTGATTTTTTTGTGTATTGAATAATTATATTGTTTCGAGTGCTGTTAGATTTATTTAGTTAAATAAAATTTTATCAAATATTATTTTCAAAAATGTACGTTTTTAATAATTGTGTATTGAAATGAATATGTATTTATATTTGGCGATTTATTTTATGCATCAAGTTGGAGAAGAGAGGATATAAAGTTGTTTACATATGATATAGAAATAATTCGATAAAAAGTATTTAAACAAAACATTTCTTATATGTACTTCTTTTATCTGTCAAATTGTTCGAAAAATAAATATTATCCATTAAATTAAATACCACTTCTATTGAAAAAATAAATACAGATGTACTTACAGGATATGTCATCATAATAGAGCTCAGGAGAACAAACGGATTTTTCCTAGTAAATATTCAAAAATCAACATTCTTGCTAATACATCTGTTTTCCCCAAAAATCAATAACAACGCAGGTCTTTCCATATTTGTATAATCTGCCACTATTTCAAATTTAAATTAATACTGCCACACCAACTGAGTGTTCACAACGGATTTTGTTTATTTTTCCAATTTATTTTTAAAATGAAAATCTAATCACGAAGTCTACATTGAATATCACACAAATAATTTCCACTTAGACATCAATTTTCTCACAAGAACCGATACAACAAAAAAACAATCGTGGCGGCGGTCAGGTGTAGTTAAAGTAAACAAGTAAGGCATGTTTCATATGGCTATGTTGCCAATCTTTTCGAGAAACGTACGGCAAATAATTTTTTTTTTGTTTTTTAACATAATTATTTTGGAGTTTTAAATATCATTTTCATTTCATCCATTTCAACTTTATAACAGTTATTAAAGTT